>JAUPFT010000001.1:18265959-18750933 GCA_036936625.1 Parnassius smintheus behrii
GGACGCTATTCTCAATGGCGCTCTCTGCGGTTTGACTCACACCTAATTAGCTGTGCCCAAGTCGGGTCCCTTCATTACGCGGCTGCAGACTGTCTGCCCTCCACGATGTTTTATATAACAACATAATAATATATCTCTGTAACTTTCCCACCTTTGAATGATTGAAGGCAACTTGTTGGTGGGTGAGACAAACATGATCGAAAACGCATTTACTCAACGTCAGTGATACAAACCCTTTCTGATGGCGAATTATTACTCTTATCTCATAACTGCCTTTTGACTATATCTGCCGTTGTATTGGTTGGTGGAGCATATCTGTCGACCTCATGCGGGTGGTAGCTGACGGGAGAATCTGAGGAGACTCTCAAGGCTGCGGCCGATAGCCGCACAACGTGGGACCCCATTACCTTGAGGTGAGCGGTAAACTCATGACACGCTCTGCGGCTAGTAGCCGTGCTGATCATGCAAGATTGGTGGTGATGCCATACACTTACATCACGTCTGCAGGAGCGACGGTCTGGCAGGTGGTGGCGCTCACGGAGGGTTTACGGCCGGTGTGCCTATTTGCCTAAACCATGTGACGTACATTCACGGTGGCTGGGTTCGTTCGTATTCTGTATGGCGTTTACACGCATTGACATGCGCGACTTCGGTCGATGCTTGTGCTTACGCACTAACAAGGGGCCAAGCCTCTTTTACTGGTTCGCCAGTTATTTTGCTGTGGACTACGGTCCATTTCCCGAATTAACGTTCCCTTCGGGGGGAGTGCATCAAAGTGTTTGGCGCTCACCGTGCATGGCGTGTGTGGAGCCGTGTGCCTCTCCTACAATTTTTTAAATAAATGTAGGAGAGCGAAACCCTTGTATCGGGAATTTTGTATAAATATATTGTGAGCCATTTCCAAGCGAGATGGGATAATTAATAATAAATTAGTAATGTTAACCTGATACAAGTGGAATAGGGACGTTTTATGTTCTTAATCTTTCTCGAGCCCTGTCTTCGTGAACGGGGTTCACTTAGCTTATAAGGCACTACCAACAGCTTTCAATTACTCTAGTGAATATTCATTCTTCTTCTTTCATTTATAATTTTTATTATAAAGGGGAACTAATTATATTCAATATCATACATATTTATATAGAGAGGGGGGGAAGCAACTTCTACAAGCCGCCGAAGAAGATTAGTCTGTTCCTACCATCAGTCAAGTGTCATATTCCTCTACAAGATGCAGGAGTGTACAAGCTTGATTGTGAATGTGGTCTCTCTTATATAGGACAAACAAAAAGGTCAATTTAAACCCGCGTAAAAGCACATATAGCTGATATGAAGCATCAACGTTCAGGGAAGTCTGCAGTTTGCGATCATATCCTAGACGGCCCCAACCATTACATCAGATTTGGTGGACCACAAATTCTTGCGAAAGAACACCGATTCCTACCAAGGATGATACGTGAGGCTATTGAAATTAAAAAACATCCTAATTTCAATAGAGAAGGAGGCTGGGTACTACTACCTGCTTGGGATCCTATAATCAATAAAATTAAAACTAAACCCAAGCGTACCTATGCAAAACCTCAGGACAAAATCAGTTCATTTTGCATAGATCGGACCATAAACAATAATTAAAAAGCTGAAGGTACTCCGGGTTTAACAATGACATCGGGACGTCAGTCATCTCAGTCCCCCGTGACCATGGGTGCTGGAAAGCGCCCGAAACGTCGGGAATTAAAAATAATAGTAAAATAAACGCGATAAAATCCGTAAAAGTAGTTTTAATCAATTTGTAGTGTTCGCGTAAATATAAGAAATCATTATTCTTGTCCAATTTATGAATCTAGGTAAGATCTATGTTAATCAGTGGGCTTTTGGCTAACTTTAATGACAACAAATGATTGAATGAAATTCTTATAAGGGCACAGAAGCTGGAGCTAAACACGTTTATATTTACGAAGCTTAAACTGCTGAGTTTAATGAAGAAGGGGGCAGGGTACTACCACCTGCTTGGGACCCTATCCATCTAGTGACGGCGAAGCTGGCCTTGCTCTTTTTAACAGAGAATTAGGTATTCTCTCCAGCTGACACCATTTATCTCACCTACCCGGGGTACAAATTAGAACATTTCTTTGTGCCCCGGGCTGGAGTTTGCGAATACGGCAGAGAGGACATCTGACGCACATCCTATGGCTGCGCGTAGACAGCAACGACCATACCCGCATCTACTGGTGGCTCTATAGATCTCATAGCGGTAATACTGAAACAGATCGATTCTTTGACAACGTCCAAATGGCTACAGATTTCGTAATACAGCAGATCTCATCCGCAGAGATCTCAATCCTTTGAAATAATACTAGTTTTTACGGATTTTATCGCGTATATTTAACTATAAATACCCGACGTTTCGAGCACTTTACAGCACCCATGGTCACTGGGGGACTGAGATGTTCAACGTCTATACGTGGTAGAGCCATGCTGCAATTATACGTGGTAGAGCCATGCTGCAATTATATTAGTAGTATAGTTGTAGCACGAATGGGTCGGCTCGACCGGGGAAGGACCACGCTCTCACAGAATACCAGCGTGAAATAGTAGCTTAATGCTGCTGTATTTCGTATGGTGAGTGTAGAGAACCGGAGACCCTTTTTACTGGAAATGAGGCATTCCATCTCAGTCCTCACGGGTGACAACGCATCTGCATTTTGATTTGTAGTGGAAGATAGATGTAGATGTCTATGGGCCGCAGCAACCACTTACCATCAGGTGGACTGTGTGCTCGTTTGTCACCCTACTCTATAAAAAAAAACGTCCAAATGTCATAGTTAACAGCCGTTACCAAAGATAAAAATTTAACTTTTGTTCCGATATACACAGTATGAACTTATGGTATTTTGAAGTTTTGCAGTTGTATGCTTGGGTTGGGATTTAGTACCCAGCCTCCTTCTCTATTGAAATTAGGATGTTTTTTGATTTCAATAGCCTCGCGAATCATCCTTGGAAGGAATCTGTGTTCTTTAGCGAGGATTTGTGGTCTATCAAATTTGATGTAGTGACGGGGGCGATCCTGTACGTGTTCACAGACTGCAGACTTCCCGGAGCGTCGTCGTATCAATGTGTAGTGTTTGCGTAAATATAAGAAATCTTTATCTCAATCCTTGGCACTTTTAAGGCTCACGTTTAATCGATCATGCGGGGAGATCTGTTTAAAACTTTGCCATGGCATATGGTCTCACACAACTGGTAACGTAGCCTACGCGAATTCCAGATGTGGAAGATCATACACCTTCACTGTGGACCTTATGCGGACCTCTCATCCGGATGGATATCAGGAATTCGTTGATGCCCCCCTAGATACCTCAGACCATTCTCTTGTCCGGGGTGTGGTGCCAGTCACATTTACGTCACGGTTGCACTGGCGCCGTATTTAGCAATATAGCTCAGCCAATAGGATTATGAGAGAATGTGATCTTTTTATCATCCCACCCTTGGGCGCGGGTTTGCCTCTTGCTGGATAATCACAGCGTTGTTGCTGATTCAGTTGCTGATGTAGGGTTGGAACTTTTTATTTCGTCCTCTATGGTTCCCATCGGAGACAAATCCAAGGCATAGTTTGGTTGCTCTTGTAAAATAGCATCACGCTATTAGCAGGAGTGGTTCCAGTCTCTCGCCAAGGCTGTCCAAGAGAACTTCTGTCAGTCATCTCTTCCATCTCTGCATAGAGAGAACGACTCACTTGCCCATGCCGCTCTGTTATCATCTCTCTTTGCATCGAACTCGACTCTCGACGACGGGGGGAACACAGCGCCGACCATCCCGCAGTTAGAGTGCTCCGTACCGGATGTGCGACTTACACAGCGCTCGGTTCGCAAATAACTCCTCTCCCTGGACGTTAAGTAGACTTGATGGAGTCGCTCCCAATGTGCTGAAAATTTGTGCTCCGGAATTGGCACCAGTCTTAATGCGTCTTTTCCGGTACTCCTACTCCCAAGGCGTAGTACCAAATTCTTCGAAGACAGCTTTCGTCCACCTGATTCCTAAAAAAGGCGTATGCTCAGACTCGTCCAACTACAGGCCTATCGCCATCACCTCCTTTTTTGTCCAAAATAATGGAGTTCATTGTTAACTGCCAGCCCATGAGGTACCTTGAGGATCACCAGCTGATTAGTGACCGCCATTACGTTTACCGGCGTGGTCGATCGTGGTCTGGTGATCTTCTGGTCTACCTGACTCATGGATGGGTAGAGACAGTAGAGTCCAAGGGGGAGCATTGACCGTTAGTTTAGACATAGCGCAGGCCTTCGATCGGGTCTGGCACAAACTTATTCTTTAAAAAAAAATACGTGTGGCACTCGGGGACTGCTGCGGTAAAGCTATTGCATAGCATTTTTATCAACTTATGAAATTATAATTATTTATTTATTTTGTTTTTTTAATTAAAGTTAAACTTTTTGAGAGTGGTGACCGATAAAACATATTATTTTCTTTTACTGAATAAATAAGAAGTTATTATTGATTAAAATATTTTTATTATCTTACAATACATGTAGGTTATTCAGGATTTTTATCATTGAAACTATAGGTTTATGATAATTAACAAGTTTTTCCGACAAACGATAATTTTCTATAAAGTCTGTGTTTATTAAATACTCTAAATTCACGAAAGTTGCTAACATGATGACGACTCATATAAATCAAAAGAATATGCTCCTTGAAATAAACTATATTATTATTTAAAATATTTTTATTATCTTACAATACATGCAACTAGTCTACACGCAAAAGTTTATTAACGCGCACACAAACACCGTGCCTGCCTGCAGAAGTCTGCTGAACTGAAACGACCTTAGACGTTGTTAGGTTTTGGGGTCTTTATTTTCGTTACGGAATTTCTTGATTATGAATTCTTAAGCTACGCAATAGCTTAAAAGACACCCACGGGACGAAAAGTTATGTGTTCTCTTAGGCCACCACTACACAGCATTAAACTTTATATCATAACAGCACGGAGCTTGTGAGAACAATGCTTTTATATTGCACACCTCTAACACGAAGCGGAGGATTAGGGCTTTACTGCTCGTTTCAAACGTAACTCGAAAAAACGTATGATATCTTTTTTCACACGCAAATCTTCTTTAGTGAGGTCCCACTTAAGAGTACAGGCCACCTCTTATTTCTCAGAGAGTTGTAGGGCAAGGAAATGCCCATCGTGCTACGCCAGTGCGTATTAGCTATATCTATCAGAGATGCACGTGCTTCTCTTTACATCTTTGAATTCATATTGCTATTAAAACTATTTCCCTTAAGAAACCAAACCAATCAATAAATATATGACGGACAGTCTATAAATCGTAGCTATATAATATTAGGGGCCCAATAAATAATCATAAAAGTAGCATAAGAAATGATAAAACATAAAGTAATTTTACCACTTGTTTGGAAACAAGTGGTAAAATTAAATATTTTGTACAACCAACTTCAATACGACCGAATCAATGAATTCGAAGTCCATTAAATACGCATTATTTAAGGATAACTCAAAGATGGTAGTCTTTGAGTTATCCTCAAGTCAATCCTAAGTCAATCCTAAGTCACATCTTGATCAAATTTATATTGGACTACTCGAAAAGAAACAGCTTTCAAATAAAATAAGAATCATCAAAATCGGTTTAAACAGAAAATAAAACAAAGGTAACACATATAAAAAAACGTACAGTCGATTTGACTACCTCTTCTTTTTAACTCGCTAAAAGGACAAGAAATATATCAACATTGTAGAGACTTTTAACGCCGACGTTCCAGGACGTCTGTAGTAGTAGTAGACCACAAACGCTCGCAAAAGAATTTGATGCTTTCCAAGGGAGATTGGCAAGACTATAGATATAAAAAACATACCTATTTCAATAGAGAAAACGGCCGCTTGCTACACTTTGCTAAGGAATTCATATTTATACAATTGAATCCAAACCCAAATATACTACTGCAAGAATGCAAGAATTCATGATACTGTAAGCTCATTGAGACTAGATCGGACCAAAATTAATAATTTACAGTTGAAGGTAGCTTACTTTAACTATGACATCAGGACGTCGAACACTTCGGTCCCCCCGCGTTCATAGGAGCTGTAAAGCGCTCGTTACTTCGAGAATTAAAAATTAAAATTAAATGCGATAAAATGCGTAAAACCGGTTTTACTCCATGTGAAGTATTTGCATAAATATACGAAATCATTTTGTGTGGGCAACCTTTTTCTGTCATCAAGCGGGTATCCACAGAAATCAAAATAATAAGGTACTAGAAATGCTTTCTACTGTCTTTTAATATCGGGACGCGTGTCGTTGGTTGGCAGCTAACACACATAGACAAATAATAAATACACTATTTCGTCTACACATATCTTTAGGATTCATGCAACAAAGATTAAACTATAAATTATTGCGTTAAGGAATATTTTATAAAAACGCAAAATCTCAGGAGGCGTATCCACATGGTCCAATACTTAACGTGTGCGTCAAACAGAGAATGACATTGCGCGCTCACTCACACTTGGGCATTTTTTTATAGGATAGGGTGACAAACGAGCACACAGTCCACCTGATGGTAAGTGGTTGCTGTGGCCCATAGACATCTACATCTATTTTCGATTACGAATCAAAATGCAGATGCGTTGTCACCCGTGAGGACTAAGATGGAATGCCTCGTTTCCAGTAAAAAGGGTCTCTGGTTCTCTACACTCACCATACGAAACCATACAGCAGCATTAAGCTACTATTTCACGCTGGTATTCTGTGAGAGCGTGGTCCTTCCCCGGTCGAGCCGACCCATTCGTGCTACAACTATACTACTAATATAACTGCAGCATGGCTCTACCACCCAAATATAGCATAGTACAGCGCAACGCACTTTTCGATAACTTTCTATTAAGCGTCTTTGATCATCCAGGAGTCTTACACTAAGATATTACTAATTAACTGAAAGTGTCTCAGTAATAGCCGCTTTTAGTAATAGACGCTTTTATAACTAGAGAAAAGAGGATATAATAAAACGTTAAGGATAAGTGTACCCATTTATCTTTAATATCCGGATCTTTTGGAAACCTGGAATAATAGCGTTATATTAAATAAACAGATGTATAAATAAAATGGATACAACATTATACAAACAGCAAACAAATAAATATATATAAATGGGTGACATATTTATCATTTTTACTAGTTTTAGAGATATGTAACTGACTTTCGAATTTAGTCTAACACCCTTACAATATAATTACTTATCCTTGCAATGTATTAAAATTGCATCAAAATTTGTCAAGTAATTTAAAAGTAATAACAAACACATAATCTCTGATAAAAGGTTAACGGTATAAAATATTTAGAAAGAAAAAAATAGAGGAGGTGTAAATAAATATTTAACGAAAACTCACATTTCATTCCCATTTCTGTAAAACTAGGTAAGCCAAGCATAATAAATTATCGCTACAAAGTAGTAGTGTCACGCCACTGTCTCGCGCTCGACTCCTGCGGGCGTGTTCTTGGAAATTTACGTACGCTACAATATTGTTTCTTGCCCGTAATATCAATACATCGCTGCTTTTAGCCGTCATACTCGTAGACATGAACCAGCTTAAGAATCAATGGATATTGAAATTTATTTGAAAACTTTCAAGTTGTGGAAGAATTTCCGCAGTTGGATATGCTTCAATACTCCATTTTTACGTCTCTGCGTCCGAAATAACACTGGAGACCGAAACAAACGCTACTTGCGCGCTTGTGGCCTACAAGTCACATGTGCGGCTACAAGGTCAGGTACTTTTGCGACTTATATTGCCTTCTTATTTAGATTTCTGTAAGGGTCTCCTAGGTGTGTAGCAGTGGCTGCAAACAACCGCCGGTACGACGTACTCCGCCGATCGTTGAGTCCGTTTACTCCGTGAGGCGTCGAGGTCACCGGCCCCTAGGTAGATTCTTAGGCGTTCTAAAACGTTCGTGATTTTACAGTGCCTAGTCGCGTTTTCTAGTGCCACCATTTGCACTTCCCCCAACCCTTTCATTGGGAAAGGGGTAGGCAATGCCCCAGTGTCTAAGCCAACATCTTGCATCACCCCTACCATCGCATCGCGCATCACAGCCTGTCGTCGTTGGTAACACAGATAGGGCCCATAGAGTACGTCCGAGTACGAAGGCTGCAAGAGTGGGAGGACGACGTAGAATTAGTGTTATATGCGGACGATAGCAACTACTTTACCTCGTCCAGAAGAGCCCACATTGCCACTGCCAGAACGCAGCGTCTTCTGGACCTGTTGCCACCATGGCTGGACGAGTGTAGGATGGTCGTCAACGTTGGCAAGACGACCGCTCTGCTCACTCGCCATCTCAGAAATCTACCATCTCCGCTGATCCTCAATGGCCAGAAGATCGCGTACGAGAAGTACGTGACCTACCTTGGGTGCCGGATTGACAGGACGCTGCGCATGACCACGCACGTCGACTTCGTCGTCCGTAGAGCCAGATGTGCACGGACGACGCTCCTGCCAGTCCTGGCATCCAAGCTGCCAATATGAGCTAAGCCGAAAATATACAAGATGTATATCCGTACCATCATTACCTACGCTGCTCCGGCCTGGTACGCGCTACTGAGCGACCCTCTGAGGCGGCGACTGCAGGCCCAGCAGAACCTCACATTATGGACGATCGTCGGAGCAGGTCGCTACATCCGGAATGACGTCGTAGCGGCCGATCTGAAAATTGAGACCATCAGAGATTTAGTGGCCCGGCTGGCGCGCGGCATGTTCGACCGCGCCGATAACGGGCCACACGAACACCTCAACGGCTTCGCGCCCTTTCATACTTGGCCCCCGGACGGGCGACCTTACCCAAGAGAACTCCTCGCTATGTAGATAAGAGAGTCAAGTAAAACCCACAATGCCGCAGATAGGCCTACTTCGACTTTACTTGATAACCTCCTTTTTTTCGTAGTTTGACCGAAATTTTGTCTGACTGCGGACTGATCCCCCAACATCAACAATGCCTAAAAAAGGCACCCAGGACTGGCCCATAGCTGTGGGCCATGAGGAAGATCCGGGCAATGGGAGTATACCCCGAGACCCGAGACCTGCACGGCATATATATTGCCTTGTAGACGACGTCACTGAGATTTCTGTGGGGGTATCTAATTGAGAGAAGAACAGTAATGAATTGTTTTATCTTTCTCTAAACTAATTTCTTGACTTAAAAATCGTCATTATTACTTTGGATAAAAAGGAAAATCATAAAAACTCGTGGAACATACCAATATTTTAGTGTAGTAGTTATTCCTCTTAGACAAGTTGTTGAATGATGATCGACTAGACAATTTATTTCATAGCATAGGTCTCTTACAAGGGACACCGCTAAGTAAGGTCTTTGTATTTACGTTTCTTCATAAACTGTGACCTAGCTATCATTTTGAAATGGAGCAGAAATTATGGTCTCAAAACTAACCCATTGAAGACACAATTAATAATTTTAGGCTCTCCACATATGCTTACAAAATTTATTCTATTTTATGGTGATATAATCTTAACTGTCAAAAGCTTGGGTGTATACGTTGATAAGATTTTATCTTGGGGTCCTCAGTTACGGGAAGTTAGTCGTAAACTTTTTGCAGCTGCTCATTCTTTGAGAAGACTACGAAACTTTTTACCAACTACCACTAAGATTACGCTTGCGTAAACTCTTCTGCTTCCAATCCACGATTACGCAGATTTCAGCTTACTTGTTCTTAATGAGACGCAACTTGTTAAGCTTTAGCGACTTCAAATTTTTTGTATAAGATTCATATTTGGTTTGTGTAAATATGACTATATGTCAGATTTTCGTCACAGGCTTAAGTGGTTGCCAATTCGCCTTCGCCGGAATGTTCATATTCTCTCGCTTCTTTATTATATTCTTTTAATCCTTTCGACCCTACCTACTTAAAAATTATTTGAGACATTTGAGATCATCAGAAAATTTTATATTAAAAATGCCAGCTCACACTACCAAATTTTTGGACAGATCATTCACAATAATACTGGTTGTCCGTTTATAGAATGACTTACCGTTATCAGCAAGACGCGCTCAATCCCTACCGGTTTTGAAATATGTACATAATTATTATTTTCGCCTTTGATTCTATCCAGTTCATATATATATATATATATATATATATATATATATATATATATATATATATATATATATATATATATTTTACCTTTATCTATCCATACTATTTGTTTATATGAATATCATATTTATGTTATATGTAATAGTTTCAAAATAAATATTTGTATTTTTATATATTTATATTTATAAAAATATATATGTTTATGTATATATTAGTAAGTATGTATGTACTTATCTTATCCATGTACTTGTGTACCATTCTTTATTATGCATCTTTATTTCTATTTTATGGTTTATAATTAAAACAATGTTATTATTGTCGCCAAACCACACATATGCCTTATTGTTTTCTTGCAATCTTGTCCCTATAAAGGTTGTCTGGAAGAGATCGCTCTTAGCGATAAGACCGTCCATTGTACCACATTTCTTTCTCTCCTTTTTTGTTAATATTTTTTTGGCGTGCAATAAAGTGTTATCTATCTATCTATCCTCTAGATGCTGCCAGCTGCCTCGTACAGGCCGTTCCTCCATCTAGCTCTGATGAATAATGTTTAACTAAGTGTGATCTCCCCATGACAAATATTCGAACGTTTGTCACACTACAATCAAAGAGACCACTTGATTGATGTTTCATCCCAAACACGAAAAGATGCGAGAGCAAATCGAGTTCGCAATTTTAAGCGCTGATTTACCACGTGGTCGGCGATGAAGGAAAATATCGCGAGGAAACATGCACGTCTGAGAAATAAAAAAAATATTTCGAAGACGTCATGTAAAGTTCGCCAATATACATTGGGGTAGCGCGGCGGACAGGCAAGGTCTGTGCCCAGCAGTGGGGCATATATAGGCTCTAATTTTACTATACTTTTAGTTCACTAAGGCCTTTTTTGTTATTTTGAGTTTTCCTGTGCTATTTCTTACGATACCCACACTCGCGGGGCGATATGGGGTAGTGAATATGCTTAATGCTTACACTACTGCTCAAAATAATTTAAAACTCTGGTTGCCAACCTGCCTGTCAAGCGTGTGAACTATGGCGAAATCTCGCCTGTAAATCAATCTATGCGTGGGGCCTATGAAGCCGAGATAAATCGGAGTTAATGCTAAAGCAATGCAAACTTTGTCCATTTCTTTGTTATTTTCCTTTTTTAAACTCTTAACATTCATCGCACCATGTTCAACAGTGGACTTTTATAAACCGTAATGTATGGATGAAATGGGGTTTTTCTTTATGAAGTGCATAATTTTCACTTATACTTAATTCCCACGTTTATTAATATTAAAGTACTATTTGTATTATATCAAAATATTTGCAGTTATTTTTGTTATTAATAAACAGAGTTATTATTATCTGGAATTTATTGAATAAAACTTGTGCAAAACTCGGGATTAATTATTTATAAAGTTTTAATAACGGCACTTAAGTGGCATACTGCGATGAATTTTAAGTTTAAAAATGGAAAATAACGAAGAAATGGACAAAGTTTGTATTGGTTAAGCATAAACACTGATTTAACTTGGGTTCAATAAAAACTTATTTATGTAAAATCGTTTACACATTATATGGATCTATTAATTTGATATTATTTAAGATTTAAGATAATCATCAGTAATAATTTATTTTATCAGTTTTAATTGGTATCACTATTGACGCGAAGCTTCATTTGGGTCCCCATATATTTAAATTAGCTGGCAGACTTAGTTCTGCAGCATATGCTGTAAGAATATTAGAAGTTTCATCAATGTTGAACAGCTAGATTAGTTTATTTTAGTTATTTTAGTAGCGTAATGTCTTGTGGAATCTTCATATGGCTTAATGCGACTGGCATTAAAGTCATATTTGTTTTGCAAAATAGAGCTGTACGGGCAATTTATAACTAAAATTGTAAAAAGTCTCTTAGAGAAAAGTTAAAAGAAAGAAACATATTAATTTTGGCACTGCAATATATATTTTTTATAGGACAGGGTGACAAACGAGCACACAGTCCACCTGACGGTAAGTGGTTGCTGTGGCCCATAGACATCTACATCTATCCTCGAAAATGCAGATACGTTGTCACCCGTTAGGACGAAGATGGAATGCCTCATTTCCAGTATAAAGGGTCTCCGGTACTCAACTCTCACCATAAGAAACACAGCAGCATTAAGCTACTAATTTACGCCGGTATTCTGTGAGAGCGTGATCCTTCCCCGGTCGAGCCGACGCATAGGTGCTACAACTGTACTTCTAATATAACTGAAACATGGCTCTACTAAATATAAAATGATAATAAATGTACACAAAAACGTAAATAGCTAAAAATAAAAGAATAAAGATATTCATACTTTAAACACTAAAATTGAATGATTTTATTCAAATAGAATTTGACTCTGTTGTAAAAACGTTTGCATTGCCCTATAAAAGAATTACTAATTCTGTGGAGTAGCAACTGCTATTACAAGCTTATGTTTGTCCCCGTGATCAGTGACCCGATAACTAAACTAATAACAGCGTCATATTTGTAGGCTCGAAATCCACTTTTAATTCAAATATGGAACGAAAAATATTTATATTTGTAAAGAACATATTTGTATTTGAAAACATTCTTAAATATTAAAAATAAAACACACACATATATTGTATAGCTATATATATAAGGAATCGTGTGTTGCACCAGGATATCGTGCACACACGTATAGAATTTTTAAGGAACTGTCACAAACTTATGAAAAGCGAATTAAATTAGTTTAGGTCACTTGCGTGAATGATATACAGAAGTCATAATAATCTTATTATTAAAATTCAAAACCGATGTCCGAAAACGGAAAAAAATTTTTGTAAGGTATTTGTACTTAAATATAAATGACACATTTCGGAGGGGTCAATAAAACAGAGTGTAGCCATGTGGTGTCAATATAAATAAACTATGGTGTTTTGCGGAATACGTCTGGGAAAAATTTACTCAAAAATTGGCCAATATTTTTCTCATTATATTAGTTAGCGTCTTGCGACTCCGCTCCGAACATTATTGAAGTTAGACCTTCTTCGCAGAACTTTACTGAAAGTAAAATTAAGAAGCAAAATAATATGCAGAAAAATTAAGATAATATTGTTACGCGCCTTAGTCGACGGCACTAGCGCCATCTAGTGTTGGGGACTAGAGCGAGGGGAGCTTTCCAGAAAATGACACCACTAATCTTTCAACCGACAGCGCCATCTAGTCTCGAACCGAAGAACTAAACTTCTAGAAGTTGAAACTCGAACTCTCGGTACCTTGCGCGTGTTTACTTGAATATTCTGGATATTTCGGTGCTAATTTACATTTATAGGTGCTGCAAGATGCGATCGGCGAAGTATTGAAGTAGGCGAGACAAGCGAAGCTTCGGAGCGGAATAAAGTGAATCAGTGTGATTAATTATTAGTGTTTTTAACTTTAAAATTAGTGGAAAGTGAATTAAAGTGTTAATTTAGGTAATTCTATCGGCAATTTTTATTGTCACGAACCTCAAGCTCGTAACAATATCAATTTGAAAAAATGATACATAAACTAAGTAGAACTCACACGTAGTGCATACTTAAGTGGGCTCTTACATTTCGGCGTTACACTAATTTTGGTATTTAATGAAGGCTGTACACTCGTAAGAGTGCTCTCGTCAAGTCTCCCCGAGAGCTCTCGTCCGAGAGGCCTACCAGCGAGCGCTACTATGTGCACTCTCGTCTGTTCGGTTGCAAATACCGAGAAGATGGAAGCACTAGAAACTGCATCTGCTCTTACGCTATGCGCTGTTAATGATTTAATGTATGTACACACGTGTCATGAAAAAATAATTAAAATAAACCGAAAAACATAAGCTATTGATGATAAAAATAAGATTAAATTATGGTTAATTATATATAGCCGTATTCAGAATTTCTTGCCGGAGGCTTTTATTCGTACATCCTGTCCATGAAGCGTTTCAAAACTAGACACACTTAGATTTTCGCTAAATACTCCCAAGTATTGATCATAAATCATTTAAAAATAATAATCTTCTTTTGATTTCTTATCAGCAGTACATCTTCGTAGCGATAATCTGATCAACATCAACAGCACTAGCTCTTTTTGTAGGTAATCATAGTGTTTCTTCACCACTGATCTTTCACATTTGAATCACTTCGTAGAGGTTCTTCGAAAATATCAGATTCTTGTAACATTACAAGTCATCGACAAGTGATTCATTATCACCAATTTTATCATGCTCGATATGTTTGTTTTTGTCACATACTTGAATGCCTCTAGCCAAACTTCTGGTTTTAAATGCCTTCGTGTCATATTCGTAATTCCACTCTGAGGCACTTGATATGATGGCTTTATCAGAAATAATGTTGATTGTATGGATGTGACAATTAAATTCAAAGTTCTTTTCTAATTGCTAATTGGATATGCTGGAAATCGATTGGATTCCACTTCAATGAGGTTGTCTCTCCCCACTCGTTTTCCAGAATGCACTCTAATGTTTATATATATATATATATATATATATATATATATATATATATATATATATATATAGTACCCGGTTGACCGAGCTTTGCTCGGTAATTTTCGCTCGGTTTTTTTTTGATTCGTGTGTTTTGGAAATTATATTTAGATACAAATTACATACTGATGAAATACGAATAATATTTATTGATCGTAGCGACATAATAGAAAAAAACTGAACTGTTTATTTGATTAAAAAATCATGAGTGCAATTAGTTTAATTTAAATTTTCGTGTTTTTAAAAAATACTAAAAAAAGGGCTCGAAAAAAATAGATTTTCACAAAAAAGAAAGGAATTTAAAAAAAAATAAAAAAAAGTCGGTCGGCCGGTCTGGGCTCGAACCATGGTATTACGATTTTGTGACCGCCCAATATACCATTAAGCTATTTGTAATCATTAATAAGCCGTCAAAATTTACCTTCTTATTCTAACGATATTATAGCAGTTTTTCATTGCCTAAAAACACGGACAAAAAGACATTTTCTAAAAATAAATCCTAGCTAGATCGATTTATTGCCCCCGAAACTCCCTGCACACAAAATTTTATGAAAATCGTTGGAGCCGTTTCCGAGATCGCGATTATATAGATATATATATATATACAAGAATTGCTCGTTTAATAGTATAATAATATATATATATCTTAACTACACAAAACACGCCGGGATCCATCTTTCTAAAGAAACCCAACAAGCTACTCAACATCGCCGGATGAAACCCTATAAGGACTGGGCCATTCACAGTTACCTCCCCTATAAGTCCTGCCGGACTTACGGCATATTCTCGGCACTCCTACAGAGGGTAAAGCTCTAATAGTCAGACTTGTTGTCATAATGAAAACATATCTGGCTCTTAAATATATTCCTAGGGGATAGAGGGACGTGAAAGTTACATTTATACTCAAACCAGGTAAGAGAGATTATACAGATCCTAAATCCTTTTTTCTACCCTACAATTACCCTAATTCAATTTCTTATATAGTGTCGTGTAATTAGTTAGTAGTGAGTAATGAGGAATAGCATGAAGTCACAAATTAGACGTCGAGTTTTCAACCTAATGACCTATGACATGATATATGCTATGATAGTGGTACCCATTGGGGATTGAATCGAATGGAAGTCCGTGGTCTCTGCCTACCCTTCTGGGTGACAGGCGTCAGTGTTTTATATTATAAATCACAAAGTAGACTTGTTGGCACCCTGCGGACTAAGTTGAAAAGTTTCCTATCTTTTCGCACAATATACTGTTACACATTTAAACAGTCACATTTATTTACCTACGCCTATAAAACTATGTAGTGAAGTCCAGGTGATATCAAAATACTTTTTTACATTGTAGCAACAATGTCCTAGTTTCCTTTATAGCAACAATGTCGATTTGCAATTACTCCAGCCAAGCTCCAATGCCCGTTTGCGTTCAACATCACTTACAATGTAGAAACTTAGCAAAATGTTTCCCTTCCCACAGTAATAAATTTAGCATACTCTACAGAAGCCTCATCTTACTATTGTACCTAACTGGAATAAATAATAAGGTCTTGTTATTAAGTCGGTGAAAATAGATTTTAAAGCAATTTCTAATGAGTAAAATCAACATAAAGAAAAAAGCTAAGTATATGATCTTTTTCGTTTTTAACAGTGTTATTATAAGTTTACTATTAATAAAACTTGCACGAATTTCTTTAAAGCGCTGTCCCCATTTCAACTACGCGAGTTGAGATCAGTCTTTAAAATTTAACTTCGGCATTTTGAAATATTATTAAGTTATTTTATATTACCGACTTTTCACGTTTCAGGCTGAGGTGTTCGACGTCACAACGTCACAGTGAACGAGTAAAGCCGGTCACAGTCGAGGTGTAATGCAATATGTCAGAGGTGTCACTGACAAGATTGGTTACATCTTGAATCGTGCTTCCATTTCCAAGCCGCCGAAGAAGATTTTACAGTTTTTACCATCAGTCAAGCTTAATGTCCCTCCGCAAGATGCAGGAGTGTACGCGTTAGATTTTGAATGTGGTTTCTCTTATATAGGACAAACTGAAAAATCAATAAAACCCCACGTAAAGGAACATATTATAACTGAAGGAATCGACGCTCCGGGAATTCTGACGTCTGTAAAACGTAAAGGATCGCCCCCGTCACTACATCTGATTTGATACACCATAATAGAGAGGCTATTGAAATAAAAACATCCTAATTTCAATAGAGAAGATGACTGAGTGCTCCAACTACATCTGATTTGATACACCATAATAGAGAGGCTATTGAAATAAAAACATCCTAATTTCAATAGAGAAGATGACTGAGTGCTCCAATTTGCATGGGATACTACAAATAAATAATAAAATTAAATTCCAATCTAAGCATACAACTGCAACACTTCAAGTTCATACTGCGTAGATCGGAAAAAAATTAATCATTTTAATCTACAGGTAGCCGTGGTTAATTATGATATCGGGATGTCGAACACCTCAGCCGTGCTGTAACGTGCTCGTTACTTCGAAAGTATAAAATAAATTAATGTACGCGATAAAATCCGTAAAACTAATTTTATTAAAATACGTGATGTACGCGTAAATACAAGAAACCATTATCATAATGCTGTCTTTTGTTTGTTTTGTTATTTGTTGTTAAAAAATATTATTTTTTAAATAGTATAACGGTGATAAACGAGCTACTATATCCTCCTTTGTATATATATATATATATATATATATATATATATATATATATATATATATATATATATATATATATATATGTTTGTGTATATATGTATGTATGTATTTTTATGACTTAGAGTAGGCCTTCAAGATATTGTTTTAAAATATTATTTTATGTTTCCACCGAAGCATGTCATCAAATAATTATCCCCAAATAATTTAATGTTATTTTTTATAGAAGAGGGGACAAACGAGCATGCGGCTCACCTGATGTTAACTGATTACCGCCGCCCATGATCAACCACAACACCAGGGGAATTGAAGGTTTCAAGTTCGTATCGGTCCAGAAAAATTTTCCGTGGTAAACTATTCCACAGAGAGGTCGTACGCGGAAGAAACCTCCATGTGAAACGTACAGTGGTGGACCGCCAAGCATCCAGATGGTGTGGACCATCCACACGGACGGGACGTTTGCCGCGTAGTTCGTTCACGAAATTTGGCGGCTGGGATTAATCCGAACAATTCCTCAGAGCACTCCCCGTGGTATATGCCAAAGAAAAAGAAAAGAGATGCAACATCTCTTCTTCCAGTGAATCGAGCCGATCGGAAAGCACTCGATCGTGGACGATTCGAGGCGCTCTGCGCTGGTCAAGTGGAAGGAGCTAGCACTAGGGAGCCCCAGCCCAGAGATGGGAACAGTATTCCATGTGCGATCGAACCTGCGCCTTTTAAAGTTGCAGGCGGTGTGCCGGCATGAAATACTGTCCCGCTCTGCTGAGCACGTCAAGCTTTTTAGAGGCCAATTTGGCCTTCTCTTCCAAGTAACCTCGAAACTGCACGTCACTCGATATGTCGACGCCGAGGATTCCGATACTGGCTGTGGCAACGAGGGAAGTGCCTTGAAACTGAGCTTGACTGAACTCTCCGTATGTACATAACTACGACTAACGTAGTTATGTACATACGAAGAGTTGCAAGATATTGGCACTTTATCAAGTCTGTTAAATGGACTTGTATGATGAATCGTTATCTTATCTTATCGTATCTCGTTGAAATTGTATGTTTTGAGTTCATTGCTTGAAATAACTATTACTTGGTAATCTAGTATATTTTCTCTACTAAAATAAGCACAGAGCAAATTTTACATAACTTATTTATTTAGGAAATAATTACTCTCCCGATGCATGTTTAGACCAAAACTCTCCGAGACATGAATTGAAAGCTCTAATTTGTAGATTCTATTGAATATCGACCATCAAAAAATATTTTTATCTCACAAATATCCTATACTTTAATAATCGTAGAATATATTTTCATTAAATTCCTTTCACGTAAGGAAATAAAAAATCGACACAATTCAATTAACTACTGAAAAAGCTTCGATACAAGCCCCATTATCTTATCCATCCCAAGTTCTACATCATTTTGATATTACATATTTGTTACTATCATTTTTAATTAATTAAATAATACTATCGTATATTTCCATGCACCGGCAATCTGAAATCATTACCGCACGAGCTCTTGTCCACTGTGCTGTGTGTCGTTTCAATACTATCGTAGTGTGCGTCGATTGCCGTATAGGCGCTACTATGTCGTGCGTGCTAGACCATCGTCAACTACGACCGCAGTTTTAATCGTTGCAAGTATTTAATTTCGTACAGTATACTTCAATTAGTATAAAGTTCGCACATTATTATTATACCAGATAGACCACTCAAACGCCAAGCGTCCAAATTTGACCACTTCGATATTCCGTCAAAATTCAAGAGTTCAAATTTGACCGCGCCCACCCACTGCACTTTAACCTATAAACCATTACGCTTAGAGACTACTTTCCTATGAAGATGTTTGACATTACAGAATCAATATGAAATTTTGTATTCTCTAGTGGAATAAAAAGACATGAAGTCTATGGATATTTATTTAATAAACTACGTTTATTTCGTACGCCGTTTTCGTGTGAATGTTATTGTGTTGATTTTTGGATTTGTCTAGTGTTATATTAGTGTTTTAGTATAGTGTTTTGTTATAAAATTGTAATTAAAGTTTTTGTGAGAATATAATTTATCTTTTTACGCAAATAATTTCGAGTAATACATATTGAAATAATTGTGATTTTCACGCTGCCGACCTCCGCTTGGTATTTTTTTTTTGTTATCAAAATACACTAAATTTTTTTGTAATGAAGTAAAACCCGACTTTTGTTTAGACACAAGATAGAGAATTTAGTATAGATTTTATAATGCCAAACTTGTTCATAGAAAAGTAGTCTCTCAATATAAGGCCGGTTTTAGAGCTCGACCGACCGTCAGTGCGTACCATCGGTCCTGACGATACACATAACCAATCGTCAGTTTGTGGCATTCAGAGCTCTCCTGAGCAACTTAACTGGCCGGTCTGGTACAGTCACAACGCGACGCGGCGAAGCGGACGCGTTAATTGTTTAATATCTGCTTACTATGTTCGTAAACGTATAAGGAACAGAAGACGAAGATATCAGGTTCACCAAATCGTCGCCCAAAGAGCACTTCAAGGGGAATTTACTACTTTATATCCATTACTGCGCGAAGATGAAGAATTTTTTTAATTATTTTAGAATTTCAATCAAAAGTTTTGATGAATTATCAGTGAAATTACAAGACAACTTAAAACATCCGCGAGGCGTTCGGTGTCGACATATGCCATTGTAACGCTTCACCCTCTATATAAAAATAATATTATATTAAGTATAATTAATGTAATTAAATTACCCCTTTTCAATTTTTCAATATATGACCAGGATAAATAAGATATGTTTTGATCTTTCTAAATGATCTTTCAAAAGGTTTAATAATAGGCCGTTTGTAATAATTTTGGCGTGATCGTCTTAGTTAGGACTCTTATTTACGTTGTGTTTGTTTAGTAACTTAGTTCTTTTAGGTGTCTTTTGGAAGAATGAATATTCACTAGAGCAATTGAAAGCTGTTGGTAGTGCCTTATAAGCTAAGTGAACCCCGTTCACGAAGACAGGGCTCGAGAAAGGTTAAGAACATAAAACGTCCCTATTCCACTTGTATGAGGTTTACATTATTAATTTATTATTATTTATTCCTTCCCGCTCGGAAAAGGCTCAAAATATATTTATACAAAATACCCGATACAAGGATTTCGCTCTCCTACATTTATTTAAAAAAAATGTAGGGGAGGCACACGGCTCCACACACGCCGTGCGCGGTGAGCGTTAATTCGGGAACTGGTCCATAGTCCACAACATAATAACTGGTGAACCAGTAAAAGAGGCTTGGCCCCTTGTTAGTGCGGAAGCACAAACATCTACCAAAGTCGCGCATGTCAATGCGTGTAAACGCCATACAGAATACGAACGAATCCAGCCACAGTGAATGTACGTCACACGGTTTAGGCAAATAGGCACTCTGGCCGTAAACCCTCGGTGAGCGCCACCACCTGCCAGACCGCCGCTCCTGCAGACGTGATGTAAGTGTATAGCATCACCACCAATTGCATGATCAGCACGGCCACTAGCCGCAGAGCGTGTCATGAGTCTACCACTCACCTCAAGGGAATGGGGTCCCACGTTGTGCGGCTTTCGGCCGCAGCCTTGAGAGTCTCCTCAGATCCTCCCGCCAGATACCAACCGCATGAGGTCGACACATATGCTCCACCAACCAATACGACGGCAGTTATAGCCAAAGGGCAGTTATAAGATAAGAGTAATAATTCGCCATCAGAAAGGGTTTGTGTCACTGACATTGAGTAAATGCATTTTCGATCATGTTTGTCTCACCCACCAACAAGTTGCCTTCAATCATTCAAAGGTGGGAAAGTTAAGGAGATATATTATTATGTTGTTATATAAAATATCATGGAGGGCAGACAGTCTGCAGCCCCGTAATGAAGGGACCCGACTTGGGCAAAGCTACTTAGGTATGAGTCAAACCAAGATGCAGAGAGCGCCATTGAGAATAGCGTCCCACCAAACAACCACCGCAGAGACGCAATGCTGCAGAACGCAACAAGCATCAATACGACTATTGTCGGGTTTACACTATCCCAAAGTCCCCCATACATCCCAGCAGACATCACCACCCGCATACCTCCATCGACCAGAACCACAAGAGAGCGTCGAATCAGGCGCAGCACACCCGCAGATCCATCACAAGGTGCAATACCGCAATTAGCAGTAAGCATCAATGCAACTATCATACGGGTGGCGCCCCCTCACAACACACCCACATGATCAAAATAGACTTTGGTAACAAAGTTTGTATTGTTGTTAACTAAAAATATCACCAACGTATCATAGTAGTATGCTACTAAGACGCCAATGAACAAAACTCCACGTATCATAGCACTAATGCACTAAGACATGAAGTTGAGTATACCTGTTACACTTAAAAGTGCTACCAAACACACTCGTCCCAATCCGAAAGATAGACGACGCATCGCTATGCGCTACGACGTCGCCCACAAACGATATGGGTGTGCGATGTCCACGGGAAAGCCGTATTGCTACAACAAACCCGCTTACTGCCGGCACTAAGATTGTTGTTATATAAAACTGCACCAACGTATCATAGTAGCACGCTACTAAGACGCCAGTGGACAAAACTCCACGTATCATAGCGCTAATGCACTAAGGCATGAAGTTGAGTATGCCTGTTACACTTAAAAGTGCTACCGAACACACTCATCATCCCAATCCGAAAGATAGACGACGCATCGATATACGCTACGACGTCGCCCACAAACGGTATGGGTGTGCGATGTCCACGGGAAAGCCGTATTGCTACAACAAACCCGCTTACCACCGGCACTAAGATGATATGTCTAGGACACATCAGTTAGCGAGCCCAAGTTTACCCCGGACCAATTGCTCGTGAAGCAGCATACACGCCACCATAATATTCCTTTTTAAGTCCCTAATATGGACTAGTCATTTTGCTACAGTACTAGGAGCAATCGGTCACCCAACCACCCCATACAATGCTTATGCATCAAGGAGACCTTTTATAATAATACTTTTGTGTCATAGACCTTACTTTCATAAGTCATTCATATATAGGGCTCGAACCCACGACCCCACTATTGTAATGCAAATTCATCATGGAGACCTTCTATAGTATTGCTTTTGTATCATTGAGTTTAATATCATAAGTCCCTTATATAGGACTACTCATTGTGCTACAGTACTTCAAGCGGTCGGGCTCCTGACCACCCCATATATATGTACAACTGCAGGTATGTATTTCCGGCAGCTCCTCCATACAAGACATCTATACATGAACATCTTCTATAACTTAGGAAAATTTTCTTTTATAAATGAACTCCTTCCAAGACTTAGACCATTTTTAACAAATTTTCTAATTATCTTATAAATGTTATTTATCTTTATTTTTGTAATATTTTCGACTTGTATTTCTATTATTTATCTTATTTTAAATATTTTCCAAGTTTTTAAAGAAATTTATTTATTATGAAAGACAATATTTTGCCTTTAATTTACTATGAGTATGGTCAAATGTCTGAAGTATATTTATATTAACTTTATGTTTATTAATGTAATTTTATTGCTTATATTTTATTGTATATATTTTAAGACTATTTTTGATGCCCCTTTATATTAAATTTAATTGTTAGTAATAATATTGGGCCGTCACACTATGTTTGATAAAAATTACTTAAATCACTAAAACTACTTAATACCTATAAAATCATACAATATAATTAAAGTTTAGGTTCGATTTTCTTGACGATGATACACGCATCGGATCGGTCGGTGTAGCACTGAACGCGTCAATATGTTTCCACAGCGCGTTAGTCGACCGACGGTATGCATGCGGACGCGCTCGACCGACGGTCCTCGTACGCAGTGCGTAGCTACATACGCGTGCGTACGGTCGGTCGAATACTGTAACGACTTGTGAATTTTCATACAAAAGGTAAGCGCGACCTACGTACGCACTGACGGTCGGTCGAGCTCTTAAACCAGCCTAAGTTTTAATAGTTTTAAGTGCTGTGGGTGGGTGCGGTCGCATGCGATCGCTCGGGATTTGCCAGGCACATGCGACTGCATGGCAATTTTATGGGGATTGAAGGGTTATCTCATTATATTTAATTTGATTGTAGCTGAACTTTCTTATCAGTCGGAATAGGAAAAAATAAATGCAAGTACCAATGCGTCACTAAACGTATAAAAATATCCTTTCTCTGGATAAATAATATTAGAGAATAAAAATTTCTGCATACTTGCCATATGTACTGGGCCAGATTATACCGTAAAAGTACTTAAATCTACAAAGACCAGAAATGTTTGATTTTGCATACGTTAGCCAAGTTACAAGCATTTTATGATAAGCGTGTACCGCTTGAAATTATTGACTGGAGATTTTGAGTGTTCAACCAACTGCAGTGGCCATGCGCATTAATTCCTATACAAAAAGTCTGCCGATTTCAGGTGAGCGCATGAAAAACACACTACTGTATACTTCGTTACAAATGCAAAATTTAATCGCGGCTCTATACACAAACGCTGCAGCATTTGTGTTTGTGTTCATTGTATTTATGCATACTATAACATTTACACCTAGGAACACGTGTCGATACACTGGCACCGCTGTCTACATGCGAAAGCAACGTAAAGCGAGGACTATATCGATATTTTTATCGATAAATAAATCACAATAATCCGCATAAGTTCAGCTTAGGTAAAAGTGATTTTCAGTTTTTTTTAATTCACTACAGCCCTTTATAAGTCTGCTGTTGATCATAGGCCTCCCCCAAGGGGTGCCACAAAGCACGGTTCTGATAACCTGCATCCATCGACTTCATGCATGTCTTACCAGGTCGTTACTCTATCCACTTTATCCACCGGTATGAGGCTGCCACTCGAGAAACATTTTGCCTCATCGCTTGTCGATTTCTCGAACTATATGGCCAGCCCATATCCACTTCAGCTTACGAATCCGTTGGGCTATGTCGGTCTCTCTGGTTCTTCGGTGAATATCCTTATTTTTATATTTTTCATGCAGAAAACTCCGATGATATTTTTCCTCATATGGCCAGTAGTGAATAAGGGTTTTTTAGTGTAATATAAAATTATGATTTTATTAGTAAATATAGTTATGGTCAGTTTTTGAAAGACTGATCAAACTCAAATTTTCAAATTTAATCAAAAAGTTGGCTATTGGTACTTTCCACGTTGTGTTTATATCGAGCAATAAAAAGACTAATGCGTTAGTCGTTTCATCGAAATTACCGGATATAAAATTAAACCCGTAGAAGACATAGCTATAGTGCCTTGAGTTGCTAGCACACTATTTCAGCAACTGCTTAATTTTCATTTCATCCATAACCAAGGTATATT
The DNA here is from genome assembly GCA_036936625.1 of Parnassius smintheus behrii. Lineage (NCBI taxonomy): Eukaryota > Metazoa > Arthropoda > Insecta > Lepidoptera > Papilionidae > Parnassius > Parnassius smintheus. The sequence goes on from JAUPFT010000001.1 coordinate 18,290,630, forward strand.
TTTTTATCAGGGTCTCTCAATTTTAATGCTGTCAGCGCTCCTTGAGTAAACCCTGGTCGGCCATTGATGATACTGTACCACGTAGGCAACTAAATCGTAATTTATTCAGAATCCTGTTGGTATTGAGCCCAATATTTAAATCATCTAGTAAAATCCACTGCTCATCTTAATGTAATGATTATTATTCATCACAAACTGATTTAGTTGATATAAAATAAATTTTCGTTATATATTTCTTTTTCGATTTTTTAAACGTTAACTGCACACTAAGATTTTCCCCTGAATCGTGGGGGCAGTTTACAAACATAAATTTCACAAATACAAACATCCAGACCCGTATTGTTACGGTACTTGTAGGCCATACAAATACGTGTTCGTGCGGAATTCGAACCCGCGGCCCCTAGCGCTTTAACTCATTGCTAAGCCATTGCGTCATGGAGCCGTCAAAAATTATATTTATTTTGAAGTCGCTTATTTTTCACTTCATGAACTATGTTGGCAACATTTAGTGGTTTACGAAAATATTCATAAAATACGAGTTTTAACGATGATATTATGTTAATAGTAGTCACAGATGAAAAATCACGTTGTCCTTTTGTGGATTTGACGATTTTAATTATTTTTTTGCATGAAAATATACCGTAATTCTGCATTTTTGTCGGAGCTCAATTGACCGGCACAATCACTTGCGTAACGGCACACATCGCGGAGCAATTAGTTTTATTTCACGGGTATGAGTCGGACTCTCGTGTATTTTGCAGAGGAGTATGCCTTGCGATGCCGTCTCGTTTGGTTTAAAACTCAGACTCGAGATAAGCTCGGTCAATGCGTTTGCGGAAAATATTTTTATAGCAAAAAAATGGTAATTGACTGTAAGTACCGATTAAAAAAATATTAGTATCATTTGGTTGTTTTATTTACTAAAACAGGTTGCAACCATGCTATTATTTACTTATATCATTGTGCTACCGTTAGTAGATATAATCGATTAATAACCAACATCGGTTAACAATCGATTACTGCGTAACAATTAATATATTTTTGTGTACTTATTTAAACAATAGGTTTTATAAATAATGAAAAGTATGTCAAAATAGATTATAATAAATTAATTAATAACATAAAAATGACACTCCAAAATTTTTTCTATCCACTGAACTTCATCCTAAGAAAACTTGTATTATGGGAGATCAAGATCGTTTAATCACGATACACACAGTACCATAGTGCTAACGAGTGAATAGATATGAAACAAAGTATAGCTCACGTAGTTTGCCGCCCGCTCTGGGCGTAAAGTACCAAAATTTGCGTAACGCCGAAATGTATGCTCTTAAATAAAATTTGTAATTTGGTCGACCTCCTAAACCCAAACTATGACAGACGAGTTTGAAACCATTGTGTTATCAGGAAGAAGTGATGCAACTCATCTCCTTTATTTTGCTCTGTCATCACTTAAGGTACCTACGCCATAATACGGGGGTGGTGAATTCTCTTACACCGCCACTGGCTCGATTTTTAATTTTTCAGAAGTCACTATAGGCAACATTTTTGACTCGCACGGGAAATAATGCTTGATAGATATCCTTATTTTACTTTTTCTTATGCTTGATAATAATACAGTATAGACGAGTTCCTATATGAAAAGTTTAAAATCCGTGAACTATTTTTCTCAGAGTTGCATAATATAAATCCGAATCTCTGTTGGATTTGGATTTCTTTCTGATAATTTTGTACTACCAACACCACAGAATAATATTAATCTTAACCGAGAGACCTATTCTATAAATTAAATTTAGTCTATAGAGAAAAAAACAATTCTTTTATTATAAAATAAAGTTTTAAGATTAATATAATAAAAAGCTTTGCAGTGCTGTTAATCATTATGTAATAAACAGCTGCCCGTAGCTGTTTATTACTATTAAGTACTAAAGTAATTTGTGGCATATTTTATACGAATATAAGGGCTTAAATTACTTTATAGTCCAAAATTTTAACACGTTATATTAGTATATATAGTTATTGTTTACGTTGTCTTATTGAAAGAGTAAAGGCCTGATGTTGCTGCTGTTCATAGTTAAAAATATTATAAATTTTATTATTACATATTTTATTTTTTAAATATTTTAAATATGGTGTTTGTTGCGAATCGCTAACGAGTTTCATAATGATAAGTAGCTATTATAGATCACGTTACAGAAGCAGTGTCCTAACCTACTGCTACTAACTACCAACCTTGAGTGTTAATATTAAATACCTCACATCCTAGCTATACTAGTTATTTTACGACGGATGCGTTGCAGAAAAAAGATAAGATGTCAGAAAAATAGACGAAGTGAATTGATAACACTCACTAATCTTGTGAAGAAAGCTGTGCAGCGGGAGTGCAACGAAACAAGTGTCCGAAAATCTTTGTTCAGCACCCGGGGAAGAGTCACAAAACAAAGTTGAAAACATTTTGACAATGAAATGTAAAAGAAGTCAGTTTAGAATGGTTTGCAAAACAATTTAAGTGATATAGCATACTATGCTTAATTATTGGGAATAAGACATTTTTGCCATAGTACTATGGTAAAATAGTACTATGGTAAAAAAGTGAAGGGAGTAGGCAGTTGTTCATGACTTTGCTTTTCAGCCTTATGGGCAAGTCGCTTTTTAGAATTTCTTTTAGGCTCCAAAATTTCTTCCAGGTGATGTTGACTCTTCCCTTCTACTCTTTCTACTTCTCTCTCCTCTCTCTCCTCTCTCCTTCACTAACATAAGCCTGTCAAACGTGGAAATTTACTAGGGAAATAAAAAATAAGATCATAATAAGTTAAAGAAGTATGGAAAGAAGCATTCTGAAGATTAAGAAGATCAAATAATCCGCCATACTGCCATAAGACAGAGAACTAAAGCCATCGACGCTCTCAGCTACTCACAGAAACTAAAATGGAGATGGGCCGGACATATAGCCAGACTTCTGACAATCGCTGGACCATAAAGACAACATCATGGAGAGGCAAACCCGCCCCCAAGGGTAGGATGCAAATAAAGACCGCATCCCATCCCAATCGGCTGACCTATAGTGCCAAACACGGCGGCAGCCTGCAGAATGCAACTGCGATTTCAGCGTAAGTGGCACCACACTCCGGACAAGACAAGGGTTCGAGGAGCCTATAGAGGGGCGTCGACGGAAATCTGATATCCGTCCGGGTGAGAGGTCAGCAAAAGGTCTAACAGGGAAGGTACATGATCCTCCACATCTGGAATCCGCGTAGGCGAAGTAACCGGTTGTGTCAGAACATATGCCAAGGCAAAATCATGAACAGATCTCCCTGCATGATCGGTTAAACGTGAATCAAGCCATTTGGCGTGATGGGTGTTAAAGTCACCGAGGATCACGATCTCTGTGGAGGGGATCTGCTGTAGCAACGAATCTGTAGCCATTTGGACGTGGTCGAAGAGTCGGTCTGTTTCGGCATTACCGCTATGGGACCTATAGAGGCAACCGTAGACGCGCGGATGGTCATCGCTGTCTACGCGTAGCCAAAGGATGGACGGGTCCGAACCTTCAAGTCTGCCGAGGCGTCGAGAACAGATGTCCTCTCTGACGTAAACGCAAACTCCAGCCCGAGGCAGAAAGGAGTGTTCCAGTTTGTACCCCGGGTAGGAGAGATACGAGACATCAGCCGGAGAGGACACCTGCGTCTCAATCAGAAAGAACAGAGCCGGCCTCGCCGTCTCGAGATGTTAGTGGACGGTGTTTAGGTTAGAGTGAAGTCCCCTGATATTGCAGAAATTCACGGACAGCGTGGCAGGGTCGCCTTGGTCTTGTTGCTCCGTTTGCACCGAGCAGTTGTAGCCTTGAGCGGAATTCCCCCCCCCCTCCCCGAATACGTGGGGCAGCCTGAGAACCCACGCGCAGAAGTGGAGAAACGTGGTCGTGGATGCTCAGCGGGGGATTCTCCAGGGGTGCTGGTACCCTCCTGGGGTAGCCTGTCGTCATTTAATTCCACTACCATGTTGATGGGGAGGGGAGGGGTATTTGGGCCTCCGGCCACCTGCACTCACCAGACGAAACGCGGAAGCAGAGCTTCCACTTCCCGCCGGTATTCTGTGAGGTCGTGGTACCACCCCGGTTTGAGCCAGCCCATATGTGCAACAGCAAAGCGGATGAACATTTCAGAATCTCGTTACTTATTTAGAAAGTGGCTATACGACTTTATTCATATTTTCGGCAACATATTTGAACAAAAAATGATAAAATACAGTTAATAAAGTCAGATTTATCTTAAATCATTAATTAAAAATTTTGATTACCTTTGGTTAAGTTTGTTAATTGTTCTTAATCTTGTTAATTGTTGTAATACTTATGTTGATGGCTGCGACGGCAGCAGAGCCCACTATTGTTAGCAATATTAGAATGCGTGTACCGATGACAAAGTATACGTGTTGAGTTCAGAACAATAACAAATAATTATCACACAGATTATTAGGATGGAATTGTTTTATATCATTTTTAATTATTACTTGAAGGTGGTGATATTTCTTAAGCATCCAATCCGCAATCCAATTTACGTCCAGATTTAATAATACCTACGTTCGCTAAATCACCAAAGTTGTATGGGTTACCAAAAATACACAAGCCCAATGCTCCATTACGTCCCATAATGAGCCAAATCGATTCACCAACTTACAGACACTGCCTTACACCTTACTTACTTACCTATCGTGGAAGGAAGAGTTCTATAAGCAAGTAGATGGTGTGGGAATGGGCTCACCTGTATCTCCCATTGTCACCGACATATTCATGGAAGACTTTGAGGAGAAATCCCTGCTTACTTTTCCCATAAATCCAAGATTCTACAAGCGGTACGTAGACGACACTTTCACATTTCTACCTTTAGATAAAGTAACTGCATTGTGTCCGTGTCCGCTACAATATCCAAATGTGTAATATCCGCCACAAGGTCGAATGTGTGGATTCACTTGTCCTTATCGTATATAATTGTAATTTTAGAACATGATGTTTTCGTTCTCCTTTAAGACGTTTTTTGAAGTAAAACATAGTATTCATTTATAATAAATATGTGGAAGATTTAACTTGCTTTTTGAAATAATAAGCAAGAATTACGGCGTAGTAATTCAATTAAGTAGAATTATATCACAAAATTCCACTTAAATTGGCCCAGAAATCTGAAAATGACATTGATTGGCAGCCCTAATGGCGCCAGTAAACACGTAGACGATACAAATGTAAGGAAAAGACGCCTGGATTATTGCTGAGACAACTTAATATATTTGCTTTTCGTTCATATCTCCTGCGAATGCCCCTTTAGGTTTATCACTTTTCTGATATTTATTTATCATCACTATTATATTATGTAAGATTTCGCCTTTACGACTTACATCAGTTTATATAAATACCCCGTCAAATGAGAAAGGATTTTTATGTATATACCCATTTATCTGTTTTGAATGAAAATAAATTGTAGTGTTGTATCTTATTTTTTAAAATAATATGATGTACATAAAATTAAAAATATGAAAGTTAATACAGTCGTTTTAAATACATTTTCTGTACTTCGCTACTTTCTCATTATTTTCTTCTTTCGTCACATTTTATTATAGTTATTATATTTTTTTTGTAATTCCATAATTGGTATTAAAAAAATAATTTATAGTTCGTTGAAACAGAATTCTCCGCTAACTAAAAATATTTTTTTGGCGTGTAAATAACATAAAGACGATATTCTAGTCAAACAAAAAAGAATATTTCTTGGCGCCTTTTCTCAAGCAATAAAAATATTAATTATAAAATACCTTATACAACCCTGAATACGGTATAAAGGCGACAAGGGGACTGAAAAAGGAAATGGCCAACAGCATTTTTATTAAAAACAACTGATAATCTAATAAAAAAATGGTGATTGGCTGACCACCTGTCAGTGTGACAACTGCAGCAAATATCCCTCTATGAGGCAACCTATGGGAAGAAAACCAGCAATGGGCTTCTGATAAACTGGAATACATGAATGAAATGAAAATAAAATATGTTAACATACACATAATTTAACTCGTATTGTATTCTGTCACCATCATTTAGGCAGTTCATTTTCTCGTCTAGACTCTAGCCAGTGACAGTGATAGCAATTGAGGGAAGCGGAGGTCTTAATCAAATTATATAGGTATGACACATACATCTTATTTATCACATGGATCTCAAGTAATTAATTTTAACATCTATTTAATGAATTTCCGCAAATAATTCCCGATTTCATTAATTATATCTTGTGGAATTATCACAGGTCTTATGTTTCTGGTCCTTTATGAAATACGTTGCTGATTTAAGGGTACTAGGAAGCTAATGACAGGTAATAACCACCGAAGGTCACTGCTGACAGTAGACCCTCCATTTCCCAAAGATTGCCTCATTAGCTCGTATTTGTAATAGTTTTCAGAGTTTGTAATAGTTTTAGGAGGGTTAGATACTGATTTTTGAGCTATGGATTATGCTCTCTCTTGTTTATATGCTTTATTGATCAACAGTGTAGGAGATATTCTTTATTACCACAAGAAAACTCGCCGTCATAGAGACATACATATGTACTACTAACATACCAGTGCTTGATGCAACAATAAGCCATCAGTTGTAAGCTAGTATGTCATTCACCGTGACATGTTTAAATAGCTTAGCCACCGCGTGCTAAGGGGGAAACCAAAGCGCTTCCAACCAAAACATTTATTTCTGACATTTCTTTACAGAGATCTATATACACGCTATAACTTCGTAACACACAATGAACTCAGTCGGTCAATCAATCAGTATCAGTATTAAAACAAGAAAGTTATCTTTCACTGAGTCGTAGACTAGCGTTTATACTATTTGGTCAATGGATCGAGACGAAAACTTTTGCAATATAAAGGGGAATGGCAGGCTTGTATGGGAATTTTGTACCGCCAGTTAAATTTCGTATTGTGGGATATTTTTGGTATTAATTGGTAGTTAGTAGGATAGACAAACCCCTTCTAAATTCTTAGATTTTTAGAACTTGGGACATAAAAGTTATAACTTTTAAGTTTTAATTTTTAAGACTATCTAAATAGACCATAGACTAATATATAATATTATGTACCAGTGTTACAACCATAGATAGAGAAAACCTATAGACAAATTGACGCCTTCTTTCGCATTCGCACACGAAAAAGATAGTGTAGATCTTTCGCCAGGCAAGGCTTTCAAAAATTTCTATAGAATAAGGGTGAAAATCGAACATACTATTCATCTGATAGAAATAAGATTATGTGGCCCTTAAGAATCCACATCTACCTTTGATTTAAAATCGAAATGCAGATGCGATATCACCTCTAAATAGTAAGGTGGAATGCAGTTGGAAGAAAAGACTTCAACCAATATGTACGGATCTGATTGCAAAAATACTTTTGACATAAGATTTGACAAAGCTTTGACAAAGCCAACCTTTGAGAAACATTTTGTATCAAATTATTTTACTTATGTGAATAATTTATTTGCGTAACATTATTTAATATTATTATAAGATAAAAAATAAATGAACGGTAGAAAAAATACCAACTAATGTGTTTAAATATTTATATTCTAATGTTGAATTAAATTTACATTAAGGATACATCAATACCAATTTTTTAAATAATTATATATAATGTTAATCACATCGTACATAAATTCACCATTTTTATGTATAAAATAAAATATGACAAGCGATATTAGAAAAAATTAAAACTTCGTTTTTGTATAGTTAGACAAAGTTCCATTATAATTTAGGTTGGCATCATCTTCGTTGTCTAAATTAAATTGTAGAAGCACCAATTCATATGTTATAATAGTACCAATAACCTGAAAGAGAAAACCTTTTAATCGCTTGAAGGTATTTTATTTTGGGCTACATATTTCAAATTTCCTTACATGAAGTAAAGTGCTACGCGTCACATAGAAGTACACTCCACTTAAAGCTGTCGTGGTGTAACGAATCTGACGGTTGAATCGCTGCACCTGAAAAAAATATTACTGAATGAAAAGTTGCTAAAATGTGTGCTCAAGTATTATGTAGTTTACGACATGATCCATCCTAAGTATTTGAATAATAAATACAAGAATGTTATTTGGAAAACAATATCAATTCAAGTTGTGAAAATTGTTGAATTTCCTGTGAAAAATCATTAGTTAAAGCTAATTCCCAAGTTTAGTAACTATCTATAATATTGCATGTAACATGTAACTCATTACACTAGAATATTTCAGGCACAGTTTATGGATTTAATTATCCAGGTATTGACATGCAGTGACCGTTAAGAATATCTACTACCTCGTGTCCTTCCGTAGGTGTCGTAAGAGGCGACAGAGGGAGACAGGCGGGAAATTAGCAGCAGCATCTTCCTGATAACATCAAATATACAATAAAAACTGCGGTTGCCAAATCGTTCGCCAAGCGTGAAGAGAAGAAACTATGGCAAACATCACATCGTGAGCAACGACACAAACAAACGGCCCCTAGTCCCAGGCAGACTCACTATTTTTGGCTATGGTGGCGACCATGTTAACGGAGGGGCAGAGGCTGCTAAAAATCTCCGGTGGATGTTCGGTTGACACCTAAGACGACTCAACCTGACAATATAAAACGCACGCGTCCTGCGGACTGACGAGAAGATGCTGGAGCTGAAAAAAGAGGTAGACAAGTTGCGCTGGCATATTATAGAATTATTCGAAATTCAAAGATAGAGGGGATGCGGTAAGCCCCGAATCCGGCAACTTGTTCTATCACCGGAAGGGTGACCATCTGTCTCAAGTAGGTGTCGGATTTATCGTCCACTTAGATACTCAGAATCACCACACGGTATTCGCTGAAGGTTATACAGGTTTACGCACCAACCTAGGCAAATCCCGATAAGGAGGTGGACGAACGGTGACAACGCCTTTCTTGAAGAATTACGGACCAATTTTCCTTCTGAGCCGCGTCTACGTTCTGTTTTCGAGAGTCAATACTAGACGTCTTGCTCATAGACTAGATGACTTCCAGCTTCCCGAACATGTCGGTTTCCGAAAAGGTCTTAGTACCACAGACCATTTGCTACTTTTTCTAGCGTATTTGGACTATGAGAAAGCCTTCCATTACATTGAAATTTGGGTGGTGCTACAGTCCTTTCGGCGGTGCCAAGTTGACTGTCGGTATATCGAATTGCTGAAGTATTTAATGATTTCTTATATTTACGCGAACACTGTACATTGATTAAAGCTACTTTTACGGATTTTTTCGCGTTTTATTTATTTTATTTTTAATACCCGGCGTTTCGGGTGCTTTCCAGCACCCATGGTCACGTTGGACTGAGGTGACTGACGTCCCGATGTCAAAATTAACCTGGAGTACCTTCAGATTTTTTTTTAGTTTAGTTCTGTATATTCTGGTGGCATGTTATTTTCATCTAGCATTTCCTGCATCTCAATTATAACTAGGAAACTAGATGAAAATAAGATGCCACCAGAATATGCAGAACTACTAAGACATTTCCTTGCATCTGGCTATCGATTGTGGAAGGAAGAGTTCTACAAGCAAGTAGATGGTGTTGCGATGGGCTCACCTGTATCTCCCATTGTCGCCGATATATTCATGGAAGACTTTGAGGAGAAAGCCCTCCTTACTGCACCTGTCACCCCAAGGTTCTACAAGCGGTACGTAGACGATACTTTCACAATTTTACCATCAGACAAAGTAACTGCATTTTTAGAACATCTTAATTCCATAAACTCTAAAATTCAATTTACTATGGAGTTAGAGGCAAATAATTCCTTAGCTTTCCTAGATGTGTTAGTTATCCGAAATCCTAACAACACCATAGGTCATACTGTGTATAGAAAAAGGACCCATACAAACCGATACTTAAATGGTGAAGCTCACCACCATCCTTCACAGTTAGCTACCGTGGGCAAATATTTGTTACAGAGAGCACGAGGAATCTGTGACAGCAAAGACCTGGCCGCCGAGCTTCAGCACGTCAAGCAGGTTCTGCACGACAACAAGCTTCGGGTCCCGCGCCTCCGTCACAGTGACCGAGTGAAGCCGGCCACAGTCGAGCGTGTGCCTGCTGTACTACCTTATGTCAGAGGTTTCACAGACAAGATTGGCTACATCTTGAAGCGAGCTTCTATTAGAACATTCTACAAGCCGCCGAAGAAGATTAGTCAGTTTTTACCATCCGTCAAGTGTCATATTCCTCTACAAGATGCAGGAGTGTACAAGCTTGATTGTGATTGTGGTCTCTCATATATAGGGCAAACAAAGAGATCAATTAGAACCCGCGTAAAAGAACATATAGCTGACGTGAAGCATCAACGTTCCGGGAAGTCTGCAGTTTGCGATCATATCCTGGATGGCTCCAACCATTACATCAGATTTGAAAGACCACAAATCCTTGCGAAAGAACACCGATTCCTACCAAGGATGATACGTAAGGCTATTGAAAATAAAAAACATCCTTATTTCAATAGAGAAGGAGGCTTGGTATTACCACCTGCTTGGGATCCTATAATTAATAAAATTAAAACTAAACCCAAGCATACCACTGCAAGACTTTAAACCATAGTTCATTCTGCGTAGATCGGACCAAATACAATAATTTAAAAAGCTGAAGGTACTCCGGGTTAACTTTGACATCGGGATGTCAGTCACCTCAGTCCCCCGTGACCATGGGTGCTGGAAAGCACCCGAAACGTAGGGGTATTAAAAATAAAATAAATAAAACGCGAAAAAAATCCGTAAAAGTAGTTTTAATCAATGCTGAAGTATTTGTACAGTAGGGCGACGATGGCGGTTCGAGTACAGAAAAGAACCAAAGCGCGAAACAGACTGTAGAGAAAGGTAAGACCGGGTGACTTTATATTTTTATAGAATGGGAGGGGGGGGGGGTAAACGGCCCACCACGTGATGACCGCCGCCCATAAACAACAGCAATAACAGGGGAATTGCAGATGCGTTGCCGGAATTTTAAAAAGGATAAGGCTCTATTTTTGACGGTACCTAAGTCGTAACGGTCCAAAAAAATGTCTGCGGAATGTGGTAGTCGAATCTACAAGGAAGTTGTGCGAGAAAGTAAACTTCTTTTAAATAGCACAGTGGTGGACCGTCAGTCATCCAGATGGTATGGATGGTATCGCGAGTTTTGTCGCAATGTGGAATGTTGAAATTTTGCGGCTGGACTTTTTCCGAACAATTATTCGGAGCACTCCACGTGCTAAATGCGAAAAATACGCAAAGAGATGCAACATGTCTTCGCAGTGCCAGTGAGTCAATCCAATTGGAAAGAGCTCCATCACCGACGATTCAAACAGCTTTGAACTGGATGTGATCAAATGGAAGGAGCTGGTACTTGGGAGCCTCAGCCCAGAGATAGGAACAGTATTCCATGTGTGGCCAGACCTGCGCCTCGTAAAGTTGAAAGTGGTTTGCCGGATGAAATACTGTCCCGCTCTGCTGAAAATACCAGGTTTTAAAGGCCAATTGGGCTTTCTCTTCCAAATGACCACAAAACTGCAGGTAACTCAATATGTCGACGTAGATGATTCTGATACTGGCTGAGGAAACAAGGGCACTCCCCTTGTTGCCTTAGCCAGTATCTTGCAGCCTTGAAACTGAGGAGATACGACGAAGGGATTCTTTTTAGTCGCCCTCAGTCCGAGACTTTGTTCAACAAAGTCCCGACTTCAGAAACGAGTTTGTCCCGGTACTCGACGTAGTTTTCCCGATAAATATTTGTTCGGCCAGTGTATAAAGCAGTGTATAAAGAATGTTAGCGCTTTTCAACATGTCAGAAGAAACAGAACAGCACAGAAGTGATAGCACGCAGCCTTATGGAACACCAGCGTTAATGGGCTTGTAGTCGGAGCATGCACCGTTTATTACGACTAGATGCTCCGATATGCAAGAAAATAGGTGATCAAATTTCAAAATTACTCGGGAAGCCCATAGGAATGAAGCTCTTTGTGTAGCGCTTTGTGCCAAACCGGATAGAAGGCCTTGGCTGTGTCCAAACTAACGACCATTGCCTTTCCCTTGGACTCTACTGCCTCCGCCTATTTACGAGTTGAGTTACCCCGAAGATCATCAGCCGAGCGACCGCGATGTATATCGTACTAGCGGTGACTAATCAGCTGGTGATCCTCAAGGCACCGCATGCGCTAGTTGTAAATAACGGACTCTATTGTTTTTGAGAACAAGGAGATGATGGCAATAAGCTTATAGTTGGACGGATCAGAGCTATCACTTTTTTGGGGATCAGGTGCACGATATCTGTCTTACATGATTTCGGGACTAGCCTAGGTAGTAGAGCTACCTGAAAAGTCACGTTAGCACCGGCACAGCACATCCTGCATGGAGCACTCACACTGCGGGATAGTCGGCGATGTATTCCCCCGTCATTCAGAGTCGAGTTGGACGCAAAAATAGAGCTCAGCAGATTGGCTTGTCCTTTGCGGCATGGGCCAGTGAGTCGTCCTCCCTGTAATATGCCCAATTTCTTCAAAGAAAAGTTGTCATCTTAATATAAGCTTTTATGGGTTAAAGTCCTGTGGGTGGGTGCGGTCTCATGAGACCGCTAGGGATTTGATGGAATATGGCCGCAGGCTCATGAGCCCACTAGGGGTTTGAGAGGTTGAAGAAGTATGATTCCGCCTACAGGTCCTTCAAGAGTGTCATTGTAAAGGCACAGTCAGAGCAAATTGGCAGAATAGGTGAGAAACTAGATCGTCTTCTTCGGGAACACGTGCATTCTGGTATCGGAATTATACTTCTTTAACATCTCAAACCCCTAGTAGGTTCATGAGCCATATGATTGATGGCGGTCATATTCTGTCAAATCCCTAGCGGTCTATGAGACCGCACCCACCCACAGGACTTTTACCCATAAAAGCTTATATTTAGAGACTACTTTTCTATTAAGAATTTGGGAATTATAAGCTTAATGTGAAATTTCCCATCGTTTAAGGCAATAAAAAGTAGTGAGTCTACGTTTTTTTTATTAATAATAAACGTTCATTTCTTACGCCTGTTAGGCGTGGCGTGTTATTGTGTTGATTTTTGGATTTTTCTAGTGTGTTATTGGTGTTAAGTATGGTGTTTTATTATTAAATTGTTTAATAAGTTTTTGTGTGAATATAATTTATCTGCTAACGTAAATAATTTCGAGTAATATATAGAAATAATAGTAAAAATGGAGCTGCTGGCCTGCGCTGCATAAGTACTATTTTTATTATAAATATACAATTAAAATATATTTGCAATGAAGTATAAACACTAAAACTAGTAATATGACATAATAAATAAACAGAAACAAGTATTATATTGAAATTTATAACGAATATTATTGAAAATTTTTACGTGGTAGAGCCATGCTGCAGTTATATTAGTAGTGTAGTTGTAGCACGAATGGGTCGGCTCGACCGGGGAAGGACCACGCTCTCACAGAGTACCAGCGTGAAATAGTAGCTTAATGCTGCTGTGTTTCGTATGGTGAGTGTAGAGAACCGGAGACCCTTTTTACTGGAAACGAGGCATTCCATCTTAGTCCTCACGGGTGACAGCGCATCTGCATTTTGATTCGTAATCGAGGATAAATGTAGATGTCTGTGGGCCACAGCAACCACTTACCATCAGGTGGACTGTGTGCTCGTTTGTCACCCTATCCTATAAAAAAAAAATATACGAAAAATTCAAGGTTAGGTTATTTTTAGCGCGGCGTCGCTGTCGATGTCAATCATTTTAGCTGGCGGCCGAGGAATTAAGAGTGCTGGTATTTGAATCCCAAGACTTCGATGCGCAAACACAGGCCTGAATATGGTGTAATGTAATTTTACAGGAGCGACCAAACCATGGCCTGGTTCTGGCTCCGATTGGTACCACAGGTGATGGAATTGAAAGTTACATTCCCTGTTGCACCACATCAGCGACAAAATCAGCAACAACGCTGGGATCATCCGGCGAGTAAAAACCCCGCCTGCAAGGGTAGGATGCAAAATAAGATTGCGTCCGGTCCCAATCATCTGACCTTTGCAGTACGCAACCGCGATGGTAGCGTGAGTGGCACCGTACTCCGGAACAGACAATGGTCTGATGAGCCAAGAAGGGCATAAACGGATATGAAGAACATTCATCAAGTTAACGGATATGAAGAACAAGTTTCAACAGTTAAGGTACATCTTCCACATCTGGGATCCATGTAGGCAAGGTAGCCAGTTGTGTCAGACCATATACCAAAGCAAAGTCATAAATAGATCTACTCACACATGATCGGTCAAACGAGAACTAAGCCATTCAGACTGGTGGGCGTTAAAATAATCAAGTGTCACGATCTCTGTGGATGGGACCAGTTGCAGCACGGCGTCTACAGCTATTTGGACGGGGTCGATGAGCCGGCTTGTGTCGGCTTTATCGCTATGGGACCTATAGATGCACCCGTAGACTTGGAGATGGTCGTCGCCATCTACGCGTAGCTATAAGATGGACAGGTCCGTACCTTCAAGGCTACCAAGGCGTCGTAAACCGATGTCCTCTCTGACGTACACGCAAACTCCAGCCCAGGGCACAAAAGAGTGTTCTAATTTGTACCTTGGATAGGAGAGATACGATTTGTCAGCTGGTGAGTACACCTGTGTTAGAAAGAGCCGGCTTCGCCGTTTCCACATGATAGTGTACGGCGTTATGGTTTGAATGGAGTGCACTGATGTTGCAGAAATTCATGGATAGCGTGGCAGTGGTTGCCTTTGACTCATTGCTCCGTTTTCCTTGAGCAGATTTAGTCTCGAGCGGAACTTTGCCCTCCGACCCCCATAATACGCGGGGCAGCCTGAGCGCCCTCGCTCCTAAGGGGGGAGGGTGTGAATTGGGCCTCCAGCCACCTGCACTCACCAGGCGAAATGCAGAAGCGGAGCTTTTCCTCACGCTGATCTTCTGTGAGGTCGTGGTACCACCCCGATTCAAGCCAACCCACACGTGTGGGTTGGCACCTCAATAGTGCCTACCAACGGATAGGTTTTAAGATAAACATGGACAAAACACAGATCATGTGTATCGTCCATGTCTCACCTATGCCGGTAGTTGCTGGGAACACTAAGCTCCAAGTTGTTGACGAGTATGTTTACCTGGGACAAATTGTCCGACTAGATAAGTCCCACTTCGGCCGAGAGGTCAATCGACGGATTCAAATCAACTGGGCAGCATTCGGGAAATTACGACACATATTCTCGTCAGCTATACCTCAAAACCTGAAGACGAAACTGTACAACCAGTGCGAGTTACTAGTGATGACTCATGGAACTGAGACGTGGTCTTTCACTGCTAGCCGTATAAGAACGCTTAAGGTCGCTCAGCGAGATATGCAGAGGGCTATGCTGGGGGTTTCTCCGCGTGATAAACTTAGAAATGAGGATACCCACAGTAGAACCAGAGTTACCGATATAGTCCAACGGATTTGTAAGCCGAAGTGGCAATGGGCCAGCCATATATCTCGAAGAACCGACAACCGATTGGGAAAAAGGAAAGAGTGGCAGCTTTGTACCGATGGGAAAAGTGTAGGGCGACCCCCTACTAGATGGAGTGACGACTGGGTAAGATATGCAGGAAGTCAATGGATGCAGGTGGCTTAGCAGGGAAGCCTGTGTTTAGCAGTGGATTTATGAAGGGCTGTAATAATTATAACGATGATCTATGTGTTGTCTTCGTGGCTGAATATCGGCCATACTGCAACTGAAAATCTAGTTAGTTAATTGAATGTTGTATGTAACACATCATAAAAGTTGGTTTGTAAATTAAACCAAGTGCCTTTATTTAACATCAATTTTTTTATATGTCTAGGTGAGCACCACTGAGTGCAGTGAGATGTTATGAAGTAGATTTCATTTCATTCAATGTTCATTGGATTGCAGGAATAATATTTTTCCGATAATCTAATAGTGTTTAGTGGGCTGATTTTACAATATGTTAATCTTAATAATATAAAGAGGAGAGAACTCCTACATTTATTACTTATTTATTTATTTTACAATTTATATACACACAAACAAGGGATAGACACGTCATGATGAAGAGTTTGCACAAGGGCGTACAATATGATAACTTACTTCAAGCGTGTATTCAGATGCGGGGACGTATCCAACAACAAACATAGGCTCCTGTGCAGCTTTGTGAACGTTAGCTGCTAACAAACACATCACAGTTGCTCTAATGATTAGAAACACGAAGGAGTACAGATAGTAAAATAGATGTACAGTGCTGTAAATAGAACTGTGGACAAAATAAAGTTTAATAGGTTGTAGGACACCTTTAGTGTATACCACCCTCTCAACTATTTATGTTGCCAAACATTTGTGATTTAACAGCCGTGATATAGAAGGCCAGTATAATTAGAGGCCAAATTGATTCCATTTTAACCCTCAGAAATGATACCGCATCCTAACTAGCTTCAGGGAAAGGGGTCTTTGCTTAAAGTTAATTGTTCTTTGGCAGCAGTAACCACTTACCATCAACTGGAAATTCGCTGCAGCTATATAAATTGTAAAGTTATAGCACAAATTGGTCGGCTCGACAGGCGTAGGACTACGTTATCACAGAATACTAACCTGAAATAGCAGCTAAATGCTGATGTGTTTTGCACGGTAAGTGTAGAGAACTGGAGACCCTTTTTACTGGAAAAGAGGCATTTCATCTTAGTCTCAACAGCTGATAATATATCTGTATTTTGATTAGGAAATGGGAATAGATGTAGACATTTATGAGCCTGTGGGCTATATTTAGATAACTACCCAAGTAACATACTAAGCATTTTAAAAAACGAATTGTGAACTGATGTAAAACTTAAGATCCGTGCAACTCTTATTAAATAAACCGATTATTTTGACGCTTTATATTAGCATTTCAAACCAATTATGATGGTTTATACTATATAACGGCTAGATAAATGCATATCAAAATGCTTTTGTAAAGCCTTTAGTACAAACAAACTGCGTTGCAGCTGTACAGCTGTACCATTTTCAAGTAGTAAATAAATGCTGTTTAGTAGCGTAAACGTAAACCATTATAATTCCATGTAAATCTTCTATACAGCTTTCAACTGTTTTTAGTGCGTTAGGGGCTACAATAGCATTTTTAGTAGTAAGATACCATAAGAGATTTTTATGCAATCTTCTCACAATTAATGCGACTAAAACATCATTTATGATATTCTGTGCAAAAAATAAAAAAATACCTACCTACACACCACTTAAGATTATTAATATTACTCTAAAAAAGAAAAGTACCTAGGCCTATAATAGATGAAAACTGACATGGAACTCCCACATTGACATGAAAATTAGCATCACTTATAGGAGCATTACGAAATGTATCAAACTAACTATATTCTATACAAAATCAAAAATAACTATTTATAACGCCCTGAACAAGCCACATCTGGAGTATCTTATAGAGATATGGGAACGCACAAAATAAACTAATAAAAACACTATTTCATTACAGCTACCTAATGCCAACTAAGGAGCTGTACAAAAGAAATCAAATTTTTAAACATTAAACAATTATATACATACAACACATGCTTTATTATTAAAAAATAATAACTAAAAATATACATTCAACAATAAAATTTACACCACAGGACACATAACCTTACCGACAAAAACAGCTTCAAATTTGGCAGCCTCGAACGAGATCTTATGGCAATAAAAATATAATGTGTAAAGGTGTACTTTTACATAACAATGTACCGGATTATACAATAATATAAAGCATTTTAAAAATAATCTAAAATCATATGTTATAGATAAAATTTTATATATGAATATTTTCAATTTTGAACATATTTTTGAATATATTTTTACATCGTATTAATAGAATAATCATATTTTTAAAACATTATCATTTTGTGAATATATACATATGTTTGAATTAATTAAATTAAAAGTGAAATAAATTAATTAAGACAATATAAAAACAACGAAAGTTATATAACGCATTCTACCGTGTAAATACTGTTAATATTATTTCTTATGTATACTTAATCTCTTTATAAGTGAACAATGTATTCTTTATGAGAAATAAATGTCTTTAACCCGAACCGGAAGATAAAGCCAAATAATGCTTAATAGCATACACTTGTAGCTTTGTAACGCACCGTAAATCCGTTATTCAGCTTTGAGCTGTTGTAGTGCCCTTTTTGTATAATAAATAGCTCTTTTAAGTGGTTAGTAAAAGCCTAGTATTGCTAAACAGTATAAACGTGAACCAATGTAATTGTATGGTTTGTAAGGCCACACATTTTTAAGAAGTAGAATTGTAGTAAGTTAATGTGCATGTCAAAAGGAAAATATCACCAATGTTAAATTAAAAAGTAAAATCGTTATAAAGTTAGAGTGGAAAATCTTTCCTTAAGTAGTTGGTGTTTAGAAAGACGGTTGTTGACGTACTGCCGATTGTAAGTTTGCAATTAAATAAGTAAATTTAAATACACGCAACGCGCGGCTAAAATAGGTTGCAGCGTTTACTAAATAAAAATGTGTGGTGTAACTATCCAGTAATGCTTGCATTTCTAAAAATCAGCTGAGTTCTGTTGTACAGCTAACAGCTCTTTATTAAAATATACGTGAGTTATTGTAAATCGAAAAGCTGTATATACATTAAGTGTATTCGTAAAACCATTTGTCGGCCATATTGTGGGGAGAAGCAATATAATATGCTCATGCTTTATTGATCGTATATTTTTTAAGCGTAGCGGTCAAGTAATGACATTATTTCACTCTACATCAAGTCTGAACATAGGCCTATGTTCAGCAGTGGACTTGTAAAGGGCTGTAATGATGATGATGAACATCAAGTCTACTAGTATACCGATGAACCCATATAGAACTACTTTATAGACAATGGCACTGCAGTAGTTCATCAAAAAACTTCTCTCTGGCCTTTGACTTAATAATTGTTCACTTGTGAATATTTATACTGCTGGCACATTAATTAAACTTTTAAAAGGCTCATGGGGCTTTTATAGACGGACACCAATTTGGTAAATATTTTGTAACCAAAAAATATTATCTGTCGGAACTACTTATAAAAGCAATAGATCTTTATAGTAATGATATAACTTAATACTGCACAACCAATACTATTATGTTAATTATGCAAAATACATTCTTTATTATTCCAAGTACAGAATGAATTTTGACACAATTGTTTTGGTTATTTCACACATATCATTATATAACATTTTATATCAAACAACAAAATGTTGAAGGCGTGTGAATATTTGCAATGAAACTTATATAGACATTTACAGTGAACTACATTGAGCAGTAATATTTGAAGGCATGAAATAACAAAAGAACCAAAAACTTTAAAATTTTATTTTACGGCAAACAATTATAGTCGTGTTGTTTGTATATTCAGTATTGACCTTTTTTCATCCATATATCAAATTGCGAGACTTATTAAGTAGTTAAATTTACATTTAGTATTGCGTAATAGAGATGTTTTTGAAATGATGTAGAGTTTATTTAAGTTCTAACTGTGAACACTTAAATAGCTTCAACGGTTGGAGTTCTCAGTCAGAATTTAGTAAAATAATGGTTAAAGTACAACCATTATTTTACTTTATTGTAATGCTAGTCTAATGCTTTTTTGCAACTAACTTCTTCATTATCAATAATATTGCTACTACACTGCTTCTGTAATGCGATTGGTAATTTCACTAACCTTCACTACCTACCTACAATAGTGCTAATATATGCGTCTCCAATGGAATTAATTAAACTTCTGTGAACCTATTTAGGAGCTAAAGCCGTATAATTTATGCCCAAGTAAGCATTACAGTGGTCCTACAAAAGATTCTAATGCTACTATAGAACTAACTCAAAATGCGAAAATTATTCAGAATTGTTATAAATCGGCCGTTATACTGCTTTGATGTTTCATTTTGGTACTTACTATCAGAAATATTATGTGCTCAACTGCCATCCTTATCTTAATAAAAAAAAACAACAAAAGGTTAACAATGAACTTACTTTCCGCTTAAGATCTAGATATAAATAAATTTTTGAGGCTCTGACACCATATGCACAAACAACCGAAGTCTAAATCATGCTATAGAAGTATAAAAAGCAAGAACAAAATATTTTACAATTCAGCTACATTTCTAACTTATATCATGTACTTGTGGCGTAGAAAATTAATCACCCCCTTTCGCACCATGGTTGTAATAAGAGGTGACTATAAGAAATGCCAGAACGATCAAATGTGTCCAGTAGATGATGGGAAACTATTTTGTATATTATGTGAAAAATAAGACACCTACGCGGATCGACACAAAGCAGCGTCAAAGGTGCGATACGTCAGGTACAAAGATTGCTAATCCGACAGTAAAGCATAGTGGTAACAATTGTCCCCGTATTGGAGGTGAAACATGTTCAGTACTGGATGAAACGGATTGTTGTGGTGACGATGACTCGGTTACAGACATTTTTTTACGTGGTCACTTAGTGGCTTTTGTTGTTGGTAGAATTTTTCTTCTGGACCGGTAAAGAAGCTCGGTCTCAAAAATATTCTCATGAATTACGCTTGCATTCTATTGTGAATTATACATAAATCATATCATCACTTACTTTTTTAAGTTTCTATCACCGTGATTACTTTGCCTGGGAATTCCATAACTGAAAGAAAAAAATCATCATCCAATCAGTAAACTGTTTTTTTTTCAAAAACTATAATTTTGTTTTCATAACCGCTCAATATTCTAAATATCCATCCCGGCTATGTACCAAATATCTATTGTCCGTAACTGTCATCCATTGCAGCAATTCAATTCCCCCTATTTTCCACCATTTTGTTTTATAATTTAGTTTAAATTACTATTGTCTTTGAATAAAACTAAATTTACGGATTCTATCGCGTTTATTTAACTGATTTTACTTATTTTTAATTCCCGCGCCTACGTCACAGTGACCGAGTGAAGCCGGCCACAGTCGAGCGTGTGCCTGCTGTACTACCATATGTCAGAGGAGTCACAGACAAGGTTGGCTACATCTTGAAGCGAGCTTCCATTAAAACATACTACAAGCCAATTAGTTAGTCAATTTTTACCATCCGTCAAGTGTAATATCCCTCTACAAGATGCAGGAGTGTACAAGTTAGATTGTGAATGTGGTCTCTCTTACATAGGTCAAACAAAAAGATCCATAAAAAACCGCGTGAAAGAACCTATAGCTGACGTGAAGCACCGACGCTCCGGGAAGTCTGCAGTCTGTGAACATATTCAAGATCGTCCCCACCATTACATCAGATTTGATAAACCACGAATCCTTGCAAAAGAACACCGATTCCTACCAAGGATGATACGCGAGGCTATTGAAATTAAAAAACATCCTAATTTCAATAGAGAAGATGGTTGGGTGCTGCCATCTGCTTGGGATCCTATAATTAACAAAATTAAACCCAAACCCAAGCATACCACAACAAGACTTCAAGATACTGTAAGTTCGTTTTGCGTAAATCGGACCAACAATTAATATTCGAAAACTGAAGGTAGCCGGGCTAACATGACATTGGGACGTCAAACATCTCAGTCCCCCCCGTGACTATGGTTGCTGTATAGCACCCGAAACGTCGGGAATTAAAAATAAGTAAAATCAGTTAAATAAACGCGATAGAATCCGTAAATTTAGTTTTATTCAATGTGTAGTGTTCGTGTAAATTTAAGAAATCATTAATATTATCTTTCGCTTTTAGTTATATTTTACTGTATAAACCATGACATTATATATATATATATATATATGTTCAAAGAAAACACGAAATTAAGTAAATTATTTCTCCCCGGCAGTTAATAAAAGCCGCAATGTTTGCAACATATAAGAAATTGCGCCATTTTGAAAGATGCTGTTGAGGCGATAAATGTATACACAAATTATTTGTGGAATCTGCAACTTCCAACAATTTTTCCGGATCGATACCACTTAGGGACCTTCAAGAAAAGAGCCTGCTCCTCTTTAAAAAGGCGGCAACGTATCTGTGATTCCCCTTTTATTGTAATTGTTCATGGGCGGCGGCGGTGGTTTCATACCATCAGGTGAGCCGCATACTCGTCGTTTGCCTTCCTTTCTACAAAAAAAAAATATCTTTCGTTTGTACTGACTTGATTAAACATTTGGTTGGATTTGCCCTCGTGGTTTTCGCTCGGATATGCCTTATTATATCAAAAGTTACCATCAAACATATCATGACAAACACAATTGCACCATCATTAGTTTTCCGACTGATACGATTACGCAACGCCGCTTTATCAATCCATAAAAACTGAATGCCAGGTTCCTGGGATGCCTTTTGTCGCCTAACATCTGAACGTTAAGATATAACTCAATTATAAGGTTATTAGTAATAAGTCTCTTTACTTCTATATTAAGTATATTATGTTAAATAAATTGCTTTTTTGGACTCCTCTAATGGGCATCTCGTAATTTTCTTATAAATAATTGTTTCGGATGTTGAAGGTTTTCCGTGTGCAATTTATATTTGTGAAATGCCTTAACGTTATACGAGATTTTTTTAAAGCCAGGTTGTACAAAAACATCTTATCTATTATGCCAAACCAAATAAATGTCGCATGCTTATTTCGTGCTGAACAAATATGCAAGCAGCGTTGTAAGCCTCTTAACATAGGAAATCCAGGCCTTAATTAAAGGTTATTTTTTATATTGACTAACTATTTCAATAAAGGTAATATTTAATTACTTTATAGTATTAAACAGCTGCAGGCAGATGAAGAACAGATTAGTGAAGAACGATAACAGTATAAGATAGCAGAATCTGGAGTTCATTTCTTTCACGAGGGCCACAAGATGTGAATACAAGACACGCAATTTTTCCCACGACATTGAATTCTGTAATGACACCAAATCGGGATAAAATAATTATTATAGTTAAAAATTCAAAAATGTTTTTATTTAAATATCCAAATCAACTTACGTATTGTTTATTGATGATGCCGTTGAAATCCTGAAAGTATGAAGTTAAATACACGCTTACACACATCGTCATTACGTTTGTAATGTTCCAAACAAATGTCGCCTGCGTATTTGCGATCTGAATAAAGATAATATATTTATTGTTACATGATTTACACCTGACCTTGTTAGTCTGGAGAAACCCGAGATCGACTCCTATTATTTTGAATAAAACTGGTAATTACAATTTTAAGTATTGACGTATTCTTGTGACGGTGAAGGTAAACATCGCAAAACCTTGTTTCCATACGAAAACAAAAACAGTTCGTTTAATCT
Organism: Parnassius smintheus behrii; assembly: GCA_036936625.1. NCBI lineage: Eukaryota > Metazoa > Arthropoda > Insecta > Lepidoptera > Papilionidae > Parnassius > Parnassius smintheus. Next base: position 18,313,950 of record JAUPFT010000001.1, read on the forward strand.
TCATGCGCAGTTTAATTAGAACTTAATGTTCATTAATATTTATTCCCGTAATATATTTAATGTTATTGTTACTATTTATTTAAGTATTTTTATTAACTAAAACTAATTTTATCCCGTTTAATTTTAACTTTTTTAATTCACGACGTTGACGTTCGCTCGTTGTTCAGTTTCTGTTAAAGTAACGCTCTTTAGAGCTTACTGCACTTTCTTTTACACGAGCAGTCTGTGGGTGGACTACACGCAGAAACAGTATAATGCCCTGCGTATTCAATATAATAATGCATTCAGGGTGCTGTTGGGTCTGCCTCGTTATTGTAGTGCGTCGGGTATATTCGCGGAAGCGCATGTGGATTGTTTCTACACTACCATGCGTAAACAATGCACATCCCTGGTGCGCAGGGTGCAGGCCAGTTCCAATGGCCTACGGTATCCTGACCTGACTGTATCCTGAGGGCATTTTCTGACAGGTTTGATTGTCAGTACCTGAACCATTGTCATATAGTGCACGTGCTGACTAATCGGGCCTGTCTTAGATATAGTTTTAAAATTAGGCAAAGAGTTTTAAATTTTACTAATTAGTTTTAAGATTTGAATTATTACTTACATCTATGATTCTTGTGGTCGAAATATGCGACTTTTATTTTTTTATATTTTTTTTTGTTACGACGACATGGTCGGGGGACTGAGACGTTTGATTGACGAAGCACCCGAAACGTTGGGATTTAAAAAATAAACATTAAACGCCATAAAATACATAAAATTAGTTTAATTTAATAGAAAGTGTTCGCATTATGTTAATATTATATAGCAAAGAACACTGAAGGAGGAGTTTCGATTAATTCGATTGTGCATGTCGAGTGTGGATTGACAGCAGCGCTGCAAAAGGGCGCGCTCGCGCAGGACTTAAACATTCAAGTCTTTTAAATAGGTAGGTTTAGAACTTCATCCCCCATTTTGCACCCTTACGGATGGAGTGTTTCTTGGGATTACATTTGACGTTACTTATTGAAAAGAGAGGAATCGGTTCAGCTATTTCCGAGAAATCGGTGGACATACATAAAAACGCACCAAACATACAAACTTTTCGTTAATTGAACTCCGTTGAAAATATTACAATAAATTCAAGCTTACCATAAATATAATAGATTTCCACAAACTGTAAGATATTAAATCAAATATGAATGGTGCCCAACTTGAGAAATATTTATCAAGAACATTGTCGCTTAGTCTTGATTCATTACAATCACTCATGACCTCCGTAATTGTTGAAATTTTATACATTGCATGTTCAACTGCAACATTTTTTATTTATTACAAGCAATGTGTGCCGTGTGCTGACAGTCTAAGAAAATACAGCCTACCAAAATGCGACTGATAAATAATAGCCCTTGATTGTTTCATAGCGATATAATAATAATAATATATTTACACTCACAATTTAGGGTAACAAAGGTATAGTATAAACTATGTTCTTAAGGGCACAGAGTCTGGTGTCTGTAACATGGTGGATACCCTAGTCAGGATAGTTACCAGGCTGGGCAGACGTGTCAGCAACAGTTTTTTTTAGTAGTTATTAAGATGTCGTCTCTTACGACATGGTGAAAGCCAGTCACCTTTGACCTACCTTTTGCCTTTGATTGCCTCGTTTGTCTGGTAGTCGTAAACGTGGTTGTTCATTATGAGTACCGGATTCGAATCCCGGGTCGGGTCTTAATTAGTTAGTGCATTTTTGTATCAATTAATTCTCAGTAACAGCCAGGAGTCACGAAATTTAGGAAATTCTCATCTCCGAGTCTCCGAAAGCATGTAAAGCCTAGCACCCTATCTCTTTCGGGCTGTGTCAGATTAACCGCCCAAATGGACTACGGGGGTGAGAGACTAGAGGGTGTACTTGTGCTTGCGCATACTTTTGGGCCCTAGTCTCTGATATGGCTGTTCACTGTGATCAAAATTCGGTTCGGGGGACATTATGATAGAAGGAAAAAATAATGTAAAATCCACGATATTGATGGTACCAATGACGTCCAGCAGTTGATATTAAAAAATAAAACAATATAAACAAAGAAAACTTACGTAATGCTAATAACATTACCACGTAAGTAATGGTATTGCATTTCCAAAACGCTGTTTTTGATCTTCGTATTTCGACTAAATTAACTTCGATTTCAAGCACTCTCTTAATTAGCTTCGACCAATTCATTGCGAGATGAATTAATAGTACTGAGCCAAATAAGTTAGTCACGTAAAACACTACCATACCTGAAAATTTTGACATATTTAAAGAATAACAATTTTTTAATGTATAACAAATATATTTATGAATAATGCGATTTAAAAAACTTAAATAACACGTATTAGTCATGAGCGCTGTCATATTACCATCGCTCGCGCAATAAAGCGATACAATTTCATCGTCCGATGAATACGCATGCGCGATTTCTTCAGTTGCATCGCATGATCGCACGACGTTCAATAGTACATTCCGCAGATATGAGTATGTTTAAACGCACGGTCGCACGATCATTTTCGTTGGACGCATCGCATCATCGCGCGAGCGATGACTATAGGACAGCGTCATAAGGTGTGATAATCCTAGTAAGAATTATCATTCGAAGAAGACATCGAATTATTCTACTGTCATAGGTTCATATTTCGTCTGCAAAGTTTTGTATTGAAAACTGAATTATAATATTTCATTAAATACATGCATATAAATGTCTAGCTAATATTATTAAGTACGTAAAGAAGCAGTGTACTGAAGTTATAAAATAAATAATAATTACTTAATGTATTTAAACTAAGAGGATTTAGTAAAAACCAGATGAGACTGAATCCCGCTGTGATTATTAGTAAAATAACTGATGCAGCGTGGAACAATATGTAAGGGAATTTAAGACTGTACCTGCAATAGTAAAAAAAAACATTAGAAATGTGAAACACGTAAAATCACATTATATACAGACCACAAAATAATTTGGACGTTGTACAAATATAAACTTTAGCGGGATTTTAAACTCGGGATTCTCCCCATCATTAAACAATAAATATAGAACATCCGCTTTGATACCACCACCTCGGGGGAGAAGGAAACATGTATTTCTGAGAAACTAAAAATGACTCGAGGACACTCAAACTCACTGAGGCAGAGGTTACGATATCATTTTTACTCCTATAAAATTTTATTCTTTTTTTTTAAATTTTATTTCTTTTAATTTTATCATTAATTATCATCCCACTTCAATCTAAAAAGACGCCTCGTACCTTTGACGTTCTGGACATTATAAGAATATCTTTGTTGTTGAATCAACGACATCATTATACTGCCATTCAACGGAAGCCTGATACGATCTTCCTGACACTGCCCGTAGTCTCCCCTTACGATACCAACGGAACGAAATGGGTGATATAATCTATTACGCCACCCTATATTTCAATAAGAGACAAAAGATATTTTTCTTTTTTTATTTACTCACCCCATAGATGAGTTAGTAAGTCCAACAACTGGAAATAATCCCGCCATACGGCACATCCTCATCGGTTCACGCAGACAGTAAAGAAAATCACAAACGTTGTGATTAATAAAGTTATTTTCCATTTTCCGTTTATTATATTTCATTTTTAATCATGTAACAGTGCTATATAATAATGATCAACTCTATCAATTAATTCTTTAAAAATCCTGTCTTCCACAGAGCTGTAAATATATTTTATTTATTTCAATTTATTATTCCATTAAGTTCAGGCTAGATGCATAAATGTTTAATTCGAGATATTGATTGTCTTCTTTTCTTTGTTAACCCGCGTACGCGCTGCAGCTGAACGCAGGCCTGTAATATTGTAAGAAGGACTTGTCTTAAAGATTAATTATGGTACTACCATCAAAATGAAGATGCGATACGTCTGATACTGATATCAGACGTATCGCATCTTTATCTGTGCGCCTCTTCGGAAACTATGAGGCATTGTTATCCAAGTCGCCTGTTGCGACACAATTGAGTTGAATTGGGCAATGGATTTTCTTAGTTAACATAAGCCAAGGAATGCCAAAAGTACGGTCTTGAGCCACCTGCATCCATTGATTTCCTGCATGTCTTACCAGGTTTTCACTCCATAATACATTTATATTTACATCATCATACATCTATATATTTATATTCCAAACAAAGTTGGGTTTTTAATAAAAAAATTAAAAACCCAACATATTGCCTAAAGTAAATTTAATAAATGTATGTTTATCTTTAAAAAAATATTTTAACTGTTATCACGTGAAGAGTTTAGAAAAAAAAACCTATTAGCTTACCAGAAAAATTATGAAATGAATAATGGAAAATACAGGTAACGATTTTTTTAAATTACTTGATAACTTTTTTACTTCGGCTGAATGCTGAGTTGACTGACGACACATGAACATGTCTATGTTGAAATGACACATGAATTTTTTCTCATAATTTAATGCTTTGGACATTTAATTTCTGATATCATCCAAATATTTCCGAAGCATACGTAACGGTTCCATTTTGTTTTGAGCAAACTTGTCACTGGGATATTTATCGTACGTAAATACAACTGTAGGTGTCATAAAATATTTACGGAAAATACTGCGGTTAGAAAACTAGCACACGATTCCGTAGTAAGGTTTACTTTTATAATTTTTTACGTTGGTCAGTAAACAATATACGTAAAATATTTATTATTTGTTCATTATTATTATTATTTAATATTATTTGTTCATTTAAGTTCTATATACTCAAAAGTATCGATATTTTGGTTAACATTTACTTTCTGTAGTACCTCTTTTCTCGATTAATAAAAAAATAATATCACCTTCGATTTGCCGACGATATAGTCCTTATGCCAGGATGCTGGAAGACCTAAACACTATTTGCAATGACCTCAATAGTGCCCCTAAACGAATAGGTCTTAAGATGAACGTGGACAAAACATAGAATATGTGTAACGTCCATGTCACACCTATGCAGGTAGTTGTTGGAAGCACTAAGCTCGAATTTGTTGACGAGTACATTTACTCTGCATAATATTACACAAGAAGAGACAGAGTTTAACTGGTATGGTAAATACCAGACGAAAATGAGAAAAATATTATGAAATGCTTACTAAAATAAAAAAAATCATTATATTGTGGAAAATATTTGCATAAACCTTAAAATATTATATTTACTTAAATATTAATTTACTTCAAAATTTATTAGGAAAAAAATCTTCTACGCAGATCTACTTATTGTACATTTATATTTTAAAAACATAGTGTGAAGTGATATTTAAGTGTGTGATGTGAGGCTGAAGTCTAATTTTATAAGGAAAAGCTAATTACGGCTCCGACATAGATTCACAATTTTCTTAATTAATAAATCACTTTTACTTTCAATGAACTTTCTGTAGAATGTTCTTTGAACTTAACGAATATTCTTGTCCAAAATGTGAGTTTTACTCGTTAAACTTTTGTGGTATGTAGTATATAATAATTTTAAATTCTAATAGAATTTTTAAAAGAATTTAAGTAAAACGAGAGATTAAATTTATTCATGATGTTTTTGCACAAAGACGCGTATAAAATGGCTGTCTTTGTATTACAGGGTTTTTTTGTAAGTCTAAATTGACAAACAAATACAAATGGTTGATCAGAAAAAGCATTTTAATAGGATGCAAAGTGCAAAAATTTTAGAAAATATTAAGATAACAATAGTTCTTTAGAAATAGTTAACATAACACAATACATACAACAAAGCTATATATACATATGCAAAGTAGACACATACATATACACTGCAAAACCAATCCTAATTCGCGTATCTATCGATTTTGATGAATCTAATCCCTATCTTGAAGATATGCTTTCCGGTTTAAGTGTCACAAAGGTCTTAAACGAAGAATAAGAACTTCACTCATTTAAAAAGATAGAATCGAAAGGCAAAATTTAGTATCTTCTCTTCAAAAAATTATATCTTCAAACCCTTAAAAGCCGCAAGAGACGACATTATACTTGCGGGTAATATTAGTGAAATCGCAGTTTCCGATTTTAAGAATCTATTCGAACAACAGTCGTTTATCAAAATATACGGCATGCCTATGTATTTATATAATAACACAAATATAAAAATAAGTATACATCATAACTCCGTAATCTAACCTGTACTATCAGAGATATCGTAAATTTTAAAAGAAATTCATGATATACCAATTAACATTCGCGCAGGTATAGATATAGCAAACTTTGCCAAACAAATAAACCGTTACGCAAAATAACCGGTCTCCTATGCAAATTACAACCACTTCTACACGCCCATTTGAAAAAATAAGTTTAGACATAGTAGGCCCCTTACCCGAAGCGGGTTTTCACAAACTCCGATTTATACTTACCGTTCAAGATGATTGAACCAAATTTTCCATAGCCTATCCAATTTCCAACGTCACCGAGGAAGAAACATGCGAAGCGCTAGTTCACTTCATTTCACAATTTGGGGATGCCAAAATAAATCAATTATTACCGATCAAGGAACAAATTTTACGGATGACATTTTCAAAACGCAAATTCACATAATGATTTCTTAAATTTACGCGAACACTACACATTGAATAAAACTATTATTTACGGATTTTATCGCGTTTAATTGCTTTAGTTTATTTTAATTATCCCTACGTTTCGTAAATCGACGTAAATCGGACCAAAAATTTAAAACGTCGGGATAGTAAAAATAAACTAAAGTAATTAAACGCGATAAAATCCGTAATAATAGCAAATTCACATTCTTTTAAAACATTCACATTCACAAAATTACATTTTTAAGACATATATTTTAACATTTACACTTTATTTATACACATTTTCTTTTACATTATATACACGTTATTATAGAATCTAGACTTAGTAAGCTTTTAATTATTATTTTACAGAACTACCATCGTATTTTGTACTACTATACTTGCAACCGGCGATGGTCAATAGCATCGACAAGAGCTCTGGTATAATTTTCAACCCCGTTGGTACATTGGATAATTAACGATTAATTCCACATCGTTAGTCCAGTAGACGTACATCCAATCCATTTACACATTACACATTATTTGGAGAACTTTCATGAAGTACTTAAAATAATCCAATTCCAGTAACGTGAGAGTGCCGACATAGATTATACTTGGTGTGAAAATATGTTACAACCACTATGCGATTTTAAACGGCGTATCTGAGAGATTTGCCTGGTTCTCAGGCATCGGCACGGTATTCAAACACATTTTTGGTACACTGGATGAAAATGACTCTGAAAACTACAATAAAGCTATTCATGTTCTATTTAGTAACGAAAATAAACTAGCAGAGTTTACATAATGATTTCTTAAATTTACGCGAACACTACACATTGAATAAAACTATTATTTACGGATTTTATCGCGTTTAATTACATTAATTTATTTTTATTATTATCCCGACGTTTCGGGTGCTTTACAGTGCCCATGGTCACGGGGGGGACTGAGATGTTTGACGTCCCAATGTCATAGTTATTCCGGCTACCTTCAGTTTTTTAATATTAATTTTTGGTCCGATTTACGCAAAACGAGCTTATAGTATCATGAAGTCTTGCAGTGGTATGCTTGGGTTTGGGTTTAATTTTGTTAATTATAGGATCCCAAGCAGATGGTAGCACCCAACCATCTTCTCTATTGAAATTTGGATGTTTTTTAATTTCAATAGCCTCGCGTATCATCCTTGGTAGGAATCGGTGTTCTTTTGCGAGAATTTGTGGTTTATCAAATCTAATGTAATGGTGGGGACGATCTTGAACATGTTCGCAGACTGCAGACTTCCCGGAGCGTCGGTGCTTCACATCAGCTATATGTTCCTTCACGCGGGTTTTTATAGATCTCTTTGTTTGACCTATGTAAGAGAGACCACATTCACAATCTAGCTTGTACACACCTGCATCTTGTAGAGGAATATTACATTTGATGGATGGTAAAAATTGACTAATCTTCTTCAGCGGCTTGTAGTATGTCTTAATGGACGCTCGCTTCAAGATGTAGCCAATCTTGTCTGTGACTCCTCTAACATATGGTAATAGAGCAGGCGCGCGCTCGACTGTGGCCGGCTTCACTCGTTCACTGTGACGTAGGCGCGGGACCCGAAGCTTGTTGTCTTGTAATACTTGCTTGACATGCTGAAGCTCCGCAGCCAGATGTTTTCTGTCACAGATCCCTCGTGCTCTCTGAAACAAAGATTTACCCACGGTAGCTAACTGTGAAGGATGATGGTGAGATTCACCATTTAGATATCGGCTGGTATGGGTCTTTTTCCTATACACAGTGTGACCAATAGTGTTATCAGGATTTCGGATGACTAAAACATCTAGGAAAGCTAAAGAATTATTTGCCTCTAACTCCATTGTGAATTGTATTTTAGAGTTTATGGAGTTAAGGTGGTCTAAAAATGCAGTTACTTTGTCAGATGGTAGAATTGTGAAAGTGTCGTCTACGTACCGCTTGTAGAACCTTGGATTTACAGGAGCAGTAAGAAGGGCTTTCTCCTCAAAGTCCTCCATGAATATGTCGGCGACTATGGGAGACACAGGTGAGCCCATCGCCACACCATCTACTTGCTTGTAGAACTCCTCCTTCCACAATAGATAGCCAGATGTGAGGCAATGTTCAAGTAGTATTGCATATTCTTGAGGCATGTTATTTTCTTCTAGCTTCCTAGTTACAATTGAGATGCAGTCCACAATAGGTAGGCATGTAAATAGTGACTGAACATCAAAACTGACCATAGTTTCATTGTTAGCGAGATGTAGGTCTTTTATCTCACTCACAAAATGGTATGAATCCTTTGTGTGTGCTCTGGTATGTCCTCTCAGTGGTGATAGTATTTTTGCTAAGTATTGTGCCAGCTTATAAGTTGGTGAATCGATCTGGCTCACTATGGGACGTAGTGGAGCGTTTGGTTTGTGTATCTTCGGTAACCCATACAACCTCGGTGGTTTGGCACATGATGGTATTAGCGAATTCACGTCGAGATTTAATTTTTCGGAGTATTTCTTTATTAAATCGCTAGTTGTTTTAAGCGTGTTAGTTGTAGGGTCTGTTTTGACCTTTTTATATGTACTTTCGTCCGATAAAAGTTGTTGTATTTTAAAATTATATTCCGACGCGTCCATTACCACCGTAGCATTTCCTTTATCCGCGCGGAGAATCGTGAGTTCTGGTCTGTTCCGTAAGTTATTTAGCGCTATAAATTCGTCTTTGGGAAGGTTTGGTTTCGGCACTGAACTACGACGTAACAAGGACGAAATATCTTGACGTATGGCCTCCAAATCTTCCTTACCGATATTATTCTTAAACAGACAATCCTCAACACTGCAGATAATTTCTTCGTACGGGATTTTTCGCGGAGTTAATGCGAAGTTCATTCCCTTCGCTAATACTTTCATTGTCGGTTCGTCCAGTGTATGTTTTGACAAATTATAGACAGTGCGTTGTTTATAGTTTGTGTCTATGGTCAACGGTTGTTTATTGTTCTGGCGTTGACTTGGATGTTTGGCATTTGATTTGATCGTTAATTTTTGGTATTTTTCTATTTGTTTATTTTTGCATTCATTGTATTTTGATGTTTCTCGTTTGTTTAAAGTTTCCATGCAATTATTAAAATCAAATGTCGTTAAAATTGTCTTTAGTTCACTGGACAAATTGTCTATGGTGTTGTTTATGAAATGTAAATCGAACCGTTTCTGCTGAATCACCGTCCGTAACAACTTTTTACTTGCCTGATTTAAGATCTTAGCGCTTCCTCGAATGTCCTTCTTTGTTGATATTTTGACACACGTAGGAATGAGATTATGGTCTCTGCATCTCTTCAAGAAATTTAAAGATGTTATATATCTTGCGCGCTTGGTTTTAAGATCTTCTAATCGGCGAATTTTATTTGCTATTACCAGTCCGTACTGGTTCACATAATGATTTCTTAAATTTACGCGAACACTACACATTGAATAAAACTATTATTTACGGATTTTATCGCGTTTAATTACATTAATTTATTTTTATTATTATCCCGACGTTTCGGGTGCTTTACAGTGCCCATGGTCACGGGGGGGACTGAGATGTTTGACGTCCCAATGTCATAGTTATTCCGGCTACCTTCAGTTTTTTAATATTAATTTTTGGTCCGATTTACGCAAAACGAGCTTATAGTATCATGAAGTCTTGCAGTGGTATGCTTGGGTTTGGGTTTAATTTTGTTAATTATAGGATCCCAAGCAGATGGTAGCACCCAACCATCTTCTCTATTGAAATTTGGATGTTTTTTAATTTCAATAGCCTCGCGTATCATCCTTGGTAGGAATCGGTGTTCTTTTGCGAGAATTTGTGGTTTATCAAATCTAATGTAATGGTGGGGACGATCTTGAACATGTTCGCAGACTGCAGACTTCCCGGAGCGTCGGTGCTTCACATCAGCTATATGTTCCTTCACGCGGGTTTTTATAGATCTCTTTGTTTGACCTATGTAAGAGAGACCACATTCACAATCTAGCTTGTACACACCTGCATCTTGTAGAGGAATATTACATTTGATGGATGGTAAAAATTGACTAATCTTCTTCAGCGGCTTGTAGTATGTCTTAATGGACGCTCGCTTCAAGATGAATGCATTTGAGCTTCAGCATGTCAAGCAAGTATTACAAGACAACAAGCTTCGGGTCCCGCGCCTACGTCACAGTGAACGAGTGAAGCCGGCCACAGTCGAGCGCGCGCCTGCTCTATTACCATATGTTAGAGGAGTCACAGACAAGATTGGCTACATCTTGAAGCGAGCGTCCATTAAGACATACTACAAGCCGCTGAAGAAGATTAGTCAATTTTTACCATCCATCAAATGTAATATTCCTCTACAAGATGCAGGTGTGTACAAGCTAGATTGTGAATGTGGTCTCTCTTACATAGGTCAAACAAAGAGATCTATAAAAACCCGCGTGAAGGAACATATAGCTGATGTGAAGCACCGACGCTCCGGGAAGTCTGCAGTCTGCGAACATGTTCAAGATCGTCCCCACCATTACATTAGATTTGATAAACCACAAATTCTCGCAAAAGAACACCGATTCCTACCAAGGATGATACGCGAGGCTATTGAAATTAAAAAACATCCAAATTTCAATAGAGAAGATGGTTGGGTGCTACCATCTGCTTGGGATCCTATAATTAACAAAATTAAACCCAAACCCAAGCATACCACTGCAAGACTTCATGATACTATAAGCTCGTTTTGCGTAAATCGGACCAAAAATTAATATTAAAAAACTGAAGGTAGCCGGAATAACTATGACATTGGGACGTCAAACATCTCAGTCCCCCCCGTGACCATGGGCACTGTAAAGCACCCGAAACGTCGGGATAATAATAAAAATAAATTAATGTAATTAAACGCGATAAAATCCGTAAATAATAGTTTTATTCAATGTGTAGTGTTCGCGTAAATTTAAGAAATCATTATGTGAACCAGTACGGACTGGTAATAGCAAATAAAATTCGCCGATTAGAAGATCTTAAAACCAAGCGCGCAAGATATATAACATCTTTAAATTTCTTGAAGAGATGCAGAGACCATAATCTCATTCCTACGTGTGTCAAAATATCAACAAAGAAGGACATTCGAGGAAGCGCTAAGATCTTAAATCAGGCAAGTAAAAAGTTGTTACGGACGGTGATTCAGCAGAAACGGTTCGATTTACATTTCATAAACAACACCATAGACAATTTGTCCAGTGAACTAAAGACAATTTTAACGACATTTGATTTTAATAATTGCATGGAAACTTTAAACAAACGAGAAACATCAAAATACAATGAATGCAAAAATAAACAAATAGAAAAATACCAAAAATTAACGATCAAATCAAATGCCAAACATCCAAGTCAACGCCAGAACAATAAACAACCGTTGACCATAGACACAAACTATAAACAACGCACTGTCTATAATTTGTCAAAACATACACTGGACGAACCGACAATGAAAGTATTAGCGAAGGGAATGAACTTCGCATTAACTCCGCGAAAAATCCCGTACGAAGAAATTATCTGCAGTGTTGAGGATTGTCTGTTTAAGAATAATATCGGTAAGGAAGATTTGGAGGCCATACGTCAAGATATTTCGTCCTTGTTACGTCGTAGTTCAGTGCCGAAACCAAACCTTCCCAAAGACGAATTTATAGCGCTAAATAACTTACGGAACAGACCAGAACTCACGATTCTCCGCGCGGATAAAGGAAATGCTACGGTGGTAATGGACGCGTCGGAATATAATTTTAAAATACAACAACTTTTATCGGACGAAAGTACATATAAAAAGGTCAAAACAGACCCTACAACTAACACGCTTAAAACAACTAGCGATTTAATAAAGAAATACTCCGAAAAATTAAATCTCGACGTGAATTCGCTAATACCATCATGTGCCAAACCACCGAGGTTGTATGGGTTACCGAAGATACACAAACCAAACGCTCCACTACGTCCCATAGTGAGCCAGATCGATTCACCAACTTATAAGCTGGCACAATACTTAGCAAAAATACTATCACCACTGAGAGGACATACCAGAGCACACACAAAGGATTCATACCATTTTGTGAGTGAGATAAAAGACCTACATCTCGCTAACAATGAAACTATGGTCAGTTTTGATGTTCAGTCACTATTTACATGCCTACCTATTGTGGACTGCATCTCAATTGTAACTAGGAAGCTAGAAGAAAATAACATGCCTCAAGAATATGCAATACTACTTGAACATTGCCTCACATCTGGCTATCTATTGTGGAAGGAGGAGTTCTACAAGCAAGTAGATGGTGTGGCGATGGGCTCACCTGTGTCTCCCATAGTCGCCGACATATTCATGGAGGACTTTGAGGAGAAAGCCCTTCTTACTGCTCCTGTAAATCCAAGGTTCTACAAGCGGTACGTAGACGACACTTTCACAATTCTACCATCTGACAAAGTAACTGCATTTTTAGACCACCTTAACTCCATAAACTCTAAAATACAATTCACAATGGAGTTAGAGGCAAATAATTCTTTAGCTTTCCTAGATGTTTTAGTCATCCGAAATCCTGATAACACTATTGGTCACACTGTGTACAGGAAAAAGACCCATACCAGCCGATATCTAAATGGTGAATCTCACCATCATCCTTCACAGTTAGCTACCGTGGGTAAATCTTTGTTTCAGAGAGCACGAGGGATCTGTGACAGAAAACATCTGGCTGCGGAGCTTCAGCATGTCAAGCAAGTATTACAAGACAACAAGCTTCGGGTCCCGCGCCTACGTCACAGTGAACGAGTGAAGCCGGCCACAGTCGAGCGCGCGCCTGCTCTATTACCATATGTTAGAGGAGTCACAGACAAGATTGGCTACATCTTGAAGCGAGCGTCCATTAAGACATACTACAAGCCGCTGAAGAAGATTAGTCAATTTTTACCATCCATCAAATGTAATATTCCTCTACAAGATGCAGGTGTGTACAAGCTAGATTGTGAATGTGGTCTCTCTTACATAGGTCAAACAAAGAGATCTATAAAAACCCGCGTGAAGGAACATATAGCTGATGTGAAGCACCGACGCTCCGGGAAGTCTGCAGTCTGCGAACATGTTCAAGATCGTCCCCACCATTACATTAGATTTGATAAACCACAAATTCTCGCAAAAGAACACCGATTCCTACCAAGGATGATACGCGAGGCTATTGAAATTAAAAAACATCCAAATTTCAATAGAGAAGATGGTTGGGTGCTACCATCTGCTTGGGATCCTATAATTAACAAAATTAAACCCAAACCCAAGCATACCACTGCAAGACTTCATGATACTATAAGCTCGTTTTGCGTAAATCGGACCAAAAATTAATATTAAAAAACTGAAGGTAGCCGGAATAACTATGACATTGGGACGTCAAACATCTCAGTCCCCCCCGTGACCATGGGCACTGTAAAGCACCCGAAACGTCGGGATAATAATAAAAATAAATTAATGTAATTAAACGCGATAAAATCCGTAAATAATAGTTTTATTCAATGTGTAGTGTTCGCGTAAATTTAAGAAATCATTATGTGAACCAGTACGGACTGGTAATAGCAAATAAAATTCGCCGATTAGAAGATCTTAAAACCAAGCGCGCAAGATATATAACATCTTTAAATTTCTTGAAGAGATGCAGAGACCATAATCTCATTCCTACGTGTGTCAAAATATCAACAAAGAAGGACATTCGAGGAAGCGCTAAGATCTTAAATCAGGCAAGTAAAAAGTTGTTACGGACGGTGATTCAGCAGAAACGGTTCGATTTACATTTCATAAACAACACCATAGACAATTTGTCCAGTGAACTTAAGACAATTTTAACGACATTTGATTTTAATAATTGCATGGAAACTTTAAACAAACGAGAAACATCAAAATACAATGAATGCAAAAATAAACAAATAGAAAAATACCAAAAATTAACGATCAAATCAAATGCCAAACATCCAAGTCAACGCCAGAACAATAAACAACCGTTGACCATAGACACAAACTATAAACAACGCACTGTCTATAATTTGTCAAAACATACACTGGACGAACCGACAATGAAAGTATTAGCGAAGGGAATGAACTTCGCATTAACTCCGCGAAAAATCCCGTACGAAGAAATTATCTGCAGTGTTGAGGATTGTCTGTTTAAGAATAATATCGGTAAGGAAGATTTGGAGGCCATACGTCAAGATATTTCGTCCTTGTTACGTCGTAGTTCAGTGCCGAAACCAAACCTTCCCAAAGACGAATTTATAGCGCTAAATAACTTACGGAACAGACCAGAACTCACGATTCTCCGCGCGGATAAAGGAAATGCTACGGTGGTAATGGACGCGTCGGAATATAATTTTAAAATACAACAACTTTTATCGGACGAAAGTACATATAAAAAGGTCAAAACAGACCCTACAACTAACACGCTTAAAACAACTAGCGATTTAATAAAGAAATACTCCGAAAAATTAAATCTCGACGTGAATTCGCTAATACCATCATGTGCCAAACCACCGAGGTTGTATGGGTTACCGAAGATACACAAACCAAACGCTCCACTACGTCCCATAGTGAGCCAGATCGATTCACCAACTTATAAGCTGGCACAATACTTAGCAAAAATACTATCACCACTGAGAGGACATACCAGAGCACACACAAAGGATTCATACCATTTTGTGAGTGAGATAAAAGACCTACATCTCGCTAACAATGAAACTATGGTCAGTTTTGATGTTCAGTCACTATTTACATGCCTACCTATTGTGGACTGCATCTCAATTGTAACTAGGAAGCTAGAAGAAAATAACATGCCTCAAGAATATGCAATACTACTTGAACATTGCCTCACATCTGGCTATCTATTGTGGAAGGAGGAGTTCTACAAGCAAGTAGATGGTGTGGCGATGGGCTCACCTGTGTCTCCCATAGTCGCCGACATATTCATGGAGGACTTTGAGGAGAAAGCCCTTCTTACTGCTCCTGTAAATCCAAGGTTCTACAAGCGGTACGTAGACGACACTTTCACAATTCTACCATCTGACAAAGTAACTGCATTTTTAGACCACCTTAACTCCATAAACTCTAAAATACAATTCACAATGGAGTTAGAGGCAAATAATTCTTTAGCTTTCCTAGATGTTTTAGTCATCCGAAATCCTGATAACACTATTGGTCACACTGTGTACAGGAAAAAGACCCATACCAGCCGATATCTAAATGGTGAATCTCACCATCATCCTTCACAGTTAGCTACCGTGGGTAAATCTTTGTTTCAGAGAGCACGAGGGATCTGTGACAGAAAACATCTGGCTGCGGAGCTTCAGCATGTCAAGCAAGTATTACAAGACAACAAGCTTCGGGTCCCGCGCCTACGTCACAGTGAACGAGTGAAGCCGGCCACAGTCGAGCGCGCGCCTGCTCTATTACCATATGTTAGAGGAGTCACAGACAAGATTGGCTACATCTTGAAGCGAGCGTCCATTAAGACATACTACAAGCCGCTGAAGAAGATTAGTCAATTTTTACCATCCATCAAATGTAATATTCCTCTACAAGATGCAGGTGTGTACAAGCTAGATTGTGAATGTGGTCTCTCTTACATAGGTCAAACAAAGAGATCTATAAAAACCCGCGTGAAGGAACATATAGCTGATGTGAAGCACCGACGCTCCGGGAAGTCTGCAGTCTGCGAACATGTTCAAGATCGTCCCCACCATTACATTAGATTTGATAAACCACAAATTCTCGCAAAAGAACACCGATTCCTACCAAGGATGATACGCGAGGCTATTGAAATTAAAAAACATCCAAATTTCAATAGAGAAGATGGTTGGGTGCTACCATCTGCTTGGGATCCTATAATTAACAAAATTAAACCCAAACCCAAGCATACCACTGCAAGACTTCATGATACTATAAGCTCGTTTTGCGTAAATCGGACCAAAAATTAATATTAAAAAACTGAAGGTAGCCGGAATAACTATGACATTGGGACGTCAAACATCTCAGTCCCCCCCGTGACCATGGGCACTGTAAAGCACCCGAAACGTCGGGATAATAATAAAAATAAATTAATGTAATTAAACGCGATAAAATCCGTAAATAATAGTTTTATTCAATAGCAGAGTTTATCTAAAAACATATTTTAGTATCTAAATCTCCTATTTACTAATGTAAATAAGTATCTGGAGGAATTAAATGACAATCAAATAAAATTAAATAGCGTCATCGAACTCTCATCTTCTACTTCGTTAAATATACTTAGTCTTCAAAATAAACTATCCAATATTTTCAATACTTTGCTATCAAAGGGGGATG
This sequence comes from Parnassius smintheus behrii, assembly GCA_036936625.1. NCBI lineage: Eukaryota > Metazoa > Arthropoda > Insecta > Lepidoptera > Papilionidae > Parnassius > Parnassius smintheus. Next base: position 18,330,841 of record JAUPFT010000001.1, read on the forward strand.
CCCATATTAGGCCATGGAACGCCCAACAATGTGCATTTGTTAAAAAAATATATCTTTATTTATGGTTATTAATCGCGGTATTCATTTATCCTAAAACAATGGGAATATTTTTGCACAAATTAAAAGTACCGAAAAGATAAAAATAAAATTAGGTAAATACGTAATTCATTAGTCTGTGAATAAAATAAAAAATGTTGCCAATCACAAAAATCATTAAAAAATCGATTCCCCTTTTCGATCGATTACTTATGGTGTCATTATTACAATGCTTATATGATCTTTCGATAATTATTACGATGTTATGATATAGGTTTAACATAACCGTTGACAATGGATATTTATCCAAAGCAGTCGATACGCAACCGTTATTAACCAAATGTTTACCGACTACAGACGAAAAAGGATGGTTATGTTTTTACTGTGTGTGCGGATTAGGCTATGTTGAATCGTTTTTTGCTATGGTGCTTAAAACGTAGGATGCATTTTATTATTGAGGGAGCTACTATCAAAGAATATTTTATTCGCTTAACTCGTAAAGTACTTGACCAACTTTAAGAATTCTTTCACCACTAGATTGTTATGTATAATTTTAGATATCTAATATAGGGTTAATTTTATTATAGAGGGCGCCACTTTCAATGAATACGTTTTTTGGCTAATCTCAAAAATTACTAGACCGATTTTGAAAATTCTTTCACCATTAGATTGCTAATGAGGGCGTTAGCTGTGTGATAAATTATATTATTACAATAAATAATTGTGAGATTAATATTTTCTAAATAAATAAAACTAAATACCTACCTAAGATGTTCAAATCCAATTATTATTTTTACAATTTAAGAATCGTATTTACACACTTTACTTACTCAGATTGATTATTATAGATAAAGAGGTAATAAACCTAAAGTAAAAGAGCTCCGCTTAAACGAAAAAACTATTTATTAGAATAAAACTAAATGTTGAAAAAAAGTGGTTCAGTGCGAGTCGGACTCGCAGGCCCATGAAGAGTTCAGTAGTAACAAGCATATATTTTAAATCGAGTCAAAATACCACTATCATTATCGCCAGCAACAAATTATTTTGTTTTTCATAGTGTTTGTATAAATAACAAAGTTGTTTTTGCGGTTCCTTAAAATGTGCTACTTGTATCAAAAAAAGGACTATTATACATTAAAGGGGTTTCTGTGGTTTATACATTACCAAAGAGAAAAAACTTATTGCGCAAAATAGGTTTTTATTAATTTCAAGTCATCAAAAGCGGCAGTCAACCGTTAAAAACTAAAACAACCGTTGTTATAGGCTCGGTTGAATTCATTGACAACCTTCACATTTATAGTTATGATAATTAAACAAGCGAATTACTAGCTGATTTACCAAGAATTCTTTAGAGTATAACAAAACGCTACTGCACAAGTTAACTGTTATTCTTATCTGTTTTTAACATAACATTTAAAATGGAATCATGTTATGATAATTCAAGAAGTTAATTTCCAGCTGATTTACCACGAATTCTCTAAAGCATAACAAAACAATACAGCACAAGCTAACTGTTCTTAAAAATACATTTGAAATAGAGTTTCAATAAATAAAGGAAATTATATTTTAAAAAGCGTGCAGAACTTAAAACGCGTCAAAGATTATTCTTTTTATGATATTATTAATCGAATAAAAATCGATATCATTCCATAGATTTTATGACAGTTAAGTGGCAACATCGTATCCGACAGGTAGGCCGCAGTCACTGTTATGTCACAAGAATTAAATTACGTGTTATCGTGTTATTGTTTTTTTGTAAAAGTAAAATGCAATTGTTGATCTCTCAACAATTGGTTCGAACACAGCAGGTAAATAGTTGGTACATATCACGATGTGGTATGTCTTCCTCTAAGAAATGCTTTATAACTGAGTTTACTCGAATAATATCAATATAATAATTGTAGCTTCTTTATTAGGTACAAGTTTCGAGTACAGTGAACGTGTAGTGTGGCACTCGCAAAATGCACCAATAGTTCGTCTTGAACATCTATACATCAGCTGTGGCACTGACACTTATGAGAATAAGATCACACACATTGTTTGTCTTCGATTTTCCACGTGAGGAACTATTTGTAAGTGTTTAACATGTTTAACATTTCAATTTATTAAATGTGATCCATATATCTGATAATTATACATGTTTTTACACTGATTGTATATCAACTCAAGAACTTGTTTTATTTTTTCACATCTGCCCTAGCTATATCTGACAAACATACTAGCTTATTTATGAGATTGACCAGTTTTATCAACTACCAAGAAAGGAGACAGTTGATTTTTCATTGTTTTTGGACTGCTGGTAGTCTGTCAGGCCTTAATTATTAAATAATATAGGGCATTAAATCCGTGCTTGTGCAGTAACATTTAACTTGATAAATATTTTATTTATATTTGAGTTTGAAATAAATCTATTTTATTTTTATTTTTTCACTTTGACTTCATTTTTTGTATTTTACATTATTTCAGTTGTCATGCCGTGTATATCATAATTGCTGGCAATGAACTGATAGAACAGCATCATGTTCAACTGCAGAACGGGAACCATCTGAATCATCTAGTCCGTCCTCGTTGCAATCTGAAGTGAGTAATGTATTGCACCCAGAACAACAAAGCTTAGATCATACATCACACAGTGTACTGCTAACTAATTATATAAAAGCACAATGTTTTTTACCAGGTTGTAACAGTTCCATCAGCATTGCAAGTATGTCTCTTTTGTGATTAACTACATTTTGCGATAACAAACATACATAGTGACAAGTACTATGTATGTGTGTTATACTTGGTAGAGCCATGCTGCAGTTATATTAGAAGTATAGTTGTAGCATGAATGGGTCAACTCGACCGGGGAAGGAGCACCCTCTCACAGAATACCAGCGTGAAATAGTAGCTTAATGCTGCTGTGTTTTGTATGGTGAGTGTAGAGAACCGGAGACCCTTTTTACTGGAAACGAGAAAATGATCTTAGTCCTCACGGGTGACAACGCATCTGCATTTTGATTTGTAATCGAGGATAGATGTGGATGTCTAAGGGTCGCAGAAATGTCTCCAGCAGATGGTGAATCTCAGTTAATGACAAGATATGCTAATAAATCCAGAGCCGTGACTATGTGTCGATATAGGTAGTAGAGGTGGTGAATGGCATTTTTAAAACTGAATTTAAAATATTTCATCAAAATTACTTTAACAGGGCTTCTACACATTTGATGATAGACTGCTGTGGCTTCTGCTATAGTTAATAAATTCCACACAAAAATAAGGGACAGGGATGATGCGGCTCAAATACTTGAAATAGTTCATCAAAATGTGGAGACAAATAATGATTTTTCTGAGTATGCTAGGGAAAACAATCTAAATAGAGCTAGGGCAGGCAGACTTTAGAAATATAAATGTAGACTTTAAAATGTTAGGGAATTTCCTGTTTTAACTTACAGCGACTTAATATTAATTGCTTGTGTCACATACCAATTAAAGCAAGCTCGCTACTATTATGGTGAGCATATAAGATTTAATGGTTGCTACCGGATGGAACTCTGTAATAACCAGAGGAGCAGCATTATGGAAGGAATAAAGTTAAGCCCTAGCTGATCTTTACTTAGGGCTAGAATTGCAAGTCATCACTATTAGTCGTAAAGTGTATTTTATTATATAAATTCTATATAATATCTAATATATAAATTCTTTTTTAGGAAGGAGGCTTGGTACTACCACCTGCTTAGGACCCTGTAATTAATGAAATTAAAAACCCAAGCATACCACTGCAAGACTTCTAGACACAGTAAGTTCATTCTGTAGATCGGACAATAAATAAAAATTAAAAATCTGAAGGTACTCCGGGTTAACACTGACATTGGGACGTCGGTCACCTCAGTCTGCCGTAACCATGGGTGCTGGAAAGCACCCGAAATGTCTGGAATTAAAAATCAAAGAAATAAAACGCGATAAAATCGATAAAAATAGTTGTTAAAAAAACTGCATTTGTGAAAATAAAAACTTCAAATATTTTCAAAACCCCGACTTTTTTTAAAGCAATTCCTTTACCATTTCATTGTTTTAATTGCATATTATCATATCTATATGCTTTTATATGTGGGCACTCATGGCCGAAGTGTCTATGAAGACTGGGCATTCCCCTTTACTTACGATGTTCTTCAAAGTTGAAGACTTATTAAAATCAATTTTACCACCTACACCTTACATCCATCTAAACTTGGTCTAACTCAAATGTATAATGATAGAATTAGTAACCTAAGAATGATGCCAAAATACAAAGGTATTCCAATATCTCTAGAATTAAGTAATATTCATGCTTTAAGTAACATTGCCGATTTAGTATGTTATTATTTAGATAATAAAATTATTTTGTTAAAAAATTACCTTGAGTTAGTTTTTTAGAATTTTTTTAAAGAATATTAACAATGCTATAAACATTACTAATATTCCCCTTAACCTCTCGTGGTAAGCTTAAATTGCTTGTGTCACGAGTGGTTCACGCCAGTAGTCGAATGGCGGATTTGAACCCACGACCTTTATTGAGTTCGCGGTCTGCACTCTGCCATTAGGCTACTGTCATTTTTGTTAGAATATATATGTATATAATATGTATATACACATCCGTACTTCTTTATAAACGCTGCTGGCCAGAACGTTACAGTCAATGGTGACCGCTATAGAGCGATGATTACTGACTTTTTCGTTCATCAATTGAACAACCATGATGTGCAGGAGTTGTGGTTTCTACAAGACGGCGCAACATGTCACACGGCTCGTGCTACAATTGATTGAAGGAAACGTTTGGTAACCGCATAGTTTCACGTTTCGGACCCGTGAATCCGTGGCCTCCAAAATCGTGCGATTTAACGCCGCTTGACTATTTTCTGTGACTACTTGGAGATTAACATTTGGCGCGTTATTGCCGATATACGGCTACAAATGTTGGAAAAAGTCTTCGAAAATTGGACCTCCCGATTAGACTATGTCTGAGCCAGCCGTGGCGGTCATATGCCAGAAGATTGTCTTTCAGATAAAGTAAATTTCATGTCAATAAAAAAATCATGTCTGTTATATTCCATTTCAAAGTTCTATACCTCTAAAAAAAAACAGCCGCTAATTTGTAAATCTATATTAACGCTTTTAATTTCTACGAGAGGAAAGTCTATCGGAAAGCATTTTAATTTAACAAAGAAAATATAGAAAATCATCATATCGCTGATCAACCACAACTACGCATAGAGTAGGCGTAAACTCACTCAAGGGTGAGTTTCCTATTAACGGAGGGGGGGGGGGGTTGTTATAGATCCCCATTTAATAGGGATCTGCCGACACAAAATACACCGTCAGCAGTTCCAGTACTTTCTTATTTCAACACTTGCAGTACCAGCCAGTCTGTCATGAACTCTCATCCGAAACACTCGCCTCTTAATTTCAATTCTCAATCTGTCTTTCTTTAATTAAATCCAGTTATAATCTCCAAATAGTTTTATTAAAAGACATTTCATGAAGGTCCGTATAACAGTATGGTGTCCAAATCTAGCTTCTTTTACGCAATATATAAAAATATAAAGTCCACAAAGTCATCAAATTTAAGATTTTTGAGAGCAGCTACCGACGTCACGAATTTATCTAAAAAATTTTCGAGGCTATTGATAGCCCCGGACAACATAGCTATAGGATCGAATGTTTGGTCTAAATATGCAGAAGCCAACATTCACTTATCTTCATATTTATTTCTAAGCGTTTCGAAAATTAACGAATAGTAGTTTGCTGTTGGTGTGAAACCGGTACGTCTGCGGTGCCGCTTAGCTTGTCAATGAAATAATATGATTTTTCAGCATCTGACAAAGAGGGATTATTATGTATAGTATTCTGAAAACTAGTAATAAATAACGGCCAAGTTTTAAATCACCATTAAATATTAGGATATCGATAAGTGGCAATTTAAGTGAGTCGCGTGATTGTACCCGAACGGCTGTATTTACGTCGCTCTGGGATGCAGGTTGAAACCACTTGGCTGCTCGCTGCACGCGACACAATGAATCCTCGAAGGCAATATGCGATTGAACTCACAACATAATCGGAATCAATTTGCAGTTTGAGGCTGTTAATTTTGTCCAACACATTTTTTAATTTATTCTCTTTGTTATTAATCGAATCTCAATTAGTCCACTGTTTCGATTTCACACAAAAATGTTTCAAAATGTTATTTAAACAGAAAACTACTGCATGTCAAACTAAATGCCATCAAAACATAACTTGTAAAAAAACCAATTCTCGCAACTCAGTTTTTCTACCGTAAAAAGTTCTGAGATCCATGTAATAAATACCAAGTCGGTTAATTTATTCAGTCTCTATTCAAAGGGCCCTTCTGTTTTAAGTTATTACGTTATTAGCTAACCTAATAACATTTTATAGTGACCATATCAATGTTATAATTCTTTTATGTTTTAAATATATAGATTGACTTGGCCATCGCATGAAAATACAATGTATCCCACAAGTAAAAAATTATTATATAAATTAGATTGCTTAGTGCGATTGCCAAGTCAATCTGTATATTTAAAACATAAAAGATTTTTAACATTGATATGGTCACTATAAAATGTTGTTAGGTTAGCTAATTACGTAATAACTTAAAACAGAAGTACCCTTAAGTAGGGACTGAATAAAATAACCGACTTGGTATTACATGGATCTCACAACTATTTTACGATAGAAGAACTGAGTTGCGAGACTTGGTTTTTTTTACAAGTTATGTTTTGATGGCATCTCATTTCTTTTTGTGAATAAGATTAGTCCTATTTTTTTTACTTTTCCGGTAACCTATTACCGGTACCTATTATACATATACAATGTAAATGTAACTTTGTAATTATATATATTTATATGGGATTACAAAGTTATTTATGCGGTTGGAATATCTAGAAACTGGACCGAAATAAAAAAAATATTTTAGCTGTTCCATGATTTATACACTAAACACTAATTGTATTCCAAATTTGAAGCTTCTGTGTCTGCTAAGAAGTGCCTTAGAGTTTTGATAATCGGTCAGTCAGTGAGTGACAAAATTAAGAAATTTTGACTAGTTATAATTCTTAAACTACTGGTTCGAATTGAATTAAATTTGAAATACACCATGTTTATATAATGCCTACTTATTTACTTACTTAGTAAATTCAGGCTTCTAGTTTTATCCACTACGAAGTTAATTTTGTCCAAAGTTTTTGTAAATTTGGGGGTCGAAAATGGCCTGAATTGCTTCGAGAAAAGTATGGTATGGCCATGCCGCTTTTTTGCTCGACTTGGCGGGTACTGCCGTGTCCCCAGATAAAACAAGCGTCCATTTACCTATGGTATATGTGAGTGTAGCTGCAAAAAGAAATTTTAAACATAACATAAACACTCACGCCGGTCACCCAGAGGGTTAGGCAGAGACTACGGACTTCCATTTGGCATGATCCTGATATACTGCGCTCGCCTCCTTGTCGTAAAGCGACAGTTAAAAAACTAAAGAACCTACTACTACTACAACGAAATAACCAAAAAAAATTATTTATTTAAAATTTGAAAAGATATTTACAGTTTTTTTAAAAAAGGTACACGCAGCATCTAGAGCAGGTACACGCAGCGTCTGGAGCAGGTACACGCAGCGCCCGGAGTAGGCACACACAGCGCTCGGAGTAGGCACACGCAGCGCCCGGAGTAGGCACACGCAGCGCTTGAGGCAAGCACGCACAGCGGCTAAAGATAGCGCGGGCACTAGTAGGTGGAGGCGTAGGCGTGGCTAGGCGACGACTTCAAGTGAAGGCAGAGGCTTGCAGGATCCCGGGGCAGTGCGGATAAGGCCTTTAGGAGGTGCTTCTAGTATGAAAACTGAAGTGAGGCTCCCTTTATTGGCCGATTGTTCGGCTTTTATACTTTTTGACGGATCTGGGATAAGAACGGGAAATTATTTAAATTAAAAGCAAATTTTTGTAAATGGCTAAGAGGAAAAGAGTATTTTTGTGGAAGTATTGAAGTAAAAACATCAGTCCGGTAACAAATTTGAATAAAAATTGCCACGACAACCAGATAAACAACGATGTCAAAACATGTCAAATTTTGGTTTTAGGCCCGTAATAGAGAAACGGCAAGATTTAAGTGAAAAATGAGATATTATTTATAAAGGAAAAAAGGTAGCGCAACAGCGCGCATGAAGACCGAAATTGCAGAGTTACGGAGAACTAAATAAAAGATCGAAAAAGGTAGACTCCATTGACACCGATTTAAAAAGTGCTGATAACGTGAAAATACGAAGTGAAAATGATTTGTTATTGTGTTCTTATGGTTTAAAAATGTTACAGGATCCTATAGAAATAAAGGTGATGGAAAATATCCAGTTTTGAGGTGAATCCAAAAAATCAAAAACAGAATGGAAAAATAAATTTAAAATAGTGTAAAATGATATGTAAGTAGCATAACACTACATCCTTTACATCCATATCTACATACACGCTCGTCGGTTAAGGGTACTTCTAATGTGGCCATTTTCAAATTATCGCCAATTTGGTCGACAAACTTTCGTCTAGGCCGTCCCTTCCCGACTCTGTCACATCTGCCATATAAATTTGCTTTGTCACTCTTTCTTCATTCATTCTCACTATATGACCAAACCACCGAAGCATTCCTTGATTAATACTGGTCACAACATTATCTCGCATATCACATTTTCCTCCTATCACACAATTTCTCACCCCGTCATTCAAATTCGATCCTAGCATACTCCTTAAAAACCGCATTTGTTCTGCTTACGTGCTTTTTCTGCCACACCAACTTTCACTAACATCATTAAAGTAGGGATTAACACAGCATTATAAATTATCATACGTGCCTTTTTTGACACATTCTGATTCTTCATAATAGAACGTAGATCCGCATTCACTCTGTTTCCTGCATTTACTCGTAGTTCTATATCCTTATCATATCTAGCATCTGCTAAATACACATCCCAAATACACGAACTCATCCACTCGCTAAATCAACTCCCATTCTGTTCTTATTTGCAATTTAAACTATTTACAATTTTACTCTGGAGATACTCTGTGGCAACCCCAGTGACTAGTTGTAAAATAATAGAGCTCCCAACTATTTAGCAAAATTAAATATTGTAAATTGATAATATCCACCTCAATTTCTAGTTACAGTTGTTAAATAAGACTTAATTGTGTTTGTAAAATAAGTAAAAGTCGTAAGTGTTTTAATTAAATAGTGTTTTGTGCTTCAACTAAAAGTAACAGCTGTAACGAACATCATTTAAACTTTCTGTAAGTGATTGTAATTCTTGTTATCCCTTTAATATTTTAAGGTTTACCTTTTAAATTAGTGCTGTTTCGGATTTCAATTTGAATTATTTACCTGATAATTTAATTTGAGATTTGTAAGTAGACCCATAGATCTAGATATTAGCTTACTCTGTTTCTTCGGTTTTTTTTCTTTGTTTTCTTTTGCTATTTACACATAATAGTAAAATGAATACACGCAACGCCAAAACGCGCCAAATGGAGAACCAACTTCAAATGGCGCTTCTAGAACTTAAGGCGTCAAAGGAGCAGTGTGAGCTATTGCTTAAAGAAAGGGATGACAACGAAAAGGAAATAATAAATATAATTGCCAAAAATAGTCAACTAAAAAGTGATATGGTTAAGATGCATAAAGACTATACAAGTGTTTTGCAAGAAAGGGATCAGCTTCAGGGAACAGTCGATGAGTTTGACCGATGCAGCAAAGAATATGAGGAATCCCTCAGATTAATTGCTGCATTGCAAATGCAATTAAGTGAGGCTAATGAGCAGATTGTGCAATTAAAACAATACTTGGATGAATTGAAAGTGTCCCAAACTCAAAGTCTGTTCAATGAGCTCATAGTATGTAAATCTTCAAAAATATTGCAACCCTCCACAGCAATCGATTTGACTGGTTATGATTTTGTCACATCAAGAACAGCAGAAAGGATTACATGCAGTAGAAGAAAATTAAAGAAATACATAAAAATTAATAAATATGTTAGGAAAGCACAAAAGTTAATTAAAACAAAAATTAATACAAAAAATTATATAAATATATGTAAGGAAAAGCATGAATTAATTAATAAACTTAAATTATATTCAATTGAGGTGGAATCTATGAAAAACTGTTATGAGACTGAAATTGAGTGTCTCAATTCAGAAGTTTTGTCACTTAAAAACTCCTTACAAATTATCTCAAATAAATATACATCGGCTCAGGTTGAGATAAAAGAACACATATTGGCCATGAATGATCTGGTAAAGTCATGTAAATACAATGAGGAGCGCTTCGACTCCTTAATAAAACATCAGAGAGAGAATCAACGCTCCATACCACGTTCATCAGGGACAATATGTGTAAATAGCAATGACTCCTTACTTTCACCAACACTCTATAACGGTGCCATAACAAAGAATAAAACCTTAAAAAGTAGTTTAAATATTAAAAAAGTATTGTGATGACATAGGTAAAAATTTGGGCATGATGTTAAATAACCATTTAAAAGGACAATTGATTAGTAATTATTGTATGCCTGGAGCATCCTTTAGTCATATAATGAATAAAGTTTTAACCAGTAAGTTTTCTCCTAATAGCACATTAATAATTTTTGTTGGGAGAAGAGGCAATGTAAACAAAAATCAATTATTAAAATATATTGATTACCTCAATACATTAAATGTATGTACATAAAATTATCTTGTTTACATTGCCTTACATACAGGGTTGGCCACAGGAGAATAAAATAAGATATGATTTAAATTTATTAATAAATAATTTATCATGTAATAATAATTCAAATTTAACAATTAATTGTGACAATTATACCAATAGAATTAATTTAATAGAGATTAATAATTTAATTAAGAAATTTTTGACTACAGATAGGTATTACCTATCCAAATATAATTTAAAACAGATAGCAAATGTGCTATCTTATTATTTATATATTAATTCAGGCAAGGACTTGGCTACCCAGACATCTGCTCCTATTGAGCAGCATAATGATTTGACATGCAATTTGGAATCCGTTTCAAGTAATTTAAATTAGAAAATGAGGTAATCTTTGGCAGTTATAATAATGTAAATAATTTAGAATGTAGCTTACAAATCCTTAATAGTTGCAATTGTATAACTCCACAAAATTATAATAAAAATTGTTTAAACCTGGTGCATCAGAATATATAAAGCATGATAGGCAAAGAGCTAGAAATTGAGTTGTTCTTAAATAGCAACAATATTCATGTTTTATGTATTTCTGAACATTGGTTAAAAGCTCATAATTTAATGTTTAACTTCAGTAATCACCAGGTAGTCAGTTCTTTCAATAGAGAAACAATTTTAAGAGGTGGCTCCTTAATTTTAGCTATTAAATTATTATCATGTAAAGAACGTAAACATATTGTGAGCCTCTCTGTTGAGCGAACTGTAGAAATGGCATGTGTTGAGTTTGAGCACCTCATTGTTGTGAGCGTTTACAGACCCCATGTTCTTTATATGATACTTTTGAAAAAATTATGGAGGAAGTTTTCGCTAAGCTTAATAAACAGAATAAATCTGTAGTAATATGTGGAGACTTTAATATAAATCTCCTAGAAGCTTCCTCCACCAATATTAAATTAAGATCATTGTTTAAATCTTATGGTCTTTTTAATTTATTTTTGGAACCAACACGTATTGCTGAATCTAGTGCAACATGCATAGATAACATTTTTACAAATATTAAGCCATTCAATAAATGTATAATTCAAAAATTGAGCTGTGATCACTGTGGACAATTAGTTTCATTACCTTATGTTCAAAAAAAGCAAGTAGATAAAAAAGTAGTGTTTGTTCCAGTAAATGCACATCGCTTGGAGAAGTTTAGAAGTAACATAGTAAAAAAACTTCCATTACTTTCATACTAAAATAATCCAAATTATTTGTATGGAACATTATTTAAGCTGATTTGCAACGAACTTAATAATACTTTTACTTCTAAAACATTCTCCTTGAACAATCGCAAGGCATTTAATGAATGGGCGATAGTAGGAGTCCATAAGAGTAGACAAAGGTTATATGAACTTTACAATGAAAGGTCATATAATCCTAGCGTCGAATTTAGGGAATATGTAAAAAAATATTACAAAATATTTAAGAGTGTGCTCCTTAGCCAAATCATTGTATTTGAGCAACAAAATAAAGACTGCTTCTAATAAAATTAAAATGACATGGAGCATAATTAATAGTGAAACTGGTAAGGTCAACTCTCGCAATTCAAACTACCAGTTAATTTTTAACAATAAATTAACTAAATCAGATCAGGACGTTGCAATCGTTTTTGAGAAATATTTTACTGATATTCCGATCTTAACCACTAAGTCACTGAATTCTTCTCCTACCGTCGCCGAATCATTACTTAAACAAAATGTAAATGTGTGTACAAAGAATTTTACATTTCATAAAGTGTCATCAAGATATTGTAAAATATTTTAGGACTATTGATATTAAGAGAACCGCCGATCTGTGGGGGATTTCTGTTAAAGTTATTGCGTCTATAATAGATACAATCGCACCTCAACTATCTATTATTTTTAATACTAGTATCATTTAGTTATTATTATTCTTGATCAAATGTTAAATTTTTTAATGTAAATAATTTACTTCATAAAAATCAATTTGGTTTCACAAGGGGTCGCTCGACAACTGATGCTGGTGTTGAGCAGATTAAATATATATTTAATGCATGGGAGAATTCACAGGATGCTTTGGGTGTGTTCTGTGACCTATCCAAAGCCTTCGATTGTGTTCACCATGAAACATTAATTAGGAAACTTCAACACTACGGTGTAAGAAGCGATGCTCTTAAATTAATTATTTCATATTTAAGTGACAGAACGCAAAAAGTTGTCATTAATAGTATCAGTTCTTCTGGGTCGATTGTACAAATGGACGTGCCTCAGGGCTCAATTCTCGGCCCTTTTCTGTTTCTTGTATATATTAATTACTTACCTTACATAGTAGGGGATAACCATTATATAGTATTATTTGCTGATGATACTTCATTAATTTTCAAATTAAAACGACAGTTAGACGAAGTAAATAATGCTATAGCTAAGTTAGTTAATTGGTTCAATGTTAATAATTTGCATTTGAATGGAACTAAAACTAAATGTATGAAATTTGTAACTCCTAATGTTAAACATGTCAATACTAATGTAATTTTAAATGGGGAGGAACTGAGTCTTGTTGATACCACCATTTTTCTTGGAATCACACTAGACGCAAAGATTCAGTGGCTCCCCCATATATCAAAACTAGCTAGCAGACTTAGTTCTGCAGCATATGCTGTAAAAAAGATTAGAACTCTTACCAATGTTGAAACAGCTAGAATAGTTTACTTTAGCTATTTCCATAGCATTATGTCGTATGGTATTTTTCTATGGGGACACGTGACTGACACCGAAATTATATTTATTTTACAGAAGAGGGCCATTAGAGCAATATATAATTTAAAACCAAAAGAGTCACTGAGACAAAAATTTAAGAAAATTAATATTTTAACTCTGGCCTCAATACATTTATGAAAATGTAATGTACGTATACAAAAATAAAAGTAGTTTCGCTAAAATAGGTGATATTCATTCTGTAAATACTAGGAACAGACACAAGCTGGTGGTACCAGTTACTCGACTCCACCGAGTCAGTAATTCGTTCTTGGGGCGATGTATACGCTTTTATAACAAAATCCCAGAAAATATACAAAATGTATCATACACAAAGTTCAAAAATGTTATTAAACTAAGTTTGTATAAAAAAGGTTATTATAATATTAAGGAATTTATGGATGATAATAACCCCTGGGAAGGGTGATCGCTACCAAGCTATTTCTAATTTGTCTTGTGTTGCTAATTGTAAAAATGATTGTAAGCTATTATTGGAAAAAAAATAGTCCCGCTGGGTTTCTTGCTGGTTCTTCCCAGGACAGAGGTTTTTTTTGCGAACCAGTGGTAAATGAAAAAAGTGACTTTCAATAAGTATTTGTTATAATCTACATTGAATAAAAAAGTTTCTGTTTCTGTTCTGTTAAATTCAACAATACGCCATGCAGTACCCTAGTAGTGCTAAGCAAAACTAAATCTGTCTAGGAACCTAGGCGCGAGTAAAATAGAGTGTATTGTCGATATTGGTTTAGCAGTTTGACCCGATCAGGCCACAGGACGCCAGTTCCAAATCTTGGGCGAGTGAACCACAAAATGGTGGCGCTAATGATTGCTAATTTTAAATCCGGAAACGGAATGTCTCTAAACGGTTACGTTGCCTTCGTATCCGGAGAGAAGGATCCACATGGTCTCGCCACATGGTCTAGAAATTCCCGGGAATATTTTTCTGCAAATGAGAACACCTCAAGATAGGAAAGGGCATTTTCTTGGGCGTTGATCTTCTGATTGCCTCCTACTCAGGCCTCGAGGTTGATGGCGCTACGTTGCAACTGTCGTGGTGTGCGACGACAAATGCACTGGGGTTAACTTCTGGGTCCACGACGAATTATTTGCACCAGTGCACGACGAATAGCACTGTGAAGCGGTTACTACGAAATTGTATGTTACCCGACTACCACATAGGTGCTATTATATCTAAAGTCTAGCTTTAACTCTTATGCAAATGATCGACAAAAATATTCAAATCGGTAAAAATTTTCAAATAAACGAATCATAATTTTTTTTAAATAATATTTGTTTAGTTAAATTTCTATGTTTAGAATTCCTTAAATTACATGAATAATGAATAAAACAAGTTAATTTTTTTTACTTTGTCAACGTAAATTTGTGTAGGCAAAAAACTCATATACAAGGCCGCGCTGAGAAAACCACTACGTAATTTCAATCTCCCGCCATTTCGGGAGATTGCTGTGCGTAATTTTGTGATTTTGTGTCTGTCCTCTTATTTTGTTACTCGGATTTAACTTTTTGGACTGTTTATTCTATATTCGTTAAAGCATGAGCCCATGTCACAAAGAATGATTGGGCAAAAGTGGTAGAAAAACTAAAAAATTAACTATGGTTGACTTTGAAAGAGACATTAATTAAGACCGCTTTATTGAAAATAAAATAATAATAGATCTAAACAACGACAGGTCAACTAGTTATACTGAATGTGATTAAAAAAATTTATTTTTAATCTAGTTTCAATCTTAAATTTTTATAACTTTGCTTCTAGAAATAAGCAGTTGCAACAAATACGAAGAAACTGATAAATCTTATGTTTTACATTATCCGTTTTTAATTCATTTTTGTATTATATAAACCAAACTGTAAATGATTACCGACTCCAAATAATAGATATCGATTTTTTTAAGAATCGGATATTGTACGCTCCCATTTTTTGGTTAACATGCTTGTTGCAATAAGTTTGACAGCTGTCAAAATGTATTTCTTACATTTGGTTGACTATATTCATTAAAAAAACTATCATCATTCTCTAAACCATTTCCCATTATCTGGGGTCGGCGCATTAAAAAAACTATATTTGTCTAATTAGTAACATATCTCGAATACTCAACTGCATTCTTGTAGGCGTATAAACTGCTGATTTTTAGGTTCATAATTAGTTTCATACGCGGATTTGAAACAATATTATTAATACTTTAGTTGTTTTTTTACAGATAAGGGTGACTAACTAGCACACAGTTCTACATTCATCGTTGATTAAGAATTGATATGCAGATGCGTTATCACCCCAGAGGACTAAAGTGGAATGTCTCGTTTCTCTATACTCACCATCCGAAACACAAGTGCAATACCCTGCTATTTTAGACTGGTGTTTTGTGATAACGCAATGCTATCCCGGTCCAGCCTGATAAATAAAAGGCGTGCGTCGAATACAGGCATTTATTTGAACTGACGACGCAATACGATGCGCGCTTACCGGCTAAAACTACCCACTACATTTTATAATATGCAACACCTCCACCCTTATTTTTTACTATATTATGTATATGACTGACTATATATGACTATATATATGACTAAGAACATAAGTTATACTTAAACATAATTATTTTATATTGTTACAAATATTTTACCTAAGAAAATAATATCAATGAACCTACTACTCAAATAAATATTACATACAATTTCTCTCTTTCAATTTTTTAATTATTACTTGTAACAGTCATCTATACCATATCGTCTGACTGGTTTACACACACATCGAATACCACGCGATTCATTAGTGACATTGTTGTTCGAGCCATGATTATCTATTTCCTGCACATTGGGCACGTTAGACGTTGGCGAAGTTGCCGTTAATACAGTGTCGGTTGGGTTTGGCGATGCGCCCTCCGGTACGGCCGCGCTTGGCCTGTTAACTGGCGCGTCGGACTGTTTGTCGTTGTTAACTGGAAACATTAGCGAATGGCGGAATCGTTTTACAGGTGATTCGCGTATTGTGTGACTGTTACGATTGTTTTTATTATTACGTGTTAAGTTAACTGTTTTGGTTACATCGTTTGACACTCTTCGCTTTAGTTGGTCGATATGTCTGTGTTCCTCGGTTCCAGTGACAGATCTGACTTTGTAATCCGTACTACCTGTCCTCTCTATTATTGTCCCTGCCGTCCACTTATCAACGCCGCGATAGTCTCTAAACCAGACCTTCTCACTTGCCGCAAATTGTCTAATCGCTCCCTCAGCTGATGTTTCTGCTCGCTTCTGCCGAGCTTTTACTAATTCTTTCTGATCAGGTTTCAAACAATCTAAACGCATGCGTAAATTACGCCCTATGAACATTTTCGCAGGACTTTCACCGGTTGTGTAGTGTGGTGTATATCTATAAGCTAATAGGAATCTACATAAAGACGTGTGTATGTCTGTTCTACACTTAATTGCTTTTTTAATATTACGTTTACACATTTTAATGGCATATCGGCATCAATTGATTGGAATAAGCAGCTATCTCTTTATAAAATTCAATAATTTAAATGAAATTACACAGAATGTTGACAATGTTACTGTATCGGATACGGCGAGATGCGATACACAAAACTTCTATTTATTAAATATTGACGAAAGTACATGCCTCACAATAATACAACAAAACATTCGCAGTATCTCACGTAATATAGATGACTTCCTAGTTCTTTTAACGCAAATTAGAATACAATGTGATATTATTATTTTAACCGAGTATTGGCTATTGTGTAATTCCATAATACCACAAATACCTGGATACACATATTACAAGTCTGTAAAGACCTATAACCAAAATGATGGTATCGTAATTTATTACAAAAATGATATTGGGGTTTTAATTACGGAACCCATGTTTTCTGAAGGAAACTGTGTGGTAATAAAACACAAAAGTATTGCTATAGTTGCAATTTATCGTTCGCCTAGCTTTCAAAATGTAGACTTGTTTTTACAATCTTTAAATGTAATTCTTACGTCGTTGTCTTCCCATAAAAACTTATCTGTGATGGGCGACATAAATATAGATATAGCAAATTATACAACGGATAACAGATCAACTGAGTATCTTAATCTAAATGCATTTCACGGACTTCTTCCTGCTCATAATATGCCTACTAGGCTCAATGCTTGTTTAGATCACGTTATGATACGGTCAACTATGGCTGCCACTACAGTAGTGTGTAATTCGACGGTAACTGACCATCAAGCTGTGATATTATGTTTAAACACCAAGCAAAAAAATAATTTAACATCTAGAACTCGAACAAAAATTGATTATGACAAAATTAGGCTAGAATTAGAACAAAATAACTTTGATTTTGTATTCAAATGTTCTAACGCAAATGAGGCTGCTACACTTTTTGTATCATATTTCCAACAATTATTAATAGCGAATACAATTAAAGCTACAATTTCGAACCGCTTAAGACCTATTAAACCCTGGATTACAGTACGAATTTTAAAATGTATACGAAATCGTGATAATTTATTTAAAAAATATAAATCTTTTCCTGACAATAATATCATAAAAATAACATATACTAGATATCGAAATTATTGTAACTCCATGATTAAAAAAGTTAAAATGGCTTATTATAGAGATAAAATTAGTAAAGCAGGTAAAGATAATAAAAAACTTTGGGAAACCATTAAAGAGATATCAAATACCACGAAAACGAAAACTGATTCCACCGAACTGCTTAACAGCGCGAAGAAACCTCAAGAGGCTATCAATTCAATTAATAATTATTTTGTAAATGTAGGTAAACAACTTGCTGATAATATTGCAGTTAAGGAAAGGGTTACAAGTTCTTTAGCAATTAGATCAATACAGAACTGTACGTCGTCCTTTGTAATACTCGAAACTGACGAAGAAGAAGTTTCCAGACTCATCATGAGCCTAAAAAACAAATGTGCTAATGGATGGGACAATATCTCTTACTGTTTTATAAAAAAAATTAAAGAATATATTGTTGGACCATTGACATATATATGTAATCTTTGCTTTAATGAAGGTGTATTTCTTCAAGTTTTTAAACGGTCTATAATTCATCCAATTTATAAATCTGGAGACAGAGAAAATGTCGGCAACTATCGACCGATCTCAATTCTACCATGTTTTTCGAAAATAATTGAACGAATTATAAACAAACAACTCACGAACTACTTAGAAAGTAAAAAACTTCTATCCCCCAACCAGTTCGGTTTTCGGCAGGGCAGATCCACTGATGAAGCAGTGCACGACTTAACAGATTACGTAGTTAAAAATTTGGACAAAAATAATAAAGTTATAGGAATTTTTTTTTGGCGTTTGACACTGTGTCTACCTGCATTCTAATAGAAAAGTTGGAATTATGTGGTATTAGAGGAAAGCAACTTGCTCTATTTAAAGATTATCTATGTGATAGAACACAATGTACTAAAATCGGAGATTACATTAGTCACGAGGCATTAATTACCTACGGTGTGCCCCAAGGCAGCATTCTAGGTCCCACATTATTTCTCGTCTATATAAACGATCTCACTTCTATTCAGCTTCCCTATGGACATATAATATCATA
Source organism: Parnassius smintheus behrii (assembly GCA_036936625.1). Taxonomy (NCBI): domain Eukaryota; kingdom Metazoa; phylum Arthropoda; class Insecta; order Lepidoptera; family Papilionidae; genus Parnassius; species Parnassius smintheus. The sequence goes on from JAUPFT010000001.1 coordinate 18,349,925, forward strand.
TGCTGATGACACATGCCTTCTTTTTTCTACAAATTCCTGGGAAGCTGTTCAGGATGCTGCCCAGATGGGGCTTGATTTGATGAATGAATGGTTGCAAAGTAATTCTCTTACCTTGAATTCTGAAAAAACCAAATATATTGCTTTCACAATACGTAAAGAACGCCTTGATCATATTATCAATAAACCACTGATCTCGCACAAATGTCTCTCAAATATTAATATAAAATCATGCAAATGTAACAAAATAGAATTAGTCCATAACATTAAGTATCTTGGTATAATAATAGATTCCAACCTTTCATTTAAAAATCATATAGAAGTATTATCCAATAGACTATCTAAATTAATATACATATTCAAAAATGTACGCCATGTGCTAGATAAGACAGCTTTAACACGTATCTACTATGCACTGGCGCAAAGTCTTCTTACTTACTGCATCACCTCGTGGGGCGGTGCTCCTAAAACAAGTATGAAGCGCGTAGAAATATCACAAAGGGCCATTTTAAAAGTTTGCGGATTCTTCTCTTATAGACATCCAACTGAACTTCTTTATCGACACTGGCAGGTACTAACGGTACGTCAGCTGTTTATTCTCTATATCTTGTTGAAGCAACACAGTGGAATTACATATGATCGCCATAAATTTGTAGGAGTTAGACGTAAAAACACAGTTTGTGCAACATTTTCAACAAAGAAGACATATACAAAAAAATTCTTTTGCTATATGCTTGGATTCTTATACAATAAAATAAATGAAAAGCTATCTATATATTCTAAAAATAAATATGATTGCAAAAAAACATACATGATTGGCTACTGAAATTAGATTATGATTTAACGGAATCGCTCCTATCAAGATAAATATAATGTACGCACACACACACACCCAAAATCACAAACACACACACACACACACACACACACACACACACACACACACACACACACACACACACACACATACACACACACATACACGCGCACGTGCACGCGCATACTATACACTACACTACACGAACATAAATATATAGTACTATACATACATATATGTATTTATACATTTTATATCATAATACACCCTTAATTAGTATTTTATCCTGGATTTTCGCTGTAATTTTAAAAAATATAAGAATTCCTTTGTTTATCTATCTATCTATTGTTTTCCTAGAATATTTTCATTCAATGTCATAGCATTCGAGGGGTGGGAACCTGGTGACTTGTACTACAGGCTTATATATGCCTACTTCAGGCACCAGCTTCTCACATAATAGAATTCTGTATATGTACTACTAGATTTACATTGTTTTACTTTATGTTATGTGAGAGGATAAATAAAGACATTATTATTATTATTATTATTATTATTATTATTCTCCGCCGCCCCATTCGAAGCCGGGTGATATGGAGCTGAAAAAATTTAATCAACTCCATTGGAACTTAAAAATTGTCTGAACTCGTTACTGAAAAATTTAGGACCGTTATCACTAACCACTTGTTTCGGTAAACCGAATCTCGCCCACATTTCTCGCAACTCCTTTATAACAGCTTTCGCTGTAGTGCTATACATTTTAATTGCCTCTATCCAGTTTGAATGAGCAACGACAATAAAGAAAGTTTGTCCCGCTATCGGCCCCAAAAAATCTATGTGTATCCTGGTTCATGGGTGGTCTGGCCATAGCCATGAGCGCGGTGCGTGCGCCGGAGGGGCGTCAGCTACGGCTGCGCACACGGTGCAGGCACAGCACGCTGCTTCTACAGCCTCGTCCATGCCCGGCCACCACACATAGCTCCGAGCCAACGCCTTCGTTTTTACTACCCCCATATGCCCCTCATGAAGCTCCGTAATAATTTTATCCCTGCAAGAGTCTGGAATAACGACCCTATGTCCCCACATTACACAACCTAGTTCCATGTACAACTCATTTTTTCTGTTAATATATGGTTTTAATTCTCTCATTTCGACGTCGTTCGGCCGACCGTCATTAATATATCTGACTACTCTGCTTAATATAATCTTAGTATCGCTTAGTATCGTTTCTGACGCAAAATGTATATATGTTTGTTCTGGGGTGTCTAATTCTTCCTTAGAAACCCCTTCCTTATGCTCACTAATCAACCTAGACAAAATATCCGCTGTATTTTTGTCGATGCGAATGTATTCTATATTAAAATCATAAGCGGATAACTTAATAGCCCCAGCGTTGTAGTCGACTAGCCGCCGTGTTGGGAATACCCGCCTGCGGTCCAAAGATTGTGAAACTTTACATACTTGACACTTTACGTACGGTCCAAAGATCCGTACGTAAAGTGAACTTTCTACCAAATAAATATTGATGGAATTTGTCCATTGCAAATACTATAGCGGCGGGCGCGCGCTGCGCCAGCACCACGCCGAGCACACGCGAGCTGGCACCGCATGTTCCTATGCTCTCCAACGACATATCAAAATGTGTCAACACTTCCGCACTACACAAAAGCTTTTTGTATGTGACATTGTCCATCTCCAATGTTTACCCTTTTTTAATAAGTCATAAAGAGGGGTAATATGAGTACTTAAATTTTTTATAAATTTCCCATAGAAATTAACCATGCCTAAAAACGATTTTAATTCCGATATATTAGTTGGATGAGGCATAGCTAAAATTGGCTTTAACTTTTCCGGGTTGACTCGAACACCCTTGTCATCTATTATTAATCCTAAATATTTTACTTGGGGAGCCATAAACTCACATTTTTCTTTTTTTATTTTTAATCCGTTAGTTTCCAAGATACTAAATACTTGTTCTTTACTTTTTAAGTGCGAATCTCACGATTTACTTTTTATTAGTATGTACGTCGTAAAACACAACCATGTCCGGCACATTTTTAAAGAGATTTATCATTATTATCTTTTGAAAAATTCCAGGACTAGAAGCGAGACCATACACTCGGTGGTTGTATTTAAACAGTCCTCTATGCGTATTAATAACAGTGTATGGTTGAGCGGCGGGCCTTAAGGTTGCCGAGTCACAATTCCTCGGTCGAGCCTTGACCCTATTACGCGAGATGTTATACTAGATGGACTGTATACACGGTTGGCTTCTTCTGCTTCAACAAAATGGCGGCTGTAGCATGTGGTTCCTTGACAATGCACTCGCTCTTCCAAAAAACCTATTGCTTGCCAAGGTTTATGAAGGAATCCTGCTTGAGCACATTAGGAGAAATGAAATTGGGGCGGATTAACTAATAAAACACAAATATTCAAACAGGCGTCATAGGAAAGAAGCACACTTACCGGGGTGTTACTTCGATGCGGCTTGGACGCTGCGGTGCTACTTCTGGCGGATCTCCTGGGGCCCCAGGGGTCGGTGGTGCGATGGAAGAGCGGTGCCTGACGATATCTCACTAGGTGAGGCGGTTACTTCTGGAGCTCGACTGCTCCAGGTGGTGCGGTTTGAAACTAGCGGTGCGCGTGGGCAAGATCCCTCTGGGACGCGACTGTCTCAGGTGGTGTGGTTCCAACCAGCGGCGCAAAGGCAAGAGAGCGCATGAGGGCCGTGTGTCAGCTTATATTGCTTCGGCCCTCCTATCAATGCGTCTCGGGGGGGGGGGGGGGGCGCGCTTCTCATTGGTTGCGAGAATCACGCGACATTCTAGAATTATCTTCTTTCCCCTCTCACCCCACCACCCCGATGTGTCGAAGGAACGATAAGTGAAGGAAAGGAATGCTTGGCAAGCCTACCCTCGAATAAAATTAAAAATACGAATGGTTTTCCGTCTGTAGTTTCTAGACGTTTCATTTAAAATTAACTGATTATATGCCTGTGAAAGATCTAGCTTGGTGAAGTAACGATTACCACTCAAATCACTAAATAAATCTTCTACTTTTGGAACCGGGTACCTTTCGACCTACAAAGCTTTGTTCAGTGTCACCTTATAATCCGCGCACAGCCGTATTCCGCCGTCCGCCTTCCTCGTTATAACCAACGGCGTGGCCCAGTCCGAGCGGTCCACCGGCTCGACGACGCCTGCGCGCAGGATCGCGTCCAACTCTGCATCCACCGCGCGTACGGCACAGGTCGCGCGCGGCAATAAATCGGCTGCATTCCCTCGCGCACGTGCAGCTTGACCTCTTCACCAGTATACTTGCCCAATGTGCCGTCAAATAGATTCTCATGCCTGGAGATAATATCATTAAGCGAGTTATTTTTACATGGTACCATATTATGTATTTCTGTACACTTACTTAGCTTAGGTATTTCTATACGCAATTCAGAGAGCCACTGTCTCCCTAATAAACTAGTGCTACCCTTATTTATTACATATAAATATAACTGTTTTACATTATTATTATACTCAACATTTGTCTCCAATTACCCTATGGGATAAATAGCTGAACCATAGTAAAATTTTAATTTTAATTTACACGTTTTTAAAGGAAACTCCTTAAATAATTTAATGTATGTTGAATAACTTATACAAGATAACGCCGACCCTGTATCGACTTCCATTTTAAGGGTTTATTATTTATAATTATGTTCATACACACCGGTCTATACTTCGCTAAAGATATCTGATACATCGGTTCCTCGCCATCATCAGACGCGTTCTGATCATCCTCAGAGACGTCACCCGCCGCCGGCCCGCTCAACCAGTGCGCCGCACCGGCTGCAGCGCGGGTGCCCGCGCTAGCGCTCGCTTGAGCAGACATCCGCATAGCGCGTGCCGCCGCCGGCCCCACCCCGCGACGCTGCTTCCCGTCATCCGCGCTGTGGCCGAGTACGCGACCTCTGCGTGACCTTCCTCGCGCACCGTTTGAATTTGAATTATCCTATGTCATACGACGATCGAATTCCTTCTTCATGCATACTCTTCGCAAATGGCCTTTTTTTCCCACAGTAACTGCATTCAAAAATTTTATACCTGCAGTTTTGTGAGCTATGTTCGTCGCCACCACACGCTGAACAATTTCTGTTTCCTAACTTATGTATCTTCTCCCTAAGTTCCCGGTCCGGATCTTGTTCCCGCGAGCCCTCCACAGCTCCCGTATCCCGCTCGGCTGCATCTAGGGTATTAGCTAACTGTAGCGCTTTTTTATAATCAAGATCATTTTATGCAAATAACCTCTGTCGAATAAAATCACTCCGCAGACCGCACACAAACTGATCTCGTAGGTTTTCCTCTAAGTTAGTTTTAAAGTAGCAATATCTAGCCATCTTTTTCAAGTCCGCCACGTAGTTCGCTATCGATTCGCCTGCTACTTGCCGTCTTTGACAAAATCTGTACCATTCTGCCAGGATTTCGTCGGTTGCAGATGTGCACGCAGTAGATCCACCGCGACCGCATACGATAGACTTGATGGCTTCTTAGGACTCGCCAACGTAAACAACAATTCGTATGATTTTTCACCGATGAGCGCGATTATAGTTGGTAACTTTAAACCGGCGATTTTTCCGGACCGATACGACCTGGGGACCTTCAAGAAAAGAGCTTACTCCTTTCTAAAGGGCCGGCAACGCACCCGCAATTCTCCTGGTGTTGCGGTTGATCATGGGCGGCGGTAGTCACTTAACATCAGGTGAGCCGCATGCTCGTTTGCCCCCTCTTCTATAAAAAAAAAAAAAAAAAAAAAACCGTCCGTTATTTTGTTAACAACAAGGTACATTTCTAACCGATCCACATATACTGACCGGTTGCCGGTTTTCACATCAAAGTCCTTGATTTTGCCTACAGACATTGTTGCGACTATTGTCTACGACACGACCAAACAAAATTATTCCACACCGAACCAAGTTTTATCCACGTCGCCACTGATAAATAAAAGGCGTGCGTCGAGTACAGGCATTTATTTGAACTGACGACGGCAATACAATGCGCGCTTACCGGCTAAAACTACCCACTACATTTTATAATATTATGCAACATAGCCAATCCATTCGCGCTATAATCATGATAAATTTGCAGCGTAGCTCTACCACGTTATAAAAATTCTTTCGGTCTCTCTCGCTTCCTCTTTCAAGTTAAGTCAAGATAGACTGACTTGAGGATTTATTTTGCACTACAAACAATTGAATGTGACGTACATTGAATTGTTTGTGGTGCAATTTGCTATCTTTCAGTTACTTACTCAGCAATACACTTAAAATTTAGAACAAAGGTTTAGAAACACTAACATGTTTCATGTACATTACGTTACGCGTTACATACATTAGGTGTTATCTTTGTTACCGACATAAAGATTGCGGTCTTCTATTTGGCACGATTTTGACACACCTCTCTCACTTCTTTCACATTCCCAAGTGCAAATATACACCGTGACCGGTGATAAAGTAATACATCGTTAATAATCTGCATGTCTGTTAAATAAAATATTTCGAAGACATGTGATGTCAGCTAACACGCACTGGAGCAGCAGGGCGGATCGTTAGGTATGCGGGCGTAAGTGTAATACTGATACTCTTAATACCGTTAATCACCTTACGAGTATGTTAGGTCATTTTGGAATACTAACGGAATAGCGGTCAAGCGAGAAGATATTAGGTTGGTTCGGGTGAAGAGTACTACATACATTTTATTCCAATAATAAAGTGTAATTTTTCTCACAGAGCTACATTACCACCTATCACTGGGTGAACTCTATTCAAGCACTGATTTATGATAAATTTATGATAAAGAGATTTATGAAAACAAAAAGAAAAATACTGATAGATAAATCAATAGCTTGTTTCACATTTCCTCTATATCTTGTAATCCTTCTGTCGCTCTTGTGGAGGAGATGAATCCGTTAGGATTGTGTAATGTTTCTAATGCAGTTATAAATATACGAAATCAATCATAAGTCACAGCGCAATCAACTTGAAAAATTATAATTTGCCTTTTATATTGTTTTTTTTTTTTTCACAAACATCGACACTTAATCGGATTCAGGGCGTTCAGGATTAGTGTTACGGCTTGAATGTTTCGCAATGTGTTTCGTGGGTGGTTTTGGGAACCAGAGAACAACCAGACCAAGGGCTGGCTAACCCGATGATCCCAACCGGGAAGTAAACGAAAATAGCTTTAGAACTGGGTAGATAAGGTAAGGATACTCACAAGACTGGAGCACTCCTCGTGGTTATGGTGAAGTCTGTATATTTAGGCTGAAGTTCTCCTGTATACACAGATACCACACTGCACTTCGAATGTATATGGACACGAGCAATTGCACGATAGTCTTACAACTTATTTTTGGGTTATTTTTAAACGAGCGGTAACGAACACGTCTTATGCGTGCGCGGCCATCTTGCTTCTTCTTTTCTCGACGACTTGGTGGCGCACCATTCTGAGCAGTGCGTATACGGGGGAGGCGGGAGGATAGGAAACACTTAGGAAAAGGATGTTATATCGGGACTGTTCCGAAGCCACAACAATTAGCTACAAGTGAGTAGTAAGCACGTTCTATAATCACATAATGTTATGAGTATACTAGAGTATGTGTTCTCGCTAGTATACTTTAATGATAGGTTTTGAACTATGTTTTGAGGTGGATAACTAATGTTTACATTTTAAGCGTTTTCTTAAAATAAATTTATAATTTTCACGCACTCTTATGAAAATCGGTTCATGTTTATACTATATGAGGCATTTCAGGTTGACAAAATATGATTTTTTTATAGAATTGGGTGACAAACTAGCACACAGTCCACCTGATAGCTTAAGTTCACCATCCCGCGGTTGTGTCCTTGTTTCTGATAATGTGAATTGAACATAGCATACATTTTATATACATAATACGAGTACTTCGTTCAATCTTATCCGATATGCGTCAAGTCGTCTATCACACACATGTAATACACGTATAAATCATTAACTATCGGATATGCCGAAATCAATCAAAACAAATTAATAAAATGTTCGATATAATAGAAATAATAGAAAGCAATATCTAAAAAATGATTTTTAAATTGTGATATTTAATAAAACGTTTCGACAACAAAGCTTTTCATGAATTGTAATGGCCTCATAATTTCTCTTTTGTCTAGTGCGCTCCGTTCAATATAAAGAAACATTAGCAGCGCGTTCAAATAAAATTGAGTATAGTAATTCAAAAAGAAAAAGGAATATTTAAAATAGTTGTGTATTTTATTGTAATGTACCATACATAATGTACAGTTTTTTTACCGACTGGTGAAGGAAAAGAAGTAGATACTATTGATAGAAGTGCTTACTCCAAATTCAAGTGATGATTTACTATATGCGAAGAAATGAAGACAAATAAAAACCGTCACATAATTATTTGAACTTCGTATGAAATATACTTTCCTATTATTTTGAATATACTCATTCTAAATATCTTCCCAAGTAAAATACGGTTTATTCTTTTAATTTATCCTAGTTCAGGTACCTGTTACTGTAAACTACTTTAGATTAAGGCATTGTTTAAATTAATTGTATAGTTCATTGAAATAAGGGTTAAAAATAAAAACAAATTAAATTTCTGAAAAAATTTAATATATGACTCGAAAAAATACTGTAATACTAATATTATTTCGGTGTGCATTTGAAATTTATAATTTTGTCACATAAATTTCCCAGAGGTATTTATTTTAAATATTGCAGAAAGCAATCTAATAGAGTTCTGAATAAATTGTTTCACGTTCCTATAAAAGCCGTAATTTTTTTATATTAACTTCTATAAACTACTTAAAACGGCGACACAATGGTATTGTTTTCTAGCTTATAACATAACTTTAAAATTCAATTTTGACTCAACATTTCCTGCTCGCTCTTTTATCTTCTGCACTTCCTACGTTTGATAGAACCATGTTTTAGTCTTGAATACAAATACAAACTAATAAAACATTAAATTGAAAAAGATTTAAGATTCTTGCGGTAAAACTGTTCCAAGTTTAATTAAATTGATATAAATGTCTTCTCAGGATAAATGTATTTACGAATCGGTGGTAAAAGCATAATTGACATTCAAGAACCAATAATAATAATTAAAAATTATCCTACTCTATTCCATTCCATTAATACTCCAGTTGTATTTTCTTGTTACTTGTAGAATTTACCTTCTCAAGACATATTTAGCTTTGTCACTCACAGTGACTGAGTAGGCGACCGTAAGTGAATGACTATGATAAAACCACAACGCATGAGTAACATGGTAAATGTAATAAATTCTTTCTATATTAATAAACAGTTTTAAGTTTTACAACGTGGTAGAGTCACACTGCAGCTATTATGGTTGTAGCATGAATGGGTTGGCTCGACCGGGGAAGGACCACGATCTCACAGAATACCAGCGAAAAATTGCAGCTTAATGAATTAAAAAATAATTCTCTACATTTTCCATACGAAACACAGCAGGTGTTTCGTATGGAAAATGTAGAGAACCGGAGACCCGTTTAACTGGAATCTTAATCCTCAAGGGCGACACACTTTGATTCACTTTGATTCTTAAGCGAGGTTAAAAATGTAGATGTCTATGGGCCACATCATCCATTTACCATCAGGTGGACTGTGTGCTCGTTTGTCACCCCTATACTATAAAAAAAGTTACGAGCTGATGAGGAAATGTATGTCACACATTTTCTTTTCGAACAATCGTTAAACAGGATTCATATCTACACTAGTATTACAAAGAGGAAAGATTTATTTGTGTTTGTTTAAATTGAATAGGCTCTGAAACTACTGAATCGATTTGAAAAATTCTTTCACCATTAGAATCCTACATTATTCCTGATGAACATAGGCGATAGAACGTTTTCAAAAAATTTAGGGATGCGTATGAAAACTTCGTTAATGTAACCCAAGGTGTGAAAAAAATACCAAAAAAAAACCTTATATCGCGTACGCTGCGGAAACTATTGACAATAGAGCAAAGTGATGTGCTACAGTTTTATGGAGGACATCAATATCTACATAAAAGTCTGCAATACCATAGGTCTAACTATTATAATTATCTCACAATAACTACTTTTCCATGTTAAAATATTCAATAGTAACGTCGAAAAATCCTTATATCGCGTACATTGCCAGCACCATGCGATGCGGGTGTCACTAGGGTGTGAGAGTCTATGTCAAAAAATTATTTAATTTTGCAAATTTTTTACTATTATAATTATTCGAGCGAGCTCACATTCCACTCGATGGTAACTGCATGCTGTGGCCCATAGACATCTACATTTTTTCTCTATTACGAATCAAATTGCAGATGCGTTGTCACCCCTGAGGACTAAGATGGAATGCCTCGATTCGAGCGTGGTCCTACCTCGGTCGAGCTAACCCATTCGTTCTACCACTATAATAAAGCTGCAGCGCGGCTTTACCACGTTTAATAACAGCAGCTGCAGATTTCTGACAAGAATTTAAAGGCAATATGCCCATACTCACTTCAATGGACAATCCTGTAGTTTAATGTAAAGCTAACATCCACGAATTAGTAATGATGAACTAAATCAACAATCTGCTCTTAAATCAATAGCCTCAGCCTCGTGCGTTAGCAAACAGTGTAGTTTAAGTTGGTATTTTAAGAATCAAATAAACTCTTCAATTATAGGCAGGATTTTACTTACTCGTCACACTTGACAAACGGATTGATGATTGAAGTTTTAGACGTTTCATACCTTAGAAGCTGCTGCACGTCGCCAGTCTAGGTATTTTACGTTTGGAGTAAACGAAATATTTCACCCTATCTAACAAATTATTTTACATTATATTATGATTATCATGTAGCAACGGTGTAAGAATGTAACTAACTTATAAATTCCATGATTGTAGTAAAAGACCGCAAAGGGAAACAAAACAGTAGATGAGCTGCAGTGTCTTCCTAATAACAACTAAATAATAAAAATCACAATGGTTGCCAATCCACCTACCAAGCAAACCTATGAAAAATATTACTTCTATAAGGAAATCTATGGTGGAGGCCTGCGTTCAGCAGTTGTCTTTTGATGGACTGTAACGGCAACTGTATTGTTACGACCTTAGGGTTCGTGACAATAAAAACTGCCGATTCAATTATCAAAATTGACACTTTATTTACCGCACACAAATTAAAACTTAAAACACACTAATAATTAATCACACTGATCACTTTAATTCACTTTATTTCGCTCCGAAGCTTCGCTTGTATCGCCAGTTCAATACTGCCCCGGTCACGGTCCAAAACGGCTTTATATAGGCCTTTTCCACCGAAACATCTAGAATGTTCCGGCAAAGACCGATCCCGACTGACTACATGTAGAAAATTTGAGTGTGGACTTTTCTGGAAAGCTCTCCTCGCTCTGCTCCCCGACAATAGATGGCGCTAGGGGCATCAATTACGGCTTGCAACGGTATTATATACATCACCATCCTTTCGCCTCTTCATATGATTACAATGCCTGTATTCAAAACCAGAGCAAATGGTCTTTAGTTAAGCTTTACTGAGTTTTAATGCATTTTTAACGTCTTCAGCTACATCAAAAATTATTATCATCAGTGCGATAGTAGTCAAAACTGTAAGCAAAGCTATAAAAGACGCATGAGGATACTTCATATTTAGATACGGCATAGCCAATTCAGTATCCAAAAAATTCTTACACAACGGGAGAAATGGGGTGGTGCACTATCGTGTTGAAACCACATGCGAAGAACGATGTCTAGATCTATTTCGTAAAGTTAATCGCTTAGTTCTCCTCGCCAAAAGCGTTTGTAGTTTTCAAAGCTCAATGTATGGTCAAGAAAATACGGACCAATAATTTTGTCACCTATGATTCCCGATCACACATTGATTTTCCATCGGAGTTAAAAGTGGCTTGGTTCATAAGAATGCGGGTATGTCTTTACACCTGTTCTAATAAAAGAGAATTCGTCCGTGAAAAGTACGTGGTTTATAAACTCAGGATCTCCTTCAGCCTTGTCGAGTAACCATCTACAGTAATCCATTCTTCGCTTGTATTCTTTGGGAAGAAGATACTCAACTCGATGATAATGATACGGATGCTGGCTCTTTTTAATCTGCTCTAATCTTTGAGGGTTCTCCAAACGTGCTCCGCGTTGGATCTTCCACAAATATATCAAGAATATGTTTCTCGATGTCGTCGTCGTACATTCTCGGCCTTCCTGAATCTGTACGTTGTTGATCACGGCCATGCACGTTGCTAGCATTGTACATACGTATGTGAAGTCGTTGTAACGTCATCGCCGACGGCAATTGTAAATTTCGTGGAGTAGTAAAGCGCTCCTCGTAAAATATTTCTGCATAATTGCGGTCTTATATTGTTTTATATTTATATTTTCTGAATCGAGGAATTTTTTGTGATTTTTGATGTAAATTTTTAATAATAATTAATATTATTTTACTTACTTCAGGCAGAGTCCGTAATTGTCAACAAATTAAATTATAGCTAGGATTAGTAAACATACATAAAATACTACAATAACAAGAACATTTTTAAAAATTGTTGGATACACGCAATAAATAATACTCAAACTGTTATGCTGCTGTGCATTTAAAAATCTACTAATTACATTATTTTATCGACCGTCGATCGATAAGCAATACTTATTTTTATTTCTATTCTTACTTACTTATCTTCACGCACAATCCCTAACGGGATAGCCAGAGAGAACAAATCACTAAGTGTCACGATTCTTACATACCTCTTCCGCTTCTTTCATGTTCATTATCTTCTTCATACATGCACGTCTAGGTATCCGAGTACTCTTGACCTTCCCCTCTTCGAGTAATTTGCTCACATCGTCTTCGAAAGTTAGTCTCGGTCTACCTCGACACCTTTTAATATTTACTTTCGCGCCATATATTTTCTTCACCATTCGGTCTTCACTCATTCGCTCAACGTGCCCAAACCATCGGAGTACGCCCCTATCAATTTTCGTGATAAGGTCATCTTTCAATCCTGCCATATTGCGAATCTCTTTGTTACGCTTTCGGTCGGCTATGGTAACGCCATACATTTTACGAAGAGATCGCATCTCCACTGCATTCAACTTGCTTTTATGCTTCTTCTGGCATACCCAGGTTTTGCTGCCATATACCAAAGCCTTGCAATACATAAAGCAGTGCTACCAGCACTGCTTTATGTATTGCAAGGCGTGCACTCTTCACTACGCCTTGCCTTTTGACTAACGCATTCAGGGCGCCATTGACTTTGTTACCGGCAGCGAAACGCCCGTCCACATCTAAATCACATCTTCCATCCCGGCTGAAAGCACTCCCCAAGTATACAATTTCATTTACCTGTTCTAGACATTCCTGATTTACCCATATTTCACATTTCGTTCTCTCTTCGTCCTTTTCAAATACCAGAAGCTTAGTTTTATTAGCATTCAGACGGAGACCTTTAATTTCACAATCCTCTTTCTTACACGTGACTAATGCCTGAGATACAGTATGAATAGCCAGGCAGACATGACACAACCCTGTTTTACGCCCGCTTGGACGCTAAACATGGGTAAGAGATCATGCCCTATCCACACACAGGCTTTACTGTCATAGTAAAATGACTGCACAGCCCTTAACAATCGACCATCCACACCATATTCCGGCAACAGTTCCCACATTTGCTTCCTTATAACCTTATCAAATGCTTTCTCCAGATCCACAAAAGTGCATTCATTTCATCATCATGAAAATGATAGCACACAAGCACAGAAAATCCTCTGGTTAACAGCTAGAAGCTTTTCCGTGATCATGCGGAGAGATAACATTTGATCCGTGCATCCTCTTCACGGTCTAAATCCGCATTGTGCCACCCATAATAATCTTTCCGATTTCTATTGCATCCTACGTGTCAAAACCTTCGAGTAAACTTTACTTGTTAAACTGGTCAAGCTGATCGCCCGATAGCACCCGCAGTCAAAATGTGAACCTTTACCTTTATATAAAGGCACAATGACCGCGGATCGCCAGTCATCCGGGACACCTCCCGTCCGCCAGCACAAATTGCACAGCAGATGAAAGCTGTCCCGGACGCGAGGCCCACCGTAATTGACCATTTCAGCAGTAACTCTGTCCAGTCCCGCAGCCTTACCACATTTCAAACTTCGAATCGCACGTTCAATCTCTTTCATGCTGATGATCTCAGTGTCATCGTTGTTTGGCGTGCCAGTTACGGCGTCACCTCCGGTTCCTTCACTAAGATCATGACACGCATTTATTTCTCTATAAAGTTCGCTCCATCACTGCAGACGTCCGATTTTTCTGAGAGGACGTCATTGGTTTTCGAAAGCACTTTGTTCATTTTTAAGGCTGTCACACCACTCCGGGACCTTCCAACCTCTTTCCAGAAAAGTTTGGAGTCTTCCTTAAAGTTGTGCGACAACCTTTCGTCCGCTTCTATTCTACACCTTTCACGTACTTCCTCAATCAATGTTTTCGCATGAACTTTCTGCAGCTTATATCTTTCTTTCATCTTCTCTCTCATATGCTTATGGTTACTAGAGGCCAAGTAGTCTAACTATGCTTTTTTCTTCTTCTTTACAGCTTTTCTCACTCCATCATTCCACCACGTATTTCATCTTTTACTACTACCTCTTTTTGTCGTTCCACATACTTTTTCCGCTGCACTTACCATTCCATCCCTAAAGTTCTGCCATGTTCTTTCCACACATTCTTTTCTGCCATCGATGGTGTCAAGCTTTTCGGATACCGTTGTGTGATATTTGTCCTTAGTATCCGCTTCCTGAAGCTTCCAGCTTCGGATGCGACAGACCGACTGTGGTTCTGTTACTGCCGTCTGGTAGCGCCAACCCGCGAACAAACTCCTAAATCTAGTAATTAATAGATAGTGATCCTTTCGCAGGTCAGCACCCCTGAACACTTGTGTATCCATCACCTGTTTTCGCAGTCGTTCATCCGCCAGGAACAAATCAATCATACTTCTCTCATTCTTTCTTTCTCTAGTGTACATATGGATTTTCCTGTGATTAAACATAGTGTTTGTCACAAGAAGACCATTTTCCTATTCCTATGTATTTCCTTTTCCTATATATTTCTATTCTTGACTTCACAATTAAGTGACAAAATTTAATGTTGTAAAACTTCCCATGTTTTTAAATATTACTATTAAATATTAAAACATAATAAATAATAGATATTAGGTAGACCAAAATAAGTGGATCAAAACAAGTTAGTTGTCATATAGTGGAAGCTACCTTTGATCACTCGAAGAGTTGGGTTTTTGAGTTTTTTCCTACACCTTCGTCGGCTAACAGTTTTTAAATTTCAGAAGCGCGCGAAGAGCCGCGTGTTTTATAGTAATTTTATTTTATTTATTACATTATTTTAATAAACAAAAATATGAATTTATTTTAAAATAATTCCTGTTATATTTTCCTTATCGAATAAAATTTCTACTACAAAATTTGCACATTTAGAATTAGCCACGATATTTTACGCTTGTAATAACCTTTTTTAAATATTTTTTCTAGATCTACTTCTAATGAAATGGAAATTTGGGTTGAAAAAATATCCACTAACCCAAAAGGTCCCATGGTGTGGCACTATCTTCACAACATCTTCTTAACAAGAACTAGATCCAAAGTAAAAAAAAAACTGCGGTTACCAACCCGCCTGTCAATAGTGATGAAACCAGCATCAAACTATATTACTAGCGTGTAGACCAGATACCCCGAACCACAAAAGTTTGCTTCATTTTGGTACGAGTTAGAACTAAAGTTCGCTGCAGCGCTAAAATAATAGTTACGTAGTCTAACCAAACTATTAAAACGTGCAGCGCTAGTTTGCATTAGGGATTAGTTTTCTCGCGACCAAAATGTTATAAGCGCCAAGAATTTCATGGCGCTTACGCGTATCGTTCAACGTAGTGTACCTATTGTACATTGTCGCTCGCATAGATTTTATATTTTGCCCGATTCTCGTGAGCATTGTAACAACGCGAAAAACTTTAAATCAAATAGTTTTAAACGTTTAAATGTCTACTTACCGATGAAATGTTAAATCATCCCTTTTTTGATATTCAGGAGTATTTACTGTAGTCTTTAAGAACACAACCAGGCATTTTGAAGACTTGAAGTTGTTATTTATGCAAAGCGAACACGACTCGTCTGTGCGGCCGTTGGACACTCACTAAACAGTTGCGGTACAGTGTACCGCAATGCGTGGCGTGAAATCATGCAAGGCGTTTTCTTCCCTATACGTAGTAGTAATACATCGATGGAAGCCAGTATATTTATTACAATCTATCAAAGTCAACTACTGAACATCATTTAGTACTTGTTACTGTTAGATATCGTCAAAATATCGTCATCTACTTAGCGGGTCCAAGAATCGTTTTCGTCGAGTGAATTCGTAAATTGATATTTGTAGGATATTATAAAATAAAAAATAAATATTAACATATTAAATATTATTAGGTATTCAAGAAGGGAAATGGAATATTCATAAACTGCCAGCATATTATTAAAAATATATTTCATTATAAAATCTACTATTTTTAAATTTAAATTTTCGGAGAATAACTGTTTCTAAATAGGTATAACAGTTTACAAAAAACCTTGGAGAAAATCGCGCCATGCAGCGGCTTGCTTTGTGGCGGCCATGTGAGTGACCTCACAGCGGCCGTAGATAATATGTCAGCACGTATCGGTAAGTTCAGAAGTAAATAACATTTCAGAGGCAAAAACATTTACATAATATTTAAACTCGTACTCGATAAATTTGGAGGAAATGGAGGTAAAAACGTCTTAAAATGTTTGTAGAAAATTACCTCTGAATATTATATTCGTGATCTCCATAATATGCATACTTATCTTATCCAATGCTTCAGCCTCCTATTCACATGGTTACTTTAATAACTTAGTGTCTTGTTGCTTAATTTCCTACTATTGAGGAAATATTTAAAAGCACCGTATATATTTGTGACGTCATGTGTACAAATTGTGGCACATATTTGTATTATCATCTCATATATAAAACTCAAATATTTGAGTTCTCATTGTAATCTCATTATTTCTTGCCTGAAAAAATCTGTATTCTGTTATCGAATCACAAAAAGACAATTATTGCGACTTTTTCATAGCTTCATTTGTTTATTTCTTCATGAATAAAGTTATAGTTTAAATATCCGAGCATACGAACTTAATTAAGATGTAGTTCTCTTCCAAAATTCTAATTAAGTATATTTGAATGTTACTTTTATATGAATGCGAAAAAGATACTAATGCCGTAGCCTCTAACAAAAAGACAAACTCAATTTATCAAAATAAAATACGCCTTTAATAAACAATAATATAATTTTTTGAATAATTAGCTAAAACATAAGTTTGTTATTGATATCATATAGAGTTCCTATTTTATTTGGAATGGTAGCCAGATGTAATTCACCGCGTTGTATACTTGTGAGGCTTTTATGAAAAAAATTACTTTGATCCTGATAATAATAAATAGTATTCCCTATACGTAAGATCTATAACAACTATCGCTAAGCATTTAATAGTGATGATGATGTTTGTCTGAATTTTAGGCTCGTAGTATTCTGAAGTTTTTAATTTATTATCGCAATATGTTACGTGTAGTGTATATTTAAAATTATTTTTAAAAAATTATATATAAACATGTCATTACATATATTTATATCTCAGACAAAAACCTAAAGCAAAAAATTAAATAACGAAGCACTGACTCGTTATTTATCTCTACAAATCTGAACTCCAAAAATATTTCAATAACGCCGCATGGGAAATATATTTTCCTTAAAAAATATTTTCATCTTATTTCGCAGTTTGTTGTTTGTTAATAAACCAGGACTGAAATAATAATAATTTACGCTAAATGAACCTCCATCGGATTGTTATAAGCTATAAGAGAATCCAAAATATATAGGTAAATTCTTATATTTATGATTTGGTTACAGATAGACTTTGTATCAAGACTCATAAGAACTTTCGAGCTCGAAGTCGTTCTTGCGTGTCTTACCAGGTTGTCACTCCATCTAGTGGGGGATTGTCCTATTCTATGCCTACCGGTACGAAGCTGCCACTAGAGAACCTTTTTTCCTCAACGGATGTCGGTTCCTTGAGCTATATGACCGGCCCATTGCCACTTCAGCTTACTAATCCGTTGGGCTATGTCGATCACTCTGGTTCTACTGCGGATATCCTCATTTCAAAGTTTATCACGCATAGAAACTCCGAGCATAGCTCTTTCCATATCTCGTTAAGCGACCTTGAGCGTCCACATACGGCCAGCAGTGAAGGACCACGTCCCAGATCCATAAGTCATTACTGGCAACACGCGCTGGTTGTACAATCTAGTTTTCAGGTTTTGAGGTATACCTGACGAGAAGATGTGTCGTAATTTTCTGAATGCTGCCTAGCCGAGTTGAATCTGTCGATTGACCGCTTTGTCGAAGTTGTACTTACCTAGTCGGACTATTCGTCCCAGGTAAAGGTACTCGTAAACAAGTTCGAGCCTAGTGCTCCCAAGAACTACTGGCATAGGTGTGACGTGGATACATAATCTTTGTTTTTTCCATGTTCATCTTAAGGCCTATCCATAGAAAGACACTACTGAGGTCATTAATCACATTGCTTAGGTCCTCCAGCGATTTTATCGTCGTATAAAGACTATATCGTCAGCAAATCGAAGGTGAGCGATGTATTCGCCATTTATGTTAAAACCGTATCCTTTCCAATTCAGTAGCTTGAAAACGTCTTCCAATGCAGCGGTGAAGAATTTCTGGGATACAACGTCACCCTGTCTTACACCTCTTTGCACTTGGATAGGTTTCATACTCTGCTTCTGTACTCGGATAGCCATCGTTGCCTTACTGTACAAACACTTGACCACTTCATTGTACCGACAGTTCACTTGGTGTCACTGAAGAGATTGTAGCACTGTCAAAATTTCGACGAAATCGAAGGCTTTCTCATAGTCCACTTACGCCAGGCAAAATGGCAGATTTTACTCTTCGGTGTTCTGTACAATCTGCCGCAGGGTATGTATGTAGTCTATGGTACCGAAGCCTTTTCGGAAACTGGCTTATTAGGGAGGCTGGAAGTCTGCGTGAGAGACGATCGTAATGACGCGGTAGATGCGGCTCTGAAGGGAAATCAGTCTGTAGTTCTTTAGGAGAGCGTTGTCGCCTTTCTTGAAGAACCAGATCACCGCAATTCTTCTCCACGCATCCGGAGTATTGGCACCATGGAGGACGGAATTGTATAGCTTCTAAAGGACTTTAAGTACCGATATTCCACCCGCTTTCAGAAGCTCCGCTATAATTCAAACCTTGCCTGGAACCTTGCCGTTTTTGAAATGCTAGAGAGCCATTCTAATCTCGCTCAGATTGACGTCCGGGATATCATCAGAATAGTGTCGGTTAAGACTTGCTCTTGGATTGTTGCACACGCAAGTGTGAGCAACGATCCACGAATGCGACATAAGGCCGGTTTTAGAGCTCAACCGACCGTCGGTGCGCACCATCGGTCCTGACGATACGCATAACCGATCGTCAGTTTGTAGCGTTGAGTGCTCTCCTGAGCAACGAAACTGGCCGGACTGGTATAGTCACAAACACGTACACGAAATGGACGCGTTTACAAATTGTTTAATTGCTGCTTACTATGTTCGTAAACGTATAGGGAACAGAGACGTAGATACCAGATTCATCCAATCGTCGCCCAAAAAGCACTTCAAATGGAATTTACTAATGATTTCTTATATTTACGCTAACACTATACATTGATTAAAACTACTTTTACAGATTTTATTGCGTTTTATTTATTTCATTTTTAATACCCGACGTTTCGGGTGCTTTCCAGCACCCATGGTCACGGGCATAGATTACTGAATATCACAGACTACTAAGAGGATACTACGCATCTGAATATATACTATGGTTCATAAAAGATAGCTTGATCTATGCGACAGCTGTCAATAAAAATCACGCCTATGAAGTCCTGAATTTCTTAGTGTCATACTTTATGGGCATGCACTAATTAGGTCGGCATGCCCGATATTCTTCTAACATTCTTATCCGTTATTTCTGTGTTTAATTGAGCTCACTTTATAAATAATAAATAACAAATGCGAGAAAAACACTGTAGCAGAATTTTGTGCAAAACTGCTTTAGTTATACCAATCTCAAATCGAAATAAACGATGTGGGTAATATGGAACGATTTTTTTGTATTCAATATGAAAACTTGTTACAGAATCGTTTCCATTAGAAAATCTGGACTTTATTTTTTACACAAGAAAAACAAATTTCTAACCAGATGATTTTATATAATTTTTATGAGAGCAAACGAACATGCATCTCACCTGATGGTACTGATGGTGGTGGACTTACGTCGCCCATGAACAACTGCAACACCAGGAGAATTACAGATGCGTTGCCAGCCTTTTAAAAAAAAATTTGGCTCTTTTCGTGAAGGTCGCTAAGTCATATCAGTCCGGAAAAATCGCTGATGGTAGTCGATTCCACAAGGAATTTGTGCAAGGAAGAAAATTTCTTGTAAATCACACAGTGGTATACCCCCAGTTGTCCAGATGGTGTGGATCGTGTCTCGATTTACGTCACGATGTATGATGATGAAATTGAGTGGCTGGAATCAATATGAACAATTCCTCTGAGCATTTCTAATAGTAGATACGATAGAATACGCATAGAGATGCAACATCTCCTCGCAGCGCCAGTGAGTCAAGCCGATCAGAAAGAGCTCGAGTTATACTCAAAATCAAGGAGGATTCATATTATATAAAAGATCTCTACCGTTGTAGGTTGTATTGCGATACTCGCTTGGTAGTTAGATTGATTGACAATAGCTGTTATAGACATTTCTAGCCTTTGATGCTACTCCCCGGTCCGGGTATTTGATATCTTATTGTAAATGAGATCAAGATCAAAAACCATCTGTGGGTGGTTAGCAGGGAAGACAAGTTAGCTTAAATTAGTTGTAAGGTTAGGAGAGGATGACGAACATAGTCGAATCTAATGTGATCTCACAATTTTTCAGTTCACGGTTCATAACCTTTAACCAGTGGCGTAGTTTGAGCTGCCACCTCTCGGAGGTTCAACGTAAAAAATTCCGTTAGTCACTCACCCCGGCCTCTTCCCCTCCTGTGCCACTGTTTCGTAAATATCTATAAAACCATTAAACATCTTCGTTTGTGTGTGTGTGTGTGTGTGTGTGTGTGTGTGTGTGTGTGTGTGTGTCACTATAAGGGGGTTGTGAGTCGGAGTCCGACGGAGATTGAAACAAAGTCGAGAATATTCAGGATTGTTCTAAAAAAATTTTAGAATGATCTCGAAAGTTCTCTAATACATTTAAATATTCTGAATTAGGCGGAACTCACTCTAATCAGTCTAGAATGTTCTACATTGTTCTAAAATTTTCAAGAATGATTTGAGAGTTCTCAAATATATTTCAATGTTTAAAATTACTTAAGATAATTCTAATTATTCTAGAACGTTTTGAAAATTTCGAGAATGATCTGAAAAATTCCAAAATGTGTTGAAATATTTCTAATTAGTTTAAAATTTTTAAATAAATTATTTTCAAAACATGGTAGAGCCACGCTGCAGCTATATTATGGTTGTAGCATGGATGGGTTGGCTCGACTGGGAAGGGTCCACGCTCTCACAGAATAGTAAAATAGCAGCTTATTACTGCTGTGTTTCGTATGGTGAGTGCAAAGATCCGGAGAACCTTTTTTAACTGGAAACGAGGCATTCCATCTTAGTTCTTAGGTGTGACAACGCATCTGCGTTTTGATTCTTAATCGAGGATAAAAGTATATGTCTATGAGCCACAGCATCCACTTACCATCGGGTGGACGGTGTTCTCGTATGTCACCCTTATTCCGTAAAAAATATTTTCAATAAGTCTAGACTGTTATGGATTGTTCTAAAAATTTCGAGAATAAGCCAGAAAATTCTAATTTATGTAATTTTGTATATCTATATCTCAAAAATTTTAAATTATATTCAATGTTTTAAAATTATTTGAAAATTTATTCTCATCATACAAGAATAATTTAGGATGTTCTGGATTATGTTCGATATAGATTCTATTCGAGAATCATCTGGATCTGCTCTAAACTTATTAAGAATGATTCAAATAACTTATCAATTGTTAATATCTATTATATTACTCATATACTAAAGTCATGTTTACATATAATGTGTCACCAACGTGCAAGCCTCCGTGTAATTTCCACATCAATTCCCCGTCACCCGTTTTGAGCGAATGAAGCTGGATTTTGCGAAATTCGCCTTCGACACTGTCGTCCATGGTGAGTTTTCTCACTTGAACGAATTTCGTATGTATGTATTATAATAATGAACACGTTGGTTGGAATCTTTTTCAAGATCTTTGTATTTGGATGAAAGTAAACTCTTATTTAACTAACAAATATGTTATTACTTTATTTGTTACAAAACCAGTTAAAAAAATATTAACAAAATATTTGAAACCAATCAAGTTAAGTGTCATTTTTCCGTTGTGTAGTTTTTCTTTATAGATTTCCTTCACTACTTAAATCCAGACTTATAAAAAGACGTCCCGACAGACTGAGTGCACGGCCTAAACCACCGAAGTTAGAAACTTGAAGTTTTGACAGAAAATTTCTTTTACGATGCTAATAAAATAGGTCCTTTGTTTTTCATATTATATATAGAAAAATGCAAAGCATGGGCTTTTTTTGGGAGAGGCGTTACAAGTGCACTTTTCCAAACATTAGGAAATTTTGAAGAGGAGATGGATTTATTCAAGATATGGGTGAGGATAGGAGTAACAAATTCTAGGATAGGTAAGATCATGTTACGACTAACATTGTCATCACCCACGGCATTGGACGAGATGGACAAAATGTTCTTTTTAACATCACTATTAGTGAAAAGAGAGAAATTAAACGGTGGAAAATCAGGAGTTGGTATTGAAGAAAGAATACTCAGAGTCCGGTCTTTATCTGAGCTATCTAATGTGCTAGAATAGGTGAAATAATTGTTAAGATATTCAACATCAACATTATGATGAGGAGAATCATTGGATGTTTTACCAACTCCAAGAGACTGAAGAAACTTCCAAACTTTGGCTACGTCGCCGTTTTCGACGGATTTATGAATATGGCGTCTTTGTGCATCCCTACACAATGTATTGCAGCGATTCCGTACTTTATTATAATATCGTAAGTTTTTCTCAGATTTATCAGCTTTTAACTTACTTTTAGCAAATCCTTTTTTATAATAAGTTTTTTTAGACTATCAGTTAACCAAGGTGCAGGTAAATGTTTCATTTTTATTGGTTTTACTGGGGCATGGATGTCATAAAGTTGGATAAAAAAGGAGTTAAATAACTCGACTTTCAAGTCGACTGTTGAAGCATTTTCAACAGCTGACCAGTCCATGCGACTAGCATCTTCCAGAAGACGTTCTTTGTCCATTCCACCAAAATTACGTTGCAGAAGGATTCTCGATTTTGCTTTAGGAGGACGGACTTTATATGTAAGAAACAAGAGATCATGATGAGAGAAGAGATCAGCATCATGCTGGCCATGCTTCAGGACAAAATCTGGAGAAGATACAATAATTAAGTCAAGTAGTGATGGAGTACAGTCAGGCATTTTATTCGTAGCAGATAGTGGTAATATATGTAGATTACATGCCTCGGTTAATGATTTTAGCTTTTCACACCGATGGTCACCCTTGAGTAGGCATGTGTTAAAGTCACCCATGATTATAGTGTGAGTATATAATGAGATTAAATATTCTAATAAATATTCGAAAGAAGAGAAATGTTATGTTTATGTAATTTGATATTTTGTCTCTTAATTAAAAATAAAGAAGTAGGTATTTTACACTTTTTGATAATTCTACTCCCAAAAGGGTAAAATGACGGATTTTTATACAAATTATTAACCACTAATAATTTGTATGAAAATCCGTCATTTTTCAATATATGTATATGAAACTTCATATTTTTAGTGGTCGAACATCCTATTGGGACAGCTTGCTGCTTCAGGTTGGAGTTCTGTGCCGTAAATGGGAAAATGTTCGTGGAGATATCTGACATTTGCAAATGGTTGTCCCTAAAGCTAAAGTACCGGATGTTCTACAGCTGTACGGAGGCCATCTGGGAGTTAAACGAACTCTACTGAAGATCTGAGAATGGTTTTACTGGGTCCACTGTCGAAACGATGTCGAGGACTGGTGTCGCAAATGTACAAGTTGTGCGGCTGTAAAGGGACCTCATTGAAGTTGTACAATGTTGGTGCACAATGGAAGAGAATAGCCATTGACGTGGCGGGGCCGTTTCCGCAGAGTGAAAGTGGTAACAAATACTTCATGGTTGTAATGGATTACTTCACTAAGTGGCCAGAAGTCTTCGCCATTCCAAATCAAGAAACTTCAACAGTTGCAGATAAACTAGTTCATGAAGTCTTCTGTCGTTTTGGAGTACCTTTAGAGATTCACAGCGATCAAGGAAGGAATTTTGAGTCTCAAACATTCCAGGAAACTTGCCGAGTTCTGAGTACTCATAAAACAAGAACGATTTCTTATCACCCGCAATTCGATGGAATGGTAGAACGATTTAATCAGACATTGGAGAGGTACCTATCAAAAGTTGTGGACAATCGGAAACGACATTGGGACAAGCACATACAACAGTTTTTGTTGTCATATCGAAGTGCTGTTCACGAAAGTGCGTCAGTGATACCAGCTTTCGCAAACTTTGGAAAAGAATTACGGCTGCCTGAAGAACTGATCAACCTGATGGCCCACGCAGTATAACCGATTATGAAAATGACTTGCGGAACAAAATGAATGACATTTATGAGTACGTCAGACAATCGGGCCAGCAAATGTCTGAAGAGATTAAAAACCCCTCAAGCAAAATGAACAACAAAGGGTTTGACGAAGGTTCACTAGTGTGGTTGCACAATCAAGTCCGCAGCCAAGGGAAATCTCCTAAGCTTCAAGCTAAATGGGACGGCCCGTACCGGATGTGATCGGGATCAACGATGTAGCCTACTGGATACAGAAAGGCGCAAGAGGTACTCCTAAGGTCGTCCATGTGGATTGACTGGCGCGTTACTATAGGGTCGATAATGCTCGGGACGAGCGTGTCTTAGGAGGGGCAGTGTTACGCGCTTAAGTTAACGACAGGTACCTGGCACTAGCGCCATCTAGTGTCGGGACCAGAGCGAGAAGGGCTTCCTAGAAAATGTCAATCTTGAACTTTCTACCAACAGCACCATCTAGTATCGAACAGAAGAATTAAACTTTCTTGAAACCCCACACTCAAACTTTCTGCGTCTGGTCGGTTGGCGCCCTATTTACTCGAATATTCTGGATTTTTCGGTGTAAAAGGTGTATTTAAAGCCGCTGCAAGCCGCGATCGGGGCAATATTGAATTTAGCAGTTTTTATTGTCACGAACCTCAAGCTCGTAACAATATTATTTATTATCATGTAGGCAAAAAACAAGGAACCAATAAAATGTCGTCAAAAGATGCACAATATTTTGTGTATCCACATGGAATTTGCATGGAATTTGAAACTCAATGGGATACCCCATTGAGTATCTGATGGTACTAAGTAGTCATGGTATGAATACGAATACTTAAATATGAATACTATACAATAATAAAAATAAATAAAATAAAATAACTACTATATTACACTTGAATGTGAATACTTTGGCCTATAGGGATATTTAGAAATGGACGGAGTAACATAACAGTACTGCATCATCAACTTTTCCTACTATTACTACCTAAATTTCATAATCTCATGGGAAATGAGACATTGTGCGCGGACGAAATGGCGGGCGACCGCTAGTATTATATATCTTATAGTTAGAATTTACGTAAGTAAATTAGATATATAACTAGCTATAAATAATATAATATACTATAAATTTAACTAGCTCTGCGTTAAACCTTCAAGAAAAGAGCCTACGCTTAAATGTCCGCCAACGAATTTGCTTTGGTGTTGCAGGTGTTCATGTGCGACGGTGATTACTAACCGTAAACCGTATGTTAGTTTACCTCTTCTTGTATATAAAAAATCTATAAATTTATTTCGGGTGCTAAAATACTTGAAGTACGAGTATAATATAGACACCAACTTCAAGTAAATTACGTACTTAATAAGTAGTTATAAAACGGTTTTTATTTTACCATAATACTTAGCACTAACACGTTTCCTAATGAGACACTGAGCATCAGCAATAAATTGTTGCTAAAGAGAGCTAAGCAGTCGTAAATATACGCGACAAATTAGATTTGAGGGGAGAAACGTGAAACTCACTATATTTTCTAAGAAATAATCGCACACATCGAACGCGTTGCGGAGATGTACTGTTCTATTGTCACCTAATCAAAAAATTGCGATCCACTCAACTTAAATCACTTCCACCAGCTTTATACTTCTTCTATAATAAAAAGGTACAACAATAGCAAGAGATTAATAATTCTGATGTAGTTACAAGATTATTTATTTCGATTATTATTAATAAAAGTTAATTGAAAATAATTTCACTTGAACGTCAGTTGGTCGGTATGGATAAGATATATTGTTCACATACAAGTTATCATTCGATAACATGAACTTATCACTTTGATTTTTTATGGACTTAGATTTTAATCCTTAGGAAGACTTTTGAATATCACTATTGTAAACCACCCTGTTCATTAATATCAAAATAATTATAATTTTTAGCCGGCACTAATGCACATCCGCGCGCATCGCCTTAAGGTATGCAAAATTCAATGTGATTAGGTAATAAGTGTTTTTTTAATTATTTGATAATTTTATTCGGTAACAAAATATGAATCACCGTTATCAAGCAGTCAAAAAATTCGTGTTAAATAAAAATAAATTTTTCTATAGTTTTGAATGAAATACGTGTTTTTTTATAGAATAAGTCACCACCACACAGTCCACCTCATGGCAACTGGATGCTGTGGATCATAGACGACTACACTTACCCTTGATTAAGAATCAAAACTCAGATTCGTTGTCATCCATGAGGACTAAGATGGAATGCCCCGTTTCCATTGAAAAAGGAGCTCTGGAACACTACACTCACCATACGAAACGTAGCAGTATTAAGCTGTTATTCTATTCTATTCTATTCATTATGCTGTTGGTATTCTGTGAGTGCGTGCTTCTTCCCCGATCGAGCCGACCCATTTATGCTACAACCATAATATAGCTATAATAGCGTGGCTCTCACACGTATAAATCGATATTTATTAATAGTAAATTGATTATGCAAAGCATTGCATGAGATTTCGAATTGTGCCCGTTTGGATTTTTTAAATATTAGGTACTTTTAAAGAAGGGCAAGATCGATGAGCAATACAGCACACTAAAGTAATATTACAAATTATATAGTATATAAGTTAAGTTACTGATTTACGTAGAGCAGTCATCAATATACTTCTTGATTAAACACTCGTGTGTATTTCAAACCTCAAAATATTACATGGCGACCATGCCATGTGCGTCCCTGAACTTATAGCGTAGCGGGCGAGTAGTGCAGACTGGGCGGATTCCCGTGCTTCAAGTTAGCTAAAACGTTTGACGTAAATTCACTATTTGGACCAAGTTTTGATAATTATAACTATGGGAAAATCATACTCAAGAACTGAAGATAAAGAGATTATTATATCTCAAGATGCATCAGAAGGAAATAATAGCGCAAGTTACTCCGAACAAGAAAATCACGTCAAGATACTACTACGTTTTTGGTGTTCACGGCAATTGTCACACTTGCAATCATTTACCTGAATCTGAAATTCAAGGAAAGGCATAAGATCCGATCTCAACCGAAAGTAATTACGGAGGCTATTTCGCAATTATTCATGGTGTGTTTAAAAAGCCACGCCCACTATGTTTACACGGCAAGTACAGCCACGTAATGTAAGATCTCGGGTGATGCATCCTTTGGAACTTCATAGTATTGCGGACTATACTATGTATGCAGTAGGGCATTAATTTCCGTTTCAGTCCACCTGAGTATGCCGAAGGTTTACATGGGTACGGGCATGACCTGACCGTTATATGGTTGTGTCTTGTTCACACCGGACGAAAGTCTGTTAATCACTTTAGTCAAATGTGCATAAAACACATCGCAAACGGACTATTTCATACCCACATTATCGATACCGATGTTATGCGATATACTCAAGTTGATACTTATTAAGTTGAGATAGGAAGTTGTTACTTATTAAGCTAATAGGTATAGATAAGTCTACGCCCTTAGAGCTAGCAACTTTTCCCTTTTCAACATGTAGGACCGCACACTTTTCCGTCTCCAGCTCCATTCCAATAGAATTACTAAAATCACAAGTGATGTTTACCAATTCCACAAGATGGGTGCGACTGAAGGCAAATAATTTGAGATCATCCATATAGAAAACGTGGGTCACATTTGTACCTCCTTTCCGAAGTTGAAATCCCCTTCCTGAGTCCTCAAGCAATCATTGGATTGGGCTCAAGCAATCACTCTGGAAGATATCCCTTCTTACCCTTATGCGGCTTTCCGCATCCGTTATCCGCTCGCCAAGATGACAAAGAATTGTACTCCACCGCCACATATACTGCACAAAGAAGTCTCTTACTGTACATTTAACCTTTTATAACTTGAGGATCAATTTGAACCATTTATGGGGCACCGAGTTGAATGTCTTTCTATGGTCTATCCAGGCAGTACAGAAGTTCTGACGGTTGCATTTAACCACTTTGCCAATGACCGCATCAATGAGGTGTGATTCCTTGGTTCCATAACCACCACCACGGCTTCCGTTTAGTGCAAGTGACGTCTCCTGATTTAAATCTATGATATCTGTGGATATCAGTCATCAAATCTATCAAACTAGGAGAATGTAGAATATGAGAATTTAACTATGTCTTTTTTATTTTCACACTAAAAAAATGCCAAAAGCCATCTGAAGAACTAAAACAGGCTCAGATAAGAAAGGAATTGGCCATGGCTGCTTATTTTTAATACAAAGTTGAAGTGGTTAAACTTAAACTACGGTTAGAAACAGAATGCCGTGTAGTGGCGGTTAAGAATATCCACTATCTTTTTATGACTAAAAGGGGACAGAGGGAAACAGGCAGGAGATGGGCAGCAGCATCTTCCTGATAGTAGCAACTGTACAGAAAAAACTGCGATTGCCAACCCGCTCGCCAAGCGTGGCAAATATGGCAAACATCCCCCCATGAGCAACGACACCAACAAACGACCCCCAGTCCCCGGCGGCCCCGCTATTCCTGGCTACGGTGGTGACCATGGTAACGGCCGCACAGTGGGTGCTAAGAATCTCCGGTGGAGGTTCGGTTTTCACCTAAGATGACTCGATCTGGCAACATATAACGCACGCACCCTGAGGACTGTCGAGAAGATACTGGAGCTGGAAAAAGAGATAGACAAGTTGCGCTGGAATATTATACGTTCATTCGATAATACCTTCATGTGCCAAACCACCGAAGTTGTATGGGTTACCAAAAATACACAAACCGAACGCTCCATTACGTCCAATAGTGAGTCAGATTGATTCGGCAACTTACAGATTGGCTCAATCTCTATTTACAGCCCACCTGTTGAAGACTGCATCTCAATTATAACTAGGAAACTAGAGGAAAATAACATGCTAGCAGAATATGCAGTATTACTCAGACATTGCCTTACATCTGGCTATCTATTGTGGAAGGAAGAGTTTTACAAGCAAGTAGATGGTGTTGCGATGGGTTCACCTGTATCTCCCATTTTCGCCGATCTATTCATAGAAGAATTTGAGGAGAAAGCCCTCCTTACTGCACCTGTTACACCAAGGATCTACAAGCGGTATGTAGACGATACTTTCACAATTTTACCATCAGACAAAGTAACTGCATTTTAGAACATCTTAATTCCATAAACTCTAAAATTCAATTTAATATGGAGTTAGAGGAAAATAATTCCTTACCTTTCCTAGATATGTAGGTCATCCGAAATCCTAAGAACACCATTGGTCACACTGTGTATAGGAAAAAGACCCATACAAACCGATATTTAAACAGTGAATCTCACCACCATCCTTCACAGTTAGCTACCGTTGGCAAATCTTTGTTACATAGAGCACGAGAGATCTGTGACAGCAAACACCTGACCGCCGAGCTTCAGCACGTCAAGCAAGTTCTGCATGACAACTAGCTTCGGATCCCGCGCCTACGTCACAGTGACCGAGTGAAGCCGGCCACAGTCGAGCGTGTGCCTGCTGTACTACCATATGTCAGAGGTGTCACAGACAAGATTGGCTACATCTTGAAGCGAGCTTCTATTAGAACATTCTACAAGCCGCCGAAGAAGATTAGTCAGTTCCTACCATCCGTCAAGTGTCGTATTCCTCTACAAGATGCAGGAGTGTACAAGCTTGATTGTGAATGTGGTCTCTCTTATACAGGACAAACAAAAAGATCAAATAGAACCCGCGTAAAAGAACATATAGCTGATGTGAAGCATCAACGTTCCGGGAAGTCTGCAGTTTGCGATCATATCCTAGACGGCCCAAACCATTACATCAAATTTGATCGAAAGAACACCGATTCCTACCAAGGACGATACGTGAGGCAATGGAAATTAAAAAACATCCTAATTTCAAAAGAGAAGGAGGCTGGGTACTACCATCTGCCTGGGATCCTATAATCAATAAAATTAAAACTAAACCCAAGCATGTCACTGCAAAACCTCAGGACATAGTCAGTTCATTTTGCATAGATCGGACCATAAAAAATAATTAAAAAAGCTAAAGGTACTCCGGGTTTAACAATGACATCGGGACGTCAGTCATCTCAGTCCCCCGTGACCATGGGTGCTGAAAAGCGGCCGAAACGTCGGGAATTAAAAAATAAAAGTAATTTAAAGTAAAATAAACGCGAAAAAAGTAGTTCGTAAGTAGTCCGTAAAAGTAGTTTTAATCAATGAATTCCTTCAACCAAAAGCGCCCCGAAAAGAGGATCTGGGCGAACCCCGATGGTTCGACAAAAATGAGATTGACTTCATTAGACGGCAACTATTCAGTGATGTCTCAAGGATTGCAAAACTGACAGTAATCACCGAACGGTTAGAGATACACTGAACCTAAATATTAAGTTGGAGAGGTCTCGTCTAATGAAGTCAACACTCCGTCCCCCTCGTGTTCTAATCCAAAATCCCGAAAGCTTATAAACTCGGGTTACGAAACCGTTTTCAGTGCCCAGAAGATTCCAATGCATTGGACGATATGAATGACAAGCTCGTGGAAACTGTCCATGCAGTCGGAGCTAAGTTCTGCAAGACCCGCCGCAGAAGAACATAACTCTCCGGTCACACTCTTCATCTCATAGCAGTTAGACGGGAAATGAAGCTGCAGTCTTCAGCAGATTTGACAACATACAGGCAACTGAACCGACAGTTCTCCAAATACACGCGGTGGGACTTACGCAACTTTAATATTGCTCGCATTGAAGAAGCAATCGAGTGGAACCAGAGCTCCAAAGTATTTGCCGGAGATCTGTCCTCCGGAAAGAGCCAACTGTTAAAGCTGGCGACCGAATGACTGATTTTTAGTGAGATTAATAGGTTCTTCGGGCAGCTGTACACATCATCGTTGGAGCCAAAAGGCCAAGTCTTATCCGACATTATTTTTTAGATATCCCGTACGTTAGTCTAAGCGATATTAGAATGGCTCTCACAGCATCTTAAAAATGGCAGAGCACCAAGTGAGGATGGAATTACAGCGGAGTTTCTGCAAGCGAGTGGAACACCGGTACTTGAAGTCCTTTAGAAGCTCTTGTATTCCGTTCTCCATGGTGGCGTTACTCCGGAGGCGTGGAGCAGAAGTGCGGTGGTCTTATTCTTCAAGGGAGGTTCTCTTGAAGAATAAGACCGATTAGAACTATAAACCGATTTCCCTTCTAAGCGGCGTCTACGTGCTGTTTTTGAAAGTCATTACGAATCGTCTTTCACGCAGAATCGACGACTTTAAGCCTCCAGAACAAACCGGTTTCCGAAAAGGCTTTTGTACCATAGACCACATACACACTCTGCGGCAGATTGTTCAGAAGACTGAAGAGTACATACAATCTGCCAGTTTGTCTAGCGTATTTGGACTATGAGAAAGCATTTAATTTCATCGAAATTTGGCATTTGGCATTGCTACAGTCCCCTCAGCCGTGTCAAGTCGACTATCAGTATATCGAAGTGCTGATATGTTTGCACCGTTAGTTGTTGAGAGCACTATGCCCGAAGTTGTTGACGAGTACGTTTACCTGGAACAAATAGTCCGACTAGGTAAGTCCCACTTCGACCGAGAGGTCAATTGTAGGATTCAACTTGGTTGGGCAGCGTTCGGGAATTTACGACACATCTTCTCGTCAGATATACCTCAAGCTCTGAAAACTAGATCATACAACCAGTGCATATTGTCAGTGATGACTTACGGAAATGAGGATATCCGCAGTAGAACCAGAGTAACCGACATTGCCCAACGGATTGGTAAGCTGAAGTGGCAATGGGTCGGCCATATAGCTCGAAAAACCGATAACCGATGGTGAAAAAAGGTTCTCGAGTGGCAGCCTCGTACCGGTGGGCGTAGTGTGGGTCGACCCCTCACTACATGGAGTGACGACCTGCTAAGATATGCAGGAAGTCGATAGATGCAGGTTGCTCAGGACCATGCTTTGTGGCATTACTAGAGGGAGGCCAATGTTAAGCAGTGGACTTGTGGAGGGCTGTAATGATGATGATGATGATGATAGAAACAGAAAAATTAAATAAGTGACAAGTGATTAATATATTGCTAATACTAATATTGCAATCTTAGCATTATAAGGTGTGTTTTTTTATAACTTGTGTAATGTCTTTATGAGGTTTATTCCAAAGTAAAATCTATTTTATACATCGATTTTTTTTACTTTTTTGAAATAAAATAATTAT
This sequence comes from Parnassius smintheus behrii, assembly GCA_036936625.1. Taxonomy (NCBI): domain Eukaryota; kingdom Metazoa; phylum Arthropoda; class Insecta; order Lepidoptera; family Papilionidae; genus Parnassius; species Parnassius smintheus. Next base: position 18,382,827 of record JAUPFT010000001.1, read on the forward strand.
TACACACTGAAATTCTAATATAACGCTTATTTAGTGGATATGTGCAAGGTAATTCTTACTAACTTTAGTGCGTCTTATTTATCACCCAATGGACATGAATTCACGTTTTGTAAATAAAAATCACATCTTCGTAAAAAAAGTCATCCATCCATTAAAGGCTGTAAAAATCCAATGTTGAACCCAGGCCTCTCTAATAGATTGCACGAGTTGATTTTGTTGAATTGCTTGGAAAGCGAGTTGGCAACCACAGTTTTTTTATTATTTTGAGTTCTTATCAGGAATATACTGTTGCTCATCTCCTGTTTTAGTTTACCTCTATCACCTCTTACTACACCCTCGGGACGATATGGCGTAGTGGATATTATTTACCGCCACCACACATAAAAAAGTATAATCCTTTAATGTGTTGAGAAATACAAGTAAATGTACACGAAAAGTTAGTTAAAGAAACGGCCTATATACGTCCTACATCAGATGTGCATAGTTCTTCTCTCATTAATGAAGAATTATTAAGCAACTAGTCCACCGCGCTACTCTGTTGCATGTAAGCATATTTTAAATATCTTCCAAATATTTTTATTTTTCAGCCTGCCAAGCATGTGGTATATTAGCAATTACAATTGTAACTCCCAATTTAGAGCGAGCGCTTAGCCCTTGATCTATCACAACCCTCTGAAAAACTCATTTACGTAATGGAATTTCTCCGATTTGAAAACCTTTGAAAATAACATGCGATCGATAACTCTCGACACCAAATAAGATACAAATAATTGTCTTATATCGAACTCGTAATAGTAAACACCGTACAATACGCCTCTGTTATCACCTTGATCCTTTGAAAAGGAATTCGGTGTTTGACATTTAAGGGTTCTTTGCTTTTGTGCAAATGGAATTTTAGTATAGTTATAAGTAGGTATGTATACCTAACTCTGAATAAGTGAGAATGAGACTTTATTGGTATGGTAACAAATTTCTTTAGAATTCAATACATAACAGGTAAGTTGTTATGTAATCGTCTTAAATAATTATCTTTTTATTACGTATATTGTACAACGAGTCGTACAATAGAATAACGGGTGCGTGACACACTTGCAACACGTACGAAATAACTTGAGACTCCGCTGGAATGCGACCCCCTTCCCGACTCCCCGCACCGCGTCCCGCGCTGGCCGTGCGCGCTCAGTACCGATAGCATTCATGTTACGGATACGCGTCTCGACTCTAGTTCGATATTTTTGATAATTGTTTGTTGTTTGGTTTGGACTTTTGTTTGTATTTGTTATACTTTAACGTTATTTTATCTGTTTGTTGTTAATTGACGGAATCTAATGGATGGAATAATGGAATAGAACCGATCGTATACAGTGACAATGAATAATAAATATTATAATAAATCCTTATTAATATTCCTTACTTCTATTCCTTGATTTTACATAGTTTGTGTTGTTCCGCTTATCCAAGATTGATTCACTTTCACTCTAAGGTTGCCTGGGAGAGATTGCTTTTTAGCAATAAGGTCGCCTGTTATGCTTTGTATTTTTATTGTGTACGAATCTGTTACACTTTTTATAGTGTAATAAAGTGTATAATAAATGAATTAATAATATTATAAATGAGAAAGTGTGTATGTTTATTTCTTTGTCCTTCCTTGACGCGTTAACTAAAAATAATATTATATATATATATATATATATATATATATATATATATATATATATATATATATATATATATATATATATATATATATATATATATATATATTATAAAAAATAAATATTTAAAATATATAAAAATGGCAACAATATATCACTTATTACTTCACCCCTTGCCAGAACACTTTATTTTGTTTTTATTAATAATCTCATGCAAATCTCAAAAATTTCAAATAAAAAAATATTACGACGCATTATTTTGCACACCGTACATTGACAATTACGTCATCGGCCCAGGTCTAAGTTAATTCGTACGAGTTATACCTTGCATCGAATTATTCCAATGCCTCGCGATGGAAGATACCTATTCCATGCGATCGCCGTTTCAAATAATAAGTAATGTATATGTTCACATGGAATGATTCCCTATTTGCATAGCATAATCAAAAGGCCTTAGCCTTGACAGTGATATTCTCGACATAGGCTCCTCTATATTTAGTAGAGCGCAGGCCTACGTTGGACTCTCCAGAGTTGAAACCTTAGATGGAGTACATCTTATCAATTTAGATCCAAGTCAAATCAAGTCACAAGAGAGCTCTATTGTAGAATACAACCGTCTGCACACGCTATACCGCCCCGACTTGGCCAAATTAAGTATAAACAGAAAATGCGTGAAAAAAATTCCGGATACTGAATGAATGGGCAATTCACCCAAACATATCAAAGATACAAGAAAATGTAGAAAATAACACAAAAAAGACAATTATACCCCGTAAATGTAGAAAATACAGCAGTTTAACATAAACCACTTGGAATTAATTTTGCTATAAATAAGTACCTACTAATAATTTATGTACAGAAAGTAGTGATATCCCATCAAAAACATAAATGTGAATGGGAGCCAAGTTCAATATTATGATATATGCCTTGGTTGTTGACTTCAATGACAAAAGAAGTAAGATCTAAATGGGTGCCAAGTTCAATGGTCAGCCTTGAAATTTATTTATAACAACATAAAATATCGTTTCTTCATATTGGCTTCCATTCACATTTATGTTTTTGATGGGATATATTATACGATTAATGCATATTATCTTAGGTTGGGCTAGTCCGTCTGGTAAAGTACCAATCGATTACTAATTTTTACAGCTACTGTGTTTCGTTCTGAAGATATACCATTAAAATCTACCAAAATTCCACTGCAGAACGTAGACCTCCTCAGGTTGGAGACCACAGTTTTTTATTATTGTTTGTTATTATGAGGAAACCGCTATTATTCAGCCTTGGGTAATCAATATCTCTGCCACAAATTAAGTGAAGTTTCCCACAATGTTTGCCTTTACGTCAAGCCCGTAGTAAATCAGCACATGAAATTACAATTCACAATTTCATTGCTGCCGGCGGGGATAAATTTAGTTTACAATTTTACGCGTTGATGATACTAATTACGAATGTGCTTATTATATATTCGAATAATTATAATAATGACTGTTTTCTCACTGTACTAAACGGATCAGTGAGCTAAAACACTATAACATAAAACACTCACTAACACTTTAACAGTGGTAGAGCCACGCGGCAGCTTTGCTGTTGCACGTATGGGCCGGCTCAAACCGGGGTGGTACCACGACCTCACAGAATACCGGCGTGAAGTGGTAGCTCTGCTTCCGCGTTTCGTCTGGTGAGTGCAGGTGGCCGGAGGCCCAAATCCCCCCCCCCCCATCAACATGGTAGCGGAATTAAATAATGATAGACTACCCCAGGAGGGTACCAGCACCCCTGGAGAATCCCTCGCTGAGCATCCACGACCATGTTTCTCCACTTCTGAGCGTGGGTGCTCAGGCTGCCCCGCGTATTCTGGGGGGGGGCGAAATTCCGCTCAAGACTACAACCGCTCGGGGCAAACGGAGCAACAAGACCAAGGCGACCCCTGCCACGCTGTCCGTGAATTTCTGCAATATCAGGGGACTTCACTCTAACCTAAACGCCGTCCACTACCATCTCGAGACGGCGAGGCCGGCTCTGCTCTTTCTGACCGAGACGCAGGTGTCCTCTCCAACTGATGTCTCGTATCTCTCCTACCCGGGGTACAAACTGGAACACTCCTTTGTGCCTCGGGCTGGAGTTTGCGTTTACGTCAGAGAGGACATCTGTTCTCGACGCCTCGGCAGACTTGAAGGTTCGGACCTGTCCATCCTTTGGCTACGCGTAGACAGCGACGACCATCCGCGCGTCTACGGGTGCCTCTATAGGTCCCATAGCGGTAATGCCGAAACAGACCGACTCTTCGACCACGTCCAAATGGCTGCAGATTCGTTGCTACAGCAGATCCCCTCCGCAGAGATCGTGATCCTCGGCGACTTTAACGCCCATCACGCCGAATGGCTTGGTTCACGTTTAACCGATCATGCGGGGAGATCTGTTCATGATTTTGCCTTGGCATATGGTCTGACACAACTGGTTACTTCGCCTACGCGGATTCCAGATGTGGAGGATCATGCACCTTCCCTGTTGGACCTTCTGCTGACCTCTCATCCGGACGGATATCAGATTTCCGTCGACGCCCCTTTAGGCTCCTCGGACCATTGTCTGGTCCGGAGTGTTGTGCCACTCACGCTGAAATCGCGGTTGCATTCTGCAGGCTGCCGCCGTGTTTGGCACCATAGGTCAGCCGATTGGGATGGGATGCGGTCTTTCTTTGCATCCTACCCTTGGGGGCGGGTTTGCTTCTCGCCGGATGATCCCAACGTTGTTGCGGATTCTGTTACTGATGTGGTACTTCAGGGTATGGAACTTTTATTCCTTCCTCTGTGGTGCCCATTGGAGGCAAATCTCAGCCATGGTTTGGTCGCTCCTGTAAAATAGCATCATGCTATAAGCAGGAGTGCTACCAAGCCTGGGTTGATGCATCAGCGTCCCGGGATGTAAACACCAGCGCTCTAAAAAAGAAGTATAATTCCGCCTCTAGGTCCTTCAAAAGAGTCATTGCCAAGGCAAAGTCAGAGCACATAGGCAGAATTGGCGAGAAACTAGTTCGCCTTCCTTCTGGAACCCGTGCATTCTGGTCTCTCGCCAAGGCTGTCCAGGGGAATTTCTGTCAGCCATCTCTTCCATCTCTGCACAGGGAGGACGACTCACTGGCCCATACTGCAAAGGAGAAAGCCGATCTTCTAGGCTCTTTCTTTGCGTCTAACTCGACTCTCGATGACGGGCGGAGCACGCCGCCGACCATCCCGCGGTGTGAGTGCTCCATGCCGGAAGTGCAGTTCACACAGCGCTCGGTTCGCAAAGCACTCCTCTCCCTGGACATCCACAAGTCGAGTGGGCCTGACGGAATCCCCCCAATTGTGCTGAGGACGTGTGCTCCAGAGTTGGCACCGGTTTTAACGCGTCTTTTCCGGTACTCCTACTCCCTAGGCGTAGTCCCAAAATCATGGAAGACGGCTTTCGTCCACCCGATCCCTAAAAAAGGCGACCGCTCAGACCCGTCCAACTACCGGCCAATCGCCATCACCTCCTTGTTCTCCAAAACAATGGAGTCCATTGTAAACTGCCAGCTCATGAGGTACCTTGAGGATCACCAGCTGATTAGTGACCGCCAATACGGTTTTCGCCGTGGTCGGTCAGCTGGTGATCTTCTGGTCTACCTCACTCACAGATGGGCGGAGGCAGTAGAGTTCAAGGGGGAGGCATTGGCCGTTAGTTTGGACATTGCGAAGGCCTTCGATCGGGTTTGGCACAAAGCGCTTCTTTGGAAGCTCCCTTCCTATGGGATTCCCGAGAAATTGTGCGATTGGATCATCAGCTTTCTTGCAGATCGGAGCATAAAGGTCGTTTTAGACGGCTCCGATTGCAAGCCTATTAATGCAAGCTCCGATTGCAAGCCTATTAATGCTGGTGTTCCACAGGGCTGCGTGCTATCGCCAACGCTGTTTCTTCTGCATATCAATGATATGTTGCATACCCGTAACATTCATTGCTATGCAGATGACAGCACTGGTGATGCTCTTTACACCGGCCGAGCCAATATTTCTCGGGAAAACGTCTCCGAGTGCCGGGACAAACTTGTGTCTGAAGTCGAGTCTTTGCTGAACAGAATCTCGGATTGGGGACGACTAAATCTAGTCCAGTTTAACCCCCAGAAGACACAAGTTTGCGCGTTAACCGCTAAAAAGAACCCCTTTGTCGTATCCCCTCAGTTTCAAGGCACTCCCCTTGTTGCCTCAGCCAGTATCGGAATCCTCGGCGTCGACATATCGAGTGACGTGCAGTTTCGTGGTCACTTGGAAGGGAAGGCCAAATTGGCCTCTAAAAAGCTTGGCGTGCTCAGCAGAGCGGGACAGTATTTCATGCCGGCACACCGCCTGCAACTTTACAAGGCGCAGGTTCGGCCACACATGGAATACTGTTCCCATCTCTGGGCTGGGGCTCCCCAGTACCAGCTCCTTCCACTTGACCGCATCCAGCGCAGAGCGGCTCGAATCGTCGACGACCGAGTGCTTTCCGATCGGCTCGATTCACTGGCGCTGCGAAGAGATGTTGCATCTCTTTGCGTATTTTATCGCATCTATCACGGGGAGTGCTCTGAGGAACTGTTCGGATTAATCCCAGCCGCCAAATTTCGTGAACGCACTACACGGCAAACGTCCCGATACCATCCACACCATCTGGATGCTTGGCGGTCCACCACTGTACGTTTCACAAGGAGTTTTCTTCCACGTACAACCTCTCTGTGGAATAGTTTACCACCGGCGATTTTTCCGGACCGATACGACCTGGGGACCTTCAAGAAAAGAGCTTACTCCTTTCTAAAGGGCCGGCAACGCACCCGCAATTCTCCTGGTGTTGCGGTTGATCATGGGCGGCGGTAGTCACTTAACATCAGGTGAGCCGCATGCTCGTTTGCCCCCTTTTCCATAAAAAAAAAAAAAACACTCGTCGATGGTGTGTATTTCCTAGAATAGCGGTGTTGGGGTTAGTGGTGACGGGATTAGTGCACGCAACTGACGGAGGGCGGGAGGTGCTCTTCAATCTAGATAAAACACATCATTGTATTTAATTAAGCGGATGGTTGCAAAGTAACTATTAATATCTTTATTGTAAGGAGGTAGTATAGCAGTTGTCTGTGGACTGCTAAGACTCGCTTATCATCAGGTGCGTTATAAGTTTGTTGGTCACCTTGATTTTATTTAAAAAAACACTCATATACTGAAGTTAAAAATAATTAAAATAAGATAGTTCTCGTTCAACGTTTTGAGATCAAATTAAGTATTGAGAAAGCTGAAAGCTAAAATCTCTAACCAAGCTCGGTTTATCTGTATCTCTAACAGAATAATACCGCAAATATCATTGATCTTAACATCAACGAGTTTCTAAGCAAATATTTCGTATGTCACTTAATTTGATATCAAAATTAAAATATACTACGTACAAATTTTATAACATATCAAAATGTAATATTTAGTTATCATCATAATTTCAAACATCCAAGGTTCGAATTTAAATGATTAAAGAATTAGATTTCTCTCACACAATATTGCAAGCGCTACAATAAAACAAAGCCATGTCCAGATTGCTAGTGCAAGTGTATTCTCACCGTTCACTTGAATTGTCTCGAGTCTAAGTTTCTTGAAATTAATATGTTTCGTACTTCGCAATATTGCAAATAAATAGTTTTCATTTTTATTATCTACGTATGTATATAAAGTAAATACAAAGTTATTCATTTATAATAATAAAGAGCAACACCAAGGACACTAATTTATTCAGGAATTGACCTCCATTTTGGCAAACACGTTGAGTATTTTTTTCAATATTTTTATTTTATTATTAGTTATATTAGAAAATTTATCACCTACCAGGTTAAGTCGTGCTTCTCATGACTTCCTAGACGTGGCAGAAGAAACATCTTGTTTACGCCATACATAAAATAGCCAGACTAAATGGTACCACCACCACTTTCCAAGTAGGTTATCTATAGCAAATCCTTTCATCCTCTGTACTGTAATGAGATAGATCTTTGTCCAGCATTAGACATTTACGGACTGATTAAAAAGAAGAAGGATCATTTGTTCTTTCTAAATTGAAAAAAATATTTTTGATCCCATCCCAGCCCACTTTATTCCATTAACACGAATTCTCCATACGATTTCATCATATTAAATTATACTCGATACATTATATGCATGCGACGGGACAGGCATATAGTCAGCAGTAGATATTTAATGGGCTGCAACAATGCTAAGTGTCATGAATTTTAACGGTCCAAGTTGAACTATAGAAGTACAAAACGCTTTCATTGCTTATTATAAAATCGGTATCCATATTCAAATCTAGACACGCGGTAGCGTGTCAAGCCAAGTTCAAGCAGAACGGCGAGTCGCACCGTGTGTAGTGTTACACAAACCATTTGGAACCACTTTTGACCCCCTCATAACTCAAAACCTATCTCAAATAAACGTTTCAAATTTGGCATATATATTGAGACTTGCAAGGTATATATGTAATTCAAATTTCGTAAACGCATCCCAAACGGTTATTTAGATATTTACGTCTAAAAATCGTTATTTTTGTCACTGACTGACCTATAGATCACAACTCTAACCCAGTTCCAGATGACCTAGAAAGTTCAAATTTGGCATGCAGATAGGTAATTAGGTGAATACAAAGGAATAAATCAGAAACTGATAAATTTTTATCATTTATTATAATTTTTCACTTAATTGATTCTATTAAGAACATGTACACAGCGCGCGGTACGCCGCCAGAGGAGCGGGGTGGGAGCGGTGCGATAAAACCTTGACTCGAACGTGTCCGAGGTCCGAGCGAGTGGCAGGTGGCACTGGCAGCAGCACTCATAAATGCGAGCGCCGTTTTGCTGTCCGGTTGTCTCTCGATATCTGATCTATGAAGTGGCGATTTATGCTACGAAATTAATAGGTTTTCTTAAAAAATACTTATATATTTGTGGTTATATTATTATTACAATTCTTTTATTAAAACTCAAGATCATATAAATTAAATAAATTTAAAATTGTCTATAGGAAGCCATAACATTATTTGGGGGTTTTGGTATTTGTTGGTTTTGATAGATATTTTTGACGTGGTAGGCCACGCTACAGTTATATTAGCACGAATGGGTAGGCTCGAACGGGGCTGAATCACGCTCTCAAAGAATACCAGCGTAAAATAGCACATTAAGGCTGCTGTGTTACTTATCTTGAATGTAGAGAACTGGAGACCCTTTTTTACTGAAAACAATGCGTTTGATCCAAGTCCTCAGGAGTGACAACGTATCTGCATTTTGATTCTTAATCGAGGAATAATGTAGATGTCTATAGGCCACAGCATCTGGTTACCATCAGGTTGACTGTGTGATCGTATATTATTCTTATTCATAAAAAAAACACACCTACGGAAAAGCAAAGAAAAGTAATGTGTTCTCTTAGGCCGTCACCACACAACGTAAAACTATTAAATTATCATGACACATAAATCTATTAAATTATAATTCTATAAAATTTTTATTGATAAGGAGATTGTTGAGAACACAATCATCATATTGCAGACCCTGTAAGCGATCGGAGAGTCTCTAATGTCAAATTTTATAAATCACTCGTTTCACTCACATTAAGTCATTTTGTACGTGGTAGAGCCATGCTGCAGCTAAAGTAATTGTAGCACCAAAAAAAAAAATCAGATGGATTGTGTGCTCGTTTGTAAAACTTTGGAAAAGGTTTTTACGTGGTAGAGCCATGATGTAGTTATATTAGTAGTATAGTTGCAGCACGAATGGGTCGGCTCGACCGGGGAGGGACCACGCTCTCGCAGCGTCAAATAGCAGCTTAATGCTGCTGTGTTTCGTATGTTGAGTGTAGAGAACTGGAGACCCTTTTTACTGGAAACGAGGCATTTCATCGAAGTCTGCATTTTGATTCGTAATCGAGGATAAACGCAGATGTCTATGGGCCACAGTAACCACTTACCATCAGGTGGACTGTGTGCTCGTTTGTCATCCTATCCTATAAAAAAAAACTTATTCTTTAAAAAGTCGTGTTTATTTTTTACACCACACTAATTTGTTATGGAAAGCACATGATTAAAAAGAGGAAACACTAATGAGCAAGACTGATGCTTTTTTCAATTCATCAAAAAATAACCATAAAAATGATATTTTTTTCAAATCAAACGTTATCTTATTTTATTTTATTACATTATTTACAATAAAAATTATATTGTGGATATTTCTTAGACTGAGGTTCATAAATTCCCTGTTTACAAGATATCTTAAGAAGTACTTGACAAAACGGCCTATTTTTTTCTATCTTTAGAATCATACAGAACTAGTTCCTTCCGATAATTACTACTGTAATCCATTTCGTTCTTTTTCAGCTTCTTTTCTTTCCATGTCAATCCATTTCCTTTCTTTTTCAGTTTCTTTTCTTTCCATGTCAATTCTTTCTTTTAATATTCTTCATTTGTTCTTAGTTGAGAGAATCTTATATATGTAAAGAAAAACATGATTTAATTATACTTTCTTAAAGTTACGTCAGTAGATCTGGATGCGTGTTAACATGATAACAAATAACCAAAGCAATTAATCAACAAAACTATCTTACCAAAAGCTTTTAAAGCACATTCCCTTTGGGTAACCCCAACACATAAGTGAAATCCATAAATTATTATTAGTTTGCTAGATATCAACCAAAGTCGATGTACATTTGAAATAATTTTTTTTTGAGATATCTACATCGATCCTCAATTACCCCTTAGACCGCCAAGGTCGTACCTTTTGACGGCCACGCACTAAAAGGCTGTGCGAAAAGGGTATTTATATCTCGAGTTTTCTAACAGACCTATTATTCAATACATGTTTTTGAATTCCAGTTAAAATTTCCCAACCTACTATGTGATTTGTTATAGGAATTTACTAAACTATCTATGCTTCTAGGAGGTGAGGAAATAATAATTGTGGTAGTTGACATAGGTTTTTAAATAGGTTTTATTTAATACAAATAATGTGCGCCGCATTATGCTCAACCCGAATAAACCCCAAAAATAAAGAAATACAGTAAATACAACCGTAACTATGATGAGAAATTGTTCATCTTTGTCACTCTACCAAACCGAGCGACAGACCGGTGTCGAAAGGTATTTGCAATAATTTAAAATGATTCAGGTAAATGTCCAAAATCAATAATTAACAGTTGGGGGTAGCCTTCGTTACCTATGACATCAGGACGTTAAACACCACACGCGGGAGGAAGTAATGTCGAATTTGGTTCAATAAATGGTAACTTTCACATTTTTTGTTATTTTTATTTTTTATCAGGAAGACGCTGCTGCTCACATTTTGTTTCAGTTTGCCTCTTTTGTCTATTACGATACCCTCACCCACGGGACGACATGTGGTAGTAGATACTCCTACATTGCCACTCAAAATAATAAGAAGCTACTGCTGCCAACCTGTCTGCTTGCGTGTATGGTGAAATCCCTCCTGTAAGGCAATCTATCTATCTCTATCTAATCTAAGTCTATCAATCTATGGGTGGGCTTATGTTTAGTAGTAGAATTTTATAGGCTGTAATAGATAAATAAAAGAGGTTTCTTCACGGTGTAGTACATAATTTTCACGTAAAATTCTCATAACCTACGCTCGTTAATATTAAAGTAATAAATTTTTGCAGATATTTTTATTAGTAATAAATAATTACTATCTGAAATTTAATGATTAAAACTTGTGCAAACCTCACTATTAATTATTCATAGAGTTTCTTTTTAATAACGGCACTGAAGTAGCGTAGAGTGATAAATTTTAAGACTTTAATAAACCGGCCAAGAGCGTGTCGGGCCACGCTCAGTGTAGGGTTCCGTAGTTTCCCGTCCGTCACAATAAGTGTTCCCACTTATGAGTTTGTACAAAAACTGTTGTTTCCATCCAAGTTCAAAATGATTTTCCTAGAAAGTCCTTATAAAGTTCTACTTTTCAGATTTTTTTTCATATTTTCTAAACTTATGGTTCAAAAGTTAGAGGGGGGGGGGACACATTGTTTTTTACTTTTGGAGCGATTATTTCCGAAATTATTGACATTATCAAAAATGATTTTTGTAAACCCCTATTCATTTTTAAATACCTTTCCAACAATATATCACAAGTTAGGGTTGAAATTAAAAAAAAATCACTTCCCACTTTACATATAGGGGGCTACCCTAATAAAACATTTTTTTCCAATTTTTATTTTACCACTTTGTCGGCGTGATTGATACACATATTGGTACCAAATTTCAGCTTTCTAGTGCTAACGGTCACAGAGATTAAGCGAGGACGGACAGACGGACAGACAGACATGGCGAAACTATAAGGGTTCCTAGTTGACTACGGAACCCTAAAAATGGAAAATAACGAAGAAATGGACAAAGTTTTGCCTTGCTTAGGCATTAACCCTGACATACTTTATTCTACAATATCTATATAATAAATATACATAGGTCGATTAACGTGGTGTTATTTAGATTTTAGATAATCCTCAAGTAATTTTTACCAACTTTAATGTAATGAATTTCCGCAAAGTTTCCGCATATTTAAATGTCAAATTCAATAATGACAATTTAACACCCCGTACAGCTAAGTAACTTTGATCATTTATTGGAAAGATATTCGTTGGAGATCACTTATTTGGTACGGTAACTTAGTTGTGCAAAATTTAATATTAATGTTAATATTTGTGGAAATGTAATAGGAAATTTTTTCACACAAAATGTATGTATTTCCCCTAATTGAAATTAATGATTCCACAGGGAATTTGTGCGAGAAGGAAAACTTCTTGTAAATCGCACTGTTGTGGACTGCCAATTATCCAGATGGTATAGATAGATATTATCGCGAATTTTGTCACGATATGCGATGGTGAAATTGATCACGCAGCCTTGTAGAACACCACCGTTAATAGGCTTGTAACCAGAGCGTGCACCGTCTACTACTCCGATCAGTAAGGATACTGGTATCTGGTATATATATATATATATATATATATATATATATATATATATATATATATATATATATATATAATCCATTAGCACAATTACTCGGGAAGCCCATAAGAAAGGAGCTTTGAAAGAAGCGCTTTGTGCCAAAGCCAATCGAAGGCCATCATGTCCAACTATGTCCAAACTAACGGCCACTGCATCACCCTTGGACTCTACTGCCACCGCCCATCTATGAGTCAGGTAGACCAGAACAGCTGATCGACCCCGACGAAACCCGTATTCGGTAACCAATCGGCTGGTGATCCTCAAGGTACCTTATGAGCTTGCAATTTATAATTGATTCTATTATTTTGGAGAACAAGGAGATGTTGGCGATAGGCCTGTAATTGGACGGGTCTGAGCAGTCGCCTTCTTAAAGTATCAGGTTATTAGTAAGGTATAGCGCTGGAATCATCCGGTGATGCAAAAAATGACTGCAGCCTATCCCGATCAGCCAACCTTTGTTGCCAAACACGGCGGCAGCCTGCATAATGCAACCGCGACGTAAGCGTGAATGGCACCACACTCCGGACTAGACAATTGAATCAAAAAAACGTAACTGTGTCGCAAGTAAACAAATACCTATTTATGACCCTGTAATATTATGCGAGGAATTATGTGCGGCGGAATGGTCTCATATTGATGGCTTGCAATCATCGCAACAAATGTACACTTTCATCAAAGACACTTTTAGTAATGCATATTCTAGGGCAACGAGAACTATTAACAAAAACTCAGAATTGTATCGACAGGCGCCATGGATTAATAAAAAAATTATTAATTTGAGTGATAAACGTGATGAGCTATTTAATAAATGGAAGAAAGACCAAAATAACATACTATTAAGATTAGAATACAATAAAATGAGAAATAAGGCAAACAAGGTAACTGATTATTACAGAATTTTTTATTATAAAAATAAAATAATTAAAAATTTTGCTAACTCAAGAAAATTATGGCAAATTTTGAACGATATCGCTGGTAGGATTGTAAAATCAATAGATGAGGTTATATTAAATGCCTTTAAATCAGTAAATCTTTTACCAATACGTATTGCAGAAAATTTTGCAAATAATTTTGACACTGCCGTGAAAGATATTTTGCCAAACTGCAACATAAATATATTAAAATATGATCAAAACAATCTACCAGTCAATGTAAATAATTGTAGCATGTACTTTAAGAAGGCAACACCAGATAGTGTAGCTAAATTAATCAATAAGCTAAGTACTGATAAAGCTCCAGGTTTTGATTGTATCAGAATGAGAGATATTAAGGGTATTGTCAATATTATTTCAAAACCCTTAGCTAAATTTATAAATACCTGCATAAAAACAGAAATGTACCCCGATGAACTTAAGGTGGGCTGTGTTAGACCAGTCCATAAAAAAGGTAGATTTGATGACATAAATAACTATAGACCAATTACTTTAACATCATCAATCGATAAAATAGTGGAAAAATATATCTGTAATCAAATACATGAGTTCTATCAAAAAAGTAATATTTTAAGCTCTAGCCAATTCGGTTTCAGGCCTGGTAAGAACACGGAAATGCTATTATCGGAATTCACAGATCAAGTTAATTCATGGATGAACCGGAAATTACATGTTCTAGCCCTATTTATTGATTTTTCTCGTGCCTTTGATACTTTAGATCATAATAAGCTGATTAGGAAGTTAGATAATACAGGTATTCGTGGACCTCTTTTAAATTGGTGTAAAAACTATTTGACTAATAGAAGCTACCGTGTTAGGATTTGTGATAGCTACAGCACAGCAGTCAAAGTAACTGGAGGCACAGCTCAAGGTTCCGTACTTGGACCTTTGCACTTTACAGCCTATGTCAATGACATGAATAAAATCTTTAAACATTGTACTTACTATCAATACGCCGATGATACGTGTATGCTTGTGGCTGCTAAGGATGTAAATGATGCCCTGTCTCTGTTACAGGATGATTTTGATATATTAAATAAATGGTGCCACAATAGCGGTTTGATATTAAATTCTCAAAAGACCAAATTAGTCCATATACACTCACCAAACTTCATAAAAGTCTCATAGCATATTGAAACATAAAATCATCGCACATGATCATAATTGCCTCCACCAACCTCAACTTAATTGTAAGTGTTCCACGATTGAATTAGTAACTTCGCATAAATATTTAGGCTTAATAATAGATCATAAGTTCAATTGGCACGTACATATAAATCATGTATGTGATAAGCTTAGAGCATTTTTGGCAAACATGTTTATAATTAATAAGCGATTAAACTTTCGAGTCAAAATGATACTATATAACGCTCTTGCTGATTCAGTCATAACTTATGGGCTAAGCAGCTACGGACGAACAGACAGACAGACAGAAATCACACCTACAGTACGTTAATAAACTACAACTTAGGATTTTAAATGCGATTGTACCTATAAAAATTAAACTTGAGGCAAAAACAAATGAAAATTTTATATTTAAATTCTGTAAGGTACTCAATATCCATGATAAAGTCCAATATCAATTGTTAAAGGAACATTTCTTTAATTTAGGTATACAGCATACAGTTTCAAACAAAATTCAGACCCGCAAAGTAACACAAAAAAAATTAATAACAATACCAGCCAAAAATAAATATGGTGAGCGCATCAGCGCATACATAATACCTCGCCTAATAAATGGTCTGGATAACATATTTAGAAATGAACTTACCAAAGATAACATAAAATATAAATTAAAATGTTTTTACCTTAACAAATATTAGCTGTTATCCCCATTTTTGTAATAAATTGTATTATATATATAAATGTAGACGGAACGGCACACAACACAAACCTGCGTGGTTTTTCGCTGTGCCACATAGAAAATTTTTATAATTTTTTATTTGATAATAAATAAAAAAAAAATTGTCCAAGAAGCCAAAAGCAGTGTCTACAGAAACCTGATAGCCGTCCGGAGGTCAGCCGAAGGTCCAACAGGGAAGGAGCATGGTCCTCCACAACTGGAATTCACGTAGGCAAAGTACACCAGCTTTGTAAAACCCCTCTCATGATCAGTTAAACGTAAACGGAGCCATTTGGCGCGGTGAGCCTTAAAATCACCGAGGATCACGATCTCTGTGGATGGGACCTGCTGTAGCAAGAAACTTGTAGCCATTTGGACGTGGTCGATAAGTCGGTCTGTTTTAGCATTACGCCCACATGAGTAGATAAACAGAAGAGAGATAAAACTTTATACAACCACGTGAATCGGCCGCACTCTTTCAAGCACGCGGGGCATGTGTGCGTGATTACTGGCAGCGTACGCGTGGTGAGAATGGCAAAAACCGGTTACGCCGGCACAGCCAGTGGACAATCTCAGGGTCAGTGCGACGCACGTTGTTTGTTTTGTTAGTTGCAAGTTTGAGTATTTTAATGTAAAAACGTGGTATTATTGATAATGGTTGTTTATGTATATTTATGTTGTGTATGAATAATACTAGAAAAAATAAAAATACATTCCCATACTTTGACTATCCAAAGAAGTACAATAGGTAAGTAAATATTTGATTCTTACTTTTTCAAGTAAGTACCTTTATTTATTGTTATTACTAAACATTTGTAGGTATGTAGGTTGGTTAGTATGTAGTAGGTATGTGTTTAGTTTTTTTTTTGTTTAATCTGTTTTCACCTATTGTGACAACCCTACCAAAATAGGTAACAATTTTGCACGTTCTTAATAAGCTTTGTCTCTGTTTCGTTTATTTACTCGTGTGTTACCACTATGAAACCGATAAAGGCACCCGTTGATACGCGGGTGGTCGTTGCTGTCTACGCGTAACCAATAGATGGACAGGTCCAAACCTTCAAGTCTGCCGGTTCGTCGAGAACAGATGTGCTCTCAGACGTATGTGTAAACTCCAACCCGAGTGTTCTCATTTGTATCCTGGGTAGGATAAATATGAAGTATCGATCGGAGAAAAACGCTTAGAGGTCTCGGGATGGTAGTAGATGGCGTTTAAGCTCGAATGAAGTCCCCTGATGTTGCAAAAATTCATGGTTAACGCGGCATTAGTTACCTTGGTCTTGTTGATCAGTACCCCCCCCCCCCCTAATACGCGGGACAGCCTGAGCACCCACGCTCAGGAGGAGTCGAGTAGCTTGAGCGTGGATGCTCAGAGGAATTCTCCATTTGATTGCGCAACCATGTAGATGGGGGCATTGGGCCTCTGACCACCTGCACTCACAAAACGCAACGCAGTAGCAAAGTTTCTACTTCACGCTGGTGTTTTCTGGAGTCATGGTGTCTCCCTGGTTCTTGCCGGGCCGTACGTGCAACAATAAAAGCTGCCGCGTGGCTTTACCGCTGTTAATGTGAAAATTAATAAACTGTTCGCGTGATTAACACAATGGCAAGCTGTACTATCAGGATGATTTCGCTAGGTGATTAGAGGTAATAGAAATATACTCCAAAATGGCAAACATTTCAGGAAGAAATGGCAAACATCTATTTTGCATGATGCTGCCTTGTTTGGTGGCAAAAAACGTATCGTATTTTCGACGATGGTATATTTCCTAGAGTAGTTGTGTTAAAGGGCCGTGGTGTTTAGGAGACTGATGCTAGCAGTGACAGGGCATGCAATTGTAAAAGAGGAGTAGGTGCATCCATAGCTAGGTAATATACACCATTTTATTTCTTTTACGCGAATTTCAACTTATTTGTTTCAAATATTCAAATAGACACATTTCTGAGAATTAACATCTGATTTTATTAAATGACCAAATTATTTCACTACGTCGCTTTTAGTCTATAAAAGTCTCAGCCATTTGTAAGCCTTCTTCATATTAAAAGAACTTACTGTTAAGCCAATACTTGTTATGTGAAAGAGTGGGACATTTTAAGCTTCCCCTTTAATTTTTGTTACAGCTTAGATATTTTAGGTTCGGCAATTGTAGATATATCGTTCTCTGTTCGATGCTAGAAATGTTACTAGAATTTCCCTTGCTTTACGGCACCAGTGGGGTAAAATTGATTTTCATTGTAATTGCAAGGCTAATTTTGGGAATTGTTTACTATGCTTTCAATGGCGAAGGCCTGTGTTGAGCCGTAGACTTTTGAAAGGCCGTAATAAATGAATGTGTATAATGCCTACGAACATAATGCCTAGGAGTAGAACTATCATATTTCCAGCAAAAAGAATTTCCGGTTCTGGTCACTCAATATTACAAACATAAGCATTATGAATAAGATAAGTATGCAGTAAGAAAGAAAACAGGTTTATTCCAGTTAAAACATAAAATACAAAAAAATACATAAAAGTGGTGGTTCATACGTGGTAGAGCCCGCAGCATGCAGCTATATTATGCTCGACCAACGTAAGACCGCGTTCTCATGGAATACCAGGATAAAATAGCAGCTCAATGCTGCCGTGTTTTGTACGATAAGTGCAGATAGCCTTTTACTGGAAACGAGGCATTCCATCTTAATCCCCAAGAGTGACAACATATCTGAATTTTGATTCTTAATCGAGGATATATGTAGACGTCTATGAGCCACATTATCCATTTATCACCAGTTGGACTGTTTTCACGTGTGTTACCCTAATTTTATATTAAAAATAGTATTAGAAAAGAGACAAATAAACCGAAGTATTAACCATATGATTAAAAAAATTGTTCTGTAGCATAAAACTGCAAAATGGCCCGATCTCAATGATAACACTGATTGTCAATATTTCAATACAACTCATGCGGCTTATCCCAGCGGTATCTCATTAGAGCTGGGGCGCCATCAGAGGCAGATGAATTAGTAAGTGGCTCAAATATGAGTCTCTGAGAGATGAGAGATGACACGATGAAGGACCAGAAAACAGCAGTGCAAGCAACACTATTTGGCGGTAGAAATAGGTATACCATACCCAGACGGAAAAGAAATCTTACTACTTATTGTTCAAAATATGTAAAAAATACTTACGTACGTTACGCCGGTTTTCTGATTGTATTTTCTTTTGATAATTTTACACCGAAATATTGTAAACTAACAAAAATAACATTAAAATGCCAGTCCACTCATTGGCTTTATTAAGCGGCTACCTATGCTGGTATTCAATCGGAGAGTGTTCCTTCCCTAGCTTAGCTAACATTTTTAAGCTACAGCCATAATACAGCTGCAACGTGGCTCTAAAGTAAATGTCTGGTACTTTGCGAAGAAATTTATAAGATAAAATTTATACTCATTCATCATCACCATCATTACAGCTCTTCAAAAGTCCACTGCTGAACATAGGCCTCCCCCAAGGAATACGAAAAAGCACGGTCCTGGGCCAACTGCATTCAACGACTTCCTGCACGTTTTACCAAGTCGTCACTCCATTTAGTGGGGGATCACCCTACACTTCACCTACCGGTACGAGGCTGCTACTTGGGAACCTGTTTTCTCCATCGGTTGCTGGTTCTTCGAGCTATAGGGGCCGTCAATTGCCACTTTAGCTTAATAATCTGTGGGGCTATGTCAGTCACTCTGGTTCTACTGAGAATATCCTCATTTCTAAATTTCTCACGCAGAGAAACACGAGAATAGCCCTCTCAATAACTCCCTAAGCGGCTTTGAGTGTCCGAATTTTCCCAACGCTACCCAGCCGATTTGAATCCTATCAGACTATTTGTCCCAGGTAAACATACTTGTCAACAACTTCGAGCTTAGTGTTCCCAAGAACTACCGGCATAGGGGTAACACGGACGTTACACTTGATCTTT
Organism: Parnassius smintheus behrii; assembly: GCA_036936625.1. Lineage (NCBI taxonomy): Eukaryota > Metazoa > Arthropoda > Insecta > Lepidoptera > Papilionidae > Parnassius > Parnassius smintheus. The sequence goes on from JAUPFT010000001.1 coordinate 18,402,241, forward strand.
GTTTTGTCCATGTTCGTCTTAAGACCTATCCGTTGGGAGGCACTATTGAGGTCATTGAGCACAGTAGTTGGGTCTTCCAGCAATTCTGCCATAAGGACTATATCACCGGCAAATCGAAGGTGAGTGATGTACTCGCCGTTTATGTTAATACCGTATCTTTCCACTCCAGAAGCTTGAGAACCTCTTTCAATGCAGCGCTGAAGAGTTTCGAGGATATAACGTCACCCTGTCTTATACCTTTCTGCAGTTGGATAGGGTATAAACTCCGAATTTTAAAAAAGTTAAGATCCGAAAAAAATGCACAGAAATGACAATATTAATGATTATTGTAAATATAACTTACGTTTATATTTTGTATTCACTCGTTTTATTTTAATTTTTTCCATTATATTATTTAACGTTCTAAACATTTCAGAATTAACAGCAAAATATCTATTGTATGAAAATTACTATTTTATCTTCAGAACCATAAAACAAACGTGGAGCGACGTCGTTCGTGGCACTTAGCTGAATTTGTAGTCTTATTCAAAATTGTATGCTTGACATAATATGGTGAAAATTTTATGCGCAATATAACACGCTCCATCACTGCTATAATTTTTAAATGGAATGCTTTTATTTCTTCACAAACTGTCTACAGGATACTTAGCGTTTTGTTTAATAGGATGGGGTGACAAACGAGCACACAGTCCACCTGGGTGGTAAGTGGTTGCTTCAAACGAAATGAAATTATTAAGTAGGTTAAATTCTACATATATATACCTGTCTCTTTTTAGTGTCGCTTTTTAGTTCGAAGCTCAAAATCACAACGATTCTAAAGTAGTTTTTACACTAAATAACATTAAAACAGACACATTTATTAACCTACGCAAATAAACACTATGTACTGAATTCCAGCTGATATCAAAGTCCTGTTTTCCTTTGTTGCAACAATGTTGACCTGTATTACTCCAGCTAAGGCTGAATTCCCGTTTGCGTTCAACATCACTTACTAAGTAGGAACTTTACAAAAGGTTTCTCTTCACACAGTAATAAATTTAGCGTACTCTACAAAAGCTTTATTTTACTGTTGCACCTAACTAGAATAACAAATGAGATCTTGTTATTCAGACGATGAAAAGGGATTTCAAAAGAAGCTTTATCGAATAAAATCATTTTTTTAAAACTATCTATCTATGATCTTCTTCATTTTTAGTAGTGTTATTATTAGTTTACTCTCAATAAGACTTTCACAAATTTATCATCAGGCATGCATTTCTTGGAAGCGGTGCCCTGATTCTAACTACGCGAGTTGAGTGCAAAGCCATGATCATTCTTTGAAATTTAGCTTTGTTTTTTTTTTTTCTAAATTCTGTCATTAAAGATGACTAAGCAGTTTCTTTATAAAATTATTGCTCTCAACACACTATATAGGTAATGCTTAAAGTATATCTCACCACTTTGTCTGTTGTACAAAAGGCTGAAAGTACAATTGTTATAATACAATGTGACTTTGAGGACTACTGTGGAATGTCTCGTTACCAATAAAATGTAACTTCTATTCTCCAAACTCAACATACGAAACGTACGAAACACGGAATCATTATGCTACTATTTCACACTGATATTTTTCATAGTTTAAGGGTGAAAAACGAGCTGTTTATCAGACTGAGACTGAGGGTACATTGTGGTCCATCCGATGCCATGACCTACAAATATCTACATCTGTCTTCGATTAAGAATCAAAATGCAGATGCAATTACCACGATGGAGTTTCTCTTTTTCATTAAAAAGGCACTCTAACCCCTTCTTACTCTACTGTATGTACTAACCATACGTAAAATAGCAGCATTAAGTTGCTAATTTATGCAGGTATTCTGAAAAAGATGGATCCCTCACTTGTTGAGCCAGATTATGCTACACACATAATAAACCTGTAGGTACTAGGGAACGTGAGGGGGTTTTTGCCATTGTTACAAATCATGGCAGGCGAGCTTTCAATCGCAGTGTTTTATTATTTTGAGTTGTTATCAGAAGTAACACTGGTCATTTCATTTATTTTTCTTTGTTACCGCTTAAGTATGAGCCGTGGTAGCTTAGTGGTTAACGCTCGCTGTAAATATAACAGAACGCGAGTAACCCGGGTTCGATCCCCACCGGCACCAATCAAATTGTTAATTGCAATTTTAAGTGCTGATTTACCACGTGCTCGGCGGTGAAGGAAAACATCGTGAGGAAACCAGCATGTCTGAGGAATAAGAAAAAAAATATTTCGAAGACATGTGAAGTTCGTCAACACGCATTTGGGCAGCGCGGTGGACACTTCCTTGCCCTAAACCCTCTCAGAAATGAGGGGAGGCCTGAGCCCAGCAGTGGGACGTATATAGGCTGTAACTTTACTTTTTACTTTACTTTAACCGCTTAAGTTACCTACGGGGTAATATGGGGATGGTGGATTATCTTACACCGACACTGTACACTGGAATGATTTCCAACCTTTCAAAAGTCATGATAATCATCAAAGGACATTTAAAACCAACTTCAAATTAAGGAGGCTACAGATACATTGTCTGCTCTGAACAATAAAATTAAATGCCTCGCGGTGTGTAATTGTATTATCTCGCTTTACCTTTCAGACCAGAACACAGCACGCAAGCAGCAGCAGTCATATGTAAGAGGTGGTATTTTTGGTAACGACCTCCTAGGCAGAAAGGAAGTCCTGCTACCTAATAAATGTAATAACTTAATTAATTAAATTTTTTGTGTTTCAGGGAGTCGATAAATGGGGTTTAATTAATGTTAGTTATAAGGTTATTTCTCAGTCCTGCTCGAGCTCTGCGACCGTGAATACTAAAACCCACATAAATACAATTAGTCGATTTCAATGCATCGTATTCTTCCATCAACTCCGTTTACGTCATTTCCGCCTTATTTTTGATATTTTATGAATGAATATATTTACTGATGACGCCCCGAGCAACAGCAGCAGCGATTTCCGTATTGCATTCGTTCAAATCTCCCACAAGCCTATAATAAGTTTAAGCGAAATCTCCTAGGATAACTATGTACCTTATGTGATAGTAAACTTGATCGCAATCGGGTGCGGGCCTGTCACCCGAGTCTTCACATGCGAGGGCTATCGAGAATACTTGTGCGAGATTGCATAACCGCCAACATATTTAAATGATGAAACATTCTGTATCGTCAACTGATTATAATTTGAAATTAAACTATAAATCTATTATTGTCTGTTAAGTTAAAACTTACTTACTAATTAACTGCTAAAGATTCAAATTGCATTAAATCGTTCGAAATGTTTATATACTTCTCTTTAATTTGCTTATAAATAGACCGTATTGTGCAGAAATGTTCCAGCCTACAAACCGATCAAAAAACTATCCAGTTCTTTTCTTACTTTATTTCTTAGTATAAAGGAATTTTGATAAATAATAGAAATCCAATAATCTACATCCAATTTTCTTAAAAATTATAAATTAACAAAACTTAGTATGCCTATATTTATACAATAAGTCTTTACCTATTAAATTGCCGTTCTGCTGTACTTGTCATTTCAAATCAAAATAATTTTTGATAAGAATTCTAGTTTCAAATTAATTTTATTTTAAAAACATGGCATTATTTTTTTAAAGTTAGTAATTTTTTATTGATTAGCAATATGTTTTCATCTCACTTGAATAAGTACTGTCGTCTGGGATACGTTATAAATTCGTGTAATTCGCAGACGCAGGTGCTGTCGGGGCACGGCTGCTTTGGCAAGTACCTGTGCCGCATAGACAGGAAGCACTGCGTCCATTGCGGGAGGACACGGCGCAACACACGATCGCCGAGTGTAGCTTGGGAGGAGCAGCGCCGTGTCCTACCAAATGAAGTAGGAGGCGATCTGTCGCTGTCGGCCTTGGTGCGGAGGATGGTCGGTAGCGCACAATCGTGGGACACAGTGGTGTCCTTCTGTGAGGACGTGATGTCGCAGAAGGAAACTGCGGAACAGGAGAGAGAGATCTCGACTCCCTTCCCTGGCCGCGGAAGGCGGGTGGGCCCCTCGCGTGCACGTGCGAGGAGACACCGGGGTAGTTTTAGCCGGTAAGATTCCGGCACACCCCTCCGCCTTTCCCCAGGCAGAGGCAGTCCATGAGGATTTCCCCCCGTAAAAAAAAGGTTAGGTTAGGTCCCCCCCCCCGTACGGGTTCTCGCCTTGTCGTGGCGGGGAGGGGCTTAGAAGCCGTGGCTTGGTCACCCGCGGCGAAACAAAGAGGAACCCACATGGCTGGCCCGAGGTGAAGGGCCGGCCCGAGGTGGCCACTCCGAATGGGCTTGGCGAGCCCACTTCGGATGTGTCTTGGTGGACTGTGGTGAGAGGGGTGTCCTTACCACCTACCGCTGCAGCCGAGGTGTAGTCGCGGAGGAAGAGGAGTGTTGGTATGGCGATGTGCCACTCGCCCTATCCTCCGCGACTCCAACGGGGCCGCGCCGTTGATGCGGTGGTGGTGGGGCTGCGGGGGGAGAGGATTGTTGGTATTGCGAGGCGTCGCTCTCCCTACCCTCCGCAGCCGAATCTTGGTTGGCGGTGGAGCCATAGACCAGATCCGCCGCTGAGGTCGGGAAGGCTTAGTACTTCTAAGTGCTCGTTTTTCCTGGCCCCATGGCCTTCGTGCATCGGACACGGGGGCGTCTGTTGCACAGATGTAATTGGAGGCCGTAGAGGAAGGCGCGCCATGTGTTCAGGTGCGCCTTGCCTGGGAAGGAGCAGGGGGACAGTGGTCCTCGTCAGAGGAGACGCCGCCATAGGGCAGCCGGCGCTGGTGGGGCTGCGGATGTATGCGAAAGTGTTCCCGTGGCCCTGCCAATATGTAACGAAGGAGGAACACCATGGGGTTTTAGTCGGTGCGAGTCCGACATAACCCGTTCTTGCCCCCGCGAGGCGGTTATGCGTAGGCATTTCCCTATGTAAAAAAAGGTTAGGTTAGGTTAGGTTAGGTTATTACGAGTATTTTGAAGAGAATCGTGTAGCCCAACAAACTGATCGGCCAGTAACTAATCGTTATAATTTGCGCACTTGCATACATATTAATTCTGATTAAGAAACCGAATCAACTCTCGCTCGATAGTAAAATCTGCAGGGTGTGGTGTCTCTAAGAGTCGAAATGTAAACAAGTTATCACCCAGGAGTACGATTAATTTTAGCTTAAATCTAAGAAAACATTATATTAGGTTATATTTTTTTCTTTACAGTGGAATTTTTAAGATATGTGATATATAAGCCATATACAGCAGAAGGACGTGTAAAAAGGAATGCCTCGGAATATTGCTCCCGGTACTTTTTCACCCAAACATATGATCGGTTCTTCGATCACACGCCGTTTCATTGTCTTGTGGGTTTCATAATAATGGTAAAACTTATTTTTTACAATAATGTTATATTCTCGTAATTAAAAAATTATTTGGTTTCAGATTTATTTTCACTATTACTATCAAAACTCAGCAATCACTACAGCCAATCATAATTCCGCTGCTGGATAATGCTAGGCCTGCAAATTTCATCAGGTCGTCGCTCCACTTAGTGGGGGATCCCCCAACATTGCGCTTGCTAATACGAGGCTGCCAATCGAGAACATGTATTTCCTATCGGATGTTGGTTTTTCCAGCTATGTGACTGATCCGCTGTCACTTCAGCTTAACAGGTCTACTGGGCTATACCAATATTTAGTCTATTACTAGATTTCTATGACTATGACAGTTATTAGTTTTATCTTAGTCTTGTGATCAATATCAAATTCCAGTCCACTCTAACATCTCTTCAAAAACACAATTGTTGGTTTTCGAATCGGGATCATCATCAACATCATCATCATAATTATAGGTAACCCATCTAATATTTGAAGGTTTCGTGGCACAGTGACTTAGCAATGAGATACAGTGCTACGGACCGCGGTTTCGATTCCCGCACGGAACAAGTATTTGTATGGCCTACATATAAGTAATTGTTCAGATCTGGAAATTTGTAAATAAATATTATGAAATTTATATACGTAAACTACATCTCAATACAGGAGAAAATCCTAGTGTTACGTTGTTTCTGCTTTAAAAAAGTCCACTGCAGAACTTAGGTATTCCCATAGATTGTTTCATAATGCTTTAGGTATAGTTGCCACGCTTGCCACGAGGGTTGGTTGATACCACCCATCTTTTGTTTCAGTTTCCCTTTGTCGCCTCTTGCGAAACCCACGAAATGATATGGGATTTTGACTATCGCCACTACGTGGTAATCCGGATGTATTGTGATTAACATCATATCATTTATTGCTCGTTCCCTACATCAGAATTTCGGACGTTTTTACGTTTTGAAACATAGACGACCTCATTGATAAAAATCGACGTCAATTTAATAAATGCCCTCAGTTTTCCTACCCCTAACTTTTTTCACTAAATGACAAAAGAAAGAGACAGGACTAGAGATTATTAATACTTAATTAAAGTAAAAGATTATATAATGGTTCATTATAAGTAGGATCGATTATGACTAATTTTAATTTGTTAAAAGCCGTAACCATCAAAGTACAGGCTGTGAATACATTTCTTTCATTATACAAAGTGTTCCACATTTGAATTTCACTTTAAATTCCAAGTATGCTACAACCTACTTGGACTAGAATACAAATTACAATAAAATGACAGACGCCGTAATAAAAAGTCTTTATTAAATTTTACAAACTTAGCTCCTTCAAGTATTTGCCTCCCATTCAATGTAATCCTTCGAACCATTAAATTAATTTGAATGACATAAAATAAGTGGCGATTTTATTTATGTTATAAATTTACGCGTAATCAATAACAAAAATGTCAAAGGCATCTTCTTTATCAACGTTACTATGTACACCGAATAAATGGCATTTTCAAAAGTCATGTTTGTCACGTACAAATGCGAAAATCGGACGGCGTCGCTCTTATAATCTTGTACCGTAATTACACCAGTAAATTAAAATTTGTTTAAATATATATTTTTTTTTCAAATAAATGTTCCATTATTCACTGAGCCCAAGAGCTAATAACCTAACTCGGCGTTCATCGCGAAGGTTAAATACACACTACTGCATTACTGTGTCCAGCCCCCTTAAAATGTATGGCAAATGCACCGATATGCGCTTCTTGACTTATTGCATTCGTCACTCCATCTAGTAGTGGACGCTTAAACATAAATAAAGTTAATTTTTTTAAATAAAGGTGACAAACAAACACATCGTCCACTTAATGATAAGTGAACGCTGTGGCCCATATAATACTCAACTTTTAACATTAATCCAGTGAGTATATTTCAAAATTGTTTCTTTTAATTCATACATAACCCGTTTTCATTATTCTTTGTTTATTCCAAGTAAGCGAATGGATTCAAGTCTTTCTAATAAACTGAAGTTTTAAAACGAAATTACGGTCCACCTGGTGCTTAGTGGCTACAGCAGTCCTTGGGCAGATGCAACTTTAAAAAAAGAAGGACACAAATGCGTTGTAGCCCCTGAAGACGAAATGCCCCAAAACCAGTTAATATAACTAAGGCCGGAATACAACAGTGCAAGCACTACTATTTAGCAGTAGCAATAGGTACGATTATGCTACATAACCAGACTGCTAGCCAGAAATGATAAATCCTATTATCTTCTCGTAATGTTAATAACTTAATGATTTTGAAATAAATCTCGTTTTTAAATCATTCTCGTTTTTAAAATATTTAAAATCATTTTTATGCGTGGTAGAGCCACGCTGCAGCTTTATTATGGATGTAGCATGGAGAGGTCGGCTTGTCCGGGAAAAACCACGCTCTCACACAATATCAGCGTAATATGGCAGCTAAATGCTGCTGTGTTTCGCATGGTGAGTTTAGAAACCTGAGATCCTTTTTACTGGAATCGAGGCATTCCATCATAGTTCTCAAGGGTGACAACGCATCTGAATGTTGATTCTTAACCGAGCATAAATGTAGATGTCTATGGGCCACAGCATCCATTTACCATCAGGTGGACTGTGTGTTCGTTTGTCATCTATAAAAAAAGTTTTATTTCAAAACCTGTCAAAATTTTCTTAGAAGCCGTATTTATTTATAATAATTCAAGCTACGTATGTGTCAGTCCCACCTAATAATTTAAAAATTTTATGACGAAGTAGGAAACGAAATACTTTATTTTTGTAAAACAAAAGAAAACCTGAGGTATTGACTAATGTTTAATTTTAAAAATTATATGAATTGCTAAAATTTGCATTTTTTTTCTTTCACATGCAGAGACATATGGATCAAGTGTTTTATTCCAATCTTAGTTTAAGTGTATTTAAGTTTTTTTTATGTTACCACAGGATCAATATTTTCTGTACGGTAACATGACTATAGCGTGACCTATAACATGACCAAGCGTATTATGTCGTTGATCATATTTAACACAAAAATATTTCACGGTTGTTTTTCTTATCATAATATATTTTTTACTTCTTGTAAGAGTTGGAAAAATAGGTCTCATTTTTAAAAGTTAATTTTTGGAATACTCGAGTTTAATTTACATGTGAATTGTGAAGGTTGTGCCAGCGCTTTGTCCCCAAATTCTAATAAGTGCTTTTTTTTAGATGATTGCAACTTTAATAAAATATGAGTTGGTTCTCCTTCAATTCCCTGAGCGTTAAGGTGGCTGTTATTAGTGAGTCTCATAGCATATTTATTTGTAGTTAAATTTAAATTTGCAGTAAAATAGTAAAGTAAAATCACTAATATTATTGCAATTTTGTCACAAACGTTAAATTTTAACGTGAATATTTTTAGCAATATTTGAATATAAAAATTTTTAAAAATGTATTTATGTACTTGTTTATACTGAAAACAATAATCATATAATGGAAATAACCTACAGGCGTTGCCTCATGATACTCGTAACTGACGGACAAGGCTGTGATGATCAGTTAATGACAGAAAAAACATCTTATATGCTGAATGGACTCATAAACTAGAGCTGGTGAGCGAAACTCCCAGTGCAGTGTTATCGCTCTGCGTTTATCAATCCGTCTCTCCAGTGTATGTAAAATATTTTCTTAAAATATAATTTTAACGCAGTAGTTCCACGCTCCAACTATACTGTGCTTGCAGCACGTAAGTCAGGATAGGCTCAGTCGAGGAATACAGATCACAGCGAAAAAACGCAGTTTGATTCTGTTGTGTTTATTATGGTGAGTGTAGAGGATAGGAGACCCTTTTTGCTGGTAAAGAATCAAACAATCTTATTCCTCAGGGGTTGTATCTACATTTTTATCCTTAATCGAGGACTAACATGTGTTTATATCCTTCAGCATTCAGTTAGTATAAGGTGAACTGTGTACCTGTTACCCTTGTTTTATAAAAAAAATGCATGGCTGCTGACACATTCTTGAAAAAAGGCTTAGCCCTAATGGAATTAAAAAAATAAAACAAAAAAGTGAAGAAGACAACAGAAATATGTCTATATCATGCCAAATGAGAGTCCGTAGTCTCTGCCTACTTCTTTGGGTGAAAGCCACTTAAAAGAAAATTATACATATTTATACAAAAAGTGAAACTCTATGTGGATTAAAATATACAATTTAACTTTTATTATATTATATCATATGTATTATATTCAGTTCGATTTTATAAACAAAAACCAAATATATAATAATATTTAATTTTACTTTCCAAGCACGTGCTGATTAGCTTCAATGTTTACGGACCCAAAGGTAATTGTGTTCTAGGCCCTAGTAATTTTAAATTCACACCACTCCCTAGAATCTAGGGTGTGGTGTGAATTTAAAATTATATATGATATATTTATTTATTTGCGATCCAATGTATATACCTGGGTCTAACTTTATATAAAAGTCACTTGATTTTAATAATGATAAAACAATCAATAGCCCCAAGTTCCCTAAAGTGTTGTTTGGATATTGTTTCATATAAAAGTTTAACTAAATTAAGTTTTATAATACAAGCGTAATAGGGACTTTGTTCTAGTAGAAAATACATTTTTTTTAGTTTTTTTAAAAGGGGAGAGGGCAAACGAGCATACGGCTCACCTGATGGTAAGTGACTACAGCCACCCATGAACAACTGCAATACCAGGGGTATTGCAGGTGCGTTGCCGGCCTTTTAAGAAAGAGTAAGCTTTTGTTTGATGGTCCCTAAGTCGTATCGGTCCGAAAAACCGCCAGTAGTAAACTATTCCACAGAGATATATATGGTATGCGAAAGAAACTCCTAGTGAGGGACCGCAAAGCATCCAGATGATGTAAATGGTATCAGGAGTATTGCGCGGTGTGCTTTCATGAAATTTGGCGGCTGGAATTAATCCAGCCTTCGTATTTCACTGAGGATGCCTCGTGTAGGGGCGAAATATGTGTCGTATTATAGTCGGTGGTCTTTTACGGTGTAGTGGTGTTGAGAGTAGTGGTAACGGGGATAGTGCACACAATTGAGAGTTTTGTATACACATTATTTTATTTCCAATAGCGAACAATAATTTCTACCAACTTAAAAAAAACACACAGTTTAAATTCAACCTCTTAAATTGTTTATACGTGTAGATTACTTTACCTAGACGTAATAACCTTATAATACTCGTACAGCGACATATTAACCGCTTAATAGACAGTTTCTTATACTGCAATTAAATGTGCATATTGCATAACTAGCTAAACGCGTACAAAAGATCTCATGAAGATTTGGCAGATTTCTTAAATATTCAGTTTGCAAATTACCAGTATTTAAATTTAAATTACTATAAAATTACCAGTGATTATTAATTAAATTGAGTTTTAGAATATAATCTAATAATGTAATTTTATAACCTTATTCAAAATTTTATATTTGCGATGCCCAAACCGGATTTAAATGCGGACTTTTTTTTAAAATGACATTTTTTGCTAACATTTGAGTGCAATAAATATTATGGTTATGATTATTAACATTATAATATTCGATGCCGTCTTATGAGGTACCATATTAGGCTCAATACTTTGTTTACCGCAGTCGTAGTGAATGTTAAATTTAAACGAAATTTAAATTTTTAAGGCAAAACCTTTAATATATTTTTTATTATTATTACTTTAAACTATATTTAAGATAAATACATTAAAATACAATAACAATTGATTACAGCTTACTTGAATTAAGTATCAATTATCTCATACATTTACTTTTCTATTGTTATTTAAGGAAAAGCGAGAGATAAGGAGGGTGTAAGAAAGAGAAAGAGAGAAAGAGACCAACTTTAAGCATTTCTTTAATTGACATCGAGTTTTATGAGTAAAGCTATAATATATTAACATGCTAAATTACAGGCCTAAAGAATTGGTTACTTCTAAAACACCTACTGGGATGAACCATATGAAGCACTGAAACAAACAATGTTAACATAAGAATTTGATCGTACTAATCATCATCATCATCACAAACCTTAATAAGTCCATTACTGAACATGAGGCACCCCCAAGTCATGCTACAAAACTCGGTCTAAAGTAATCCGCATCCATAAACTTCTTGAATTTTAGCCAGGTCATACTAGTTCCATCGTCATTTTAAACTTGGTAGAGCTAATCTGCAGCATATTATGATCACAACAATAATGAGTCGGCTTCAACAGGAAATATCCACGCTTGCATAAAATACCAGCGTAAAATATTAGTATAATGTTGTTGCGTTTCTGTGTACCATACACACTCGTACAAGATGGTAGGCCCTTTCCTCTCTAGGAATCCGTTTGGGTAAGTACTACACTCGCTCGTATTTATGCCGCCAATAATAGTGTCTGCACTGCTGAATTCCAGTCTCGAGGGTACAGAATGACAGCACAATTAAAAGCTGTGAAGTAATCCATTTTTATCCTCAGAGGTGCCGACGAATCTTTATTATCTTTTTATTTGTAGTTAGTTACAAGTTGTCATTTGTCTGCCATTGCGTGACTATTGTTAGTTTATTCTGTTTAAAAAAAGAGAACCCGAGGGCTCGCTTTATTAGTAATTCAACGTAACGATTTCATGTTAGAACTAAAGAGTGTTCGCTTATTTGATTGTTGGTCCTTATTCGAAGATAGATGAAATTATTTATCGGTCACATAGTTTTCTTACCATAAAGTGGATTGTGAACTCATTTGTCGTAAGGAAGGAATCAGCTAGATCGAATTTAGGAAGGATAAAATCATAAAGTAATGATCTTAACTTCAACGCAAACTTAAACGCAATTTCGTACTCGTACGTGGTAAAGCCGTTCAGCAGATATATTATAGTTCTATCACTAATGGTTTGGCCCGACCAGGATAGGACCATGCTCTCACTAAATACCAGCTTAAAATAGCAGTTCAATGCTGCTGTTTTCGTATGATAGTGTAGCGTATGATAGTGTAGAGAATCTGATACTCTTTACTACATATAAGATATTCCATTATCTAATTTCTGACTTTTAATTGATGAAAGATGTATATTTCTATAGACCACAGCAGCCACTTACCATCAGATGAACTCTGCGCCACTTTGTCAACTGTGTTCTATAAAAATCCTGAAAACCTATGAATAACGAATATTAAATTAAATTAATGAATTGGTTGTTAGTATATATACATAGGCTGTAATAATTTACTATCAAGCGGCTGGTTAGTTCAATTGTAATTTTAATTTTATACAAAATATTTATGTACAAAAATGTTAGTGTATCACATTGTCTTGCCTAAATTTTCTTTACATATAGCGCGCCTGGCTTGACATTCATTGACATAGAATTGGTATCCTCTCTTATATCGACTGAACATCATGCAAATAGGTTCCAAATCATCTTCGGGTAGATCTTGGCAGACAGTATCACATTCATGTTTACTAACGACTCCATGTGCGACAGCAACTGTAACTTTCCTTGTGAAATTAAATAATCATTTCGCCCACAGCTCAGTGAAGTATATATATTATATAAGAGGTAAATCTTCCAGAATAGTATACAATATATTTAATAATATATATATATATATATATATATATATATATATATATATATATATATATATATATATATATATATATATATATCAATATAATATTTAAAACTAAATCTAATTTTTTAGTTTGGCGAAAAGCAATATCAGTGCGGTGATATCGATTCAGCACACACCAATCAGTCTCAGGAGTGCGGTCATTATATGCACACTGTCAAGATATTTACTATAAAAATAAATATCATCATATGTTGCAAAGAGATTAAAAAAGTTTGTAACAATAAACAAACTAAACTTAAAAAAAAGTGAAAACAGACTTCAAGAACAATAAATGAATTAAAAAATAATTTTACTTGCGAAAATACCGTGTCCGATATATGATGCCCGGTATATATCATTACAGTTCAGTGATCCAGCGAGAATCCAGTCCAGTGCTGGACTGCATCTATAACTTAGAAGCGGTTGAAGTGTGAACACTACAGTGACAATGATTTCAAGAAGACATCACACTGGAGTGGCACTGGATTGGCCGTCTACAATATTCTAGTTGCACTGGATTGGTCGCACTAGATTAAAAAGTAGACCGCCAATCCAGTCACTGGACTGGAATGCTAACTGGATTCAGTGCATTCCAGTGCCGGTTTATATCTTTCCAGTAAGCAATCCAGTGCTGGATTCGATCGCTGGACTGGAATAATGTAAACCGGTATATTTTTATAACGACATAATATGTTCGTATGCACGTAATGCAAAATGTCTAAAAATGTGATTTTATGTAGACTTACTTAGAGAAAGTATATAATATAATTTACAAATAATTGAAAAAATTGCTTCTTTCATTGTTTTTATGATACTACGTAGTTTTTTTTTTCAAACAATTTTACTTATAATAAAGTACTTACTATTTGTTTTGAAACCAGGGCAGTTCGAAATTGCTTTCTTGTTTAATGTTTCCTAAGAATAATAATTCAAGACGTAAAAATAAACATAAACAAAATTTTATAGGTAAAATCAAATATGAATATGTAATAGATTTATGTATTAATAGTTGTTAGTAACCTCTCTTATATAGCGTGCGTAAACGCATGTGCGCGCGCTTGTGTGTGTGTGTGTGTGGGGGGGGGGGGTTTATCAATCGTAACTAAACATGAAAATCACACAATCGACGTTTGTTTTTAGAATGTCAACCAATTTTTCACTGATTTTATATAATAAAAGAAAACAACGTCATTACAGATAAGCAGTGCAGTACTCATAAAAAGTTTTAAAAAATTTTTGAAGTGTATATTGCATTAATTTACAACAAAACATTTCTCCAAATAAGGTTTAGTCAGAAACAATGCGTAATATTAAAAGTTTCGAGACTTTATTACTAATTGGTTATAGTCATCATCATTCTCTAAACCATTTCCCATTATCTGGGGTCGGCGCAGTAAACCTTCTTGTTCCGTTCCTCTCTATCAGCCGTCATTTCCATACTTACTCCTTTCATTCTCATATCACTCTTCACACAATCGATCCATCTTTTATTCGGCCTTCCTCTGCCCGTGTGTCCCTCCACATTCATATTCAACACTCGTATTGTGACATGACTTTCATTCCTCCGCATCACATGCCCAAACCATGCCAATCTGCTTCCTCTCACCTTTTCTACCACTGGCGCTACTTTCAGGCTTCCTCTTATATACTCATTCCTTATCTTATCCATCCTTGTCACACCACACATCCATCGTAACATTCTCATTTCATTCGCATGCAGTCTATTTTCATCCTTCTTCTTGACGGCCCAGCATTCACTTCCATACATGACGACAGGTCGGATGATCGATTTGTAAATTTTCCCCTTCAGCCTTATTGGCATTCGGGGATCGCACGTTGTGGCTGTGACCTGTCGCCATTTCATACACCCTGCGTTAATCCTATGCTGCACAGCTCTATCTATTCCGCCGTCGCCTTGAATGAGGGAACCGAGGTACTTGAAATCTGAGCAGGTAGGCAGTATAGCGCCATCCAACGACATGGGTACAGGACTGGAAAGACCGCCGAAATCACAGCACAGATATTCGGTTTTGGATCTGCTGATCTTCAAGCCAACACTTTCCAGCCTCTGTTGCCACCCCGTCAGTCTGCTCTGTACCTCGATGCCTTCTTCCCCGACAAGCACGATGTCATCAGCAAAGAGCATGCACCAGGGTGCCTCATCCTGCAGGTCCGACGTCAAAGCGTCCATAATCAGTAGGAAGAGGTAAGGGCTCAATGCCGACCCTTGGTGCAGCCCTACCGTCACATCGATACTGCCCGTAGTTCCCGCGGCAGATCGTACACATGTACGGGATGCTCTGTACATAGCACGGACTAACCTCACATACTTCCCAGGCATACCTTTCATCTTTAACGCCCACCACAAAACCTCACGGGGAACCCGATCGTACGCCTTTTCAAGGTCGACAAAAACCATGTGCAGATTTTTATGCACGCGCTTGTACTTTTCGCACAATTGGCGTAATGCGAAAATGGCATCTGTCGTACCTCGACCGGGCATGAATCCGAACTGGTTTTGTGTTATCTCACACTCTTCTCTCATTCTTCTCTCTATTATTCTTTCCCAGACTTTCATAGTATGTGACATGAGTTTTATTCCCCGGTAACTGCTGCAGTTTTGAACGTCTCCTTTGTTTTTAAAAATGGGGACCAGTATACTACTGCACCATTCCTCAGGTATTTGTTCTTCCTGCAACAATTTACCGAAAAATAAACTCAACCACTTCCATCCATCCGCACTCCGCAACTTCCACACTTCTACTGGTATTCCATCTGGGCCGACTGCCTTCCCATTCTTCATATTCCTAACAGCCATTTTTACTTCTTCCACACTAATTTCTCTCACTAAGCCCATATTCACTGGTGGGTTTTCAAGCATACCATTCCATTCATTCTCCTCATTCATCAATTTCTCAAAATACTCCTTCCATCGCTTCTTTATACTTTCATCGTCAGTCAAAATCCTTCCAGAATCATCTTTTATACATTTTACATGTGAAACATCTCTTCCATTCCTTTCTCTCGCTCTTGCAATTTGAAAAAGTCGTTTTTGACCTTCGGGGCTTTCAAGGGACCGATATAATTTATCTTGCGCCTCTGCCCTACAAATAGCAACTTCCTTCTTCGCTCTCTTCTTACATTCTTTATACGCCTCTCTCTTACTTTCTTTTATGGATTCATTCTGGTCTTCTACGCTCTGCCATTCTTTAAAGGCATTTTTCTTTTCTCTCAAAACTTCTCTAATACTTTCACTCCACCACCACCCATCCTTATCTATCATACGCTTCCCTTTTGTTTCTCCTAACACCTTCCTTGCCACACTTCGGATACAATCAGCCATTTCCTTCCAGCACTCATTCACACTCATTCCTTCCATATCACCCATCTCTATCATCTTGTTTACAACTAGCTCTCTAAATTCACTTGCATACTCCTCCTTATGCAACAAATGCCACTTTATTTTGGGTGGGGGACGATCCTTATGTTTGTTGAGGCGAACAGTTAAGCAGATGTCAGCCAGCAGAATTCGGTGCTGGGATACTAAGTCTTCACCTGGAAGCACTTTGCAGTTTTTTACACTCTTGATTTGGTTCCGTCTTAACAGAAGATAGTCGATCTGTGTCGCGTGGTGGCCACTTTTATAAGTAACAAGATGCTGATCTCGTTTTTGGAACCACGTGTTTACTACAGCCAGGTCGAAAGCACATGCTGCTTGCAGAAGAACTTCCCCCTCACGGTTGCGTACTCCGTACCCCCATCCACCGTGTACTCTTTCATACCCGTCATTCACTCTCCCTACATGTCCATTAAAATCTCCTCCCATATAAACATCCTCACTCTCAGGTATTCCCATCATCATACAATCAAATTCCTCCCAAAACTTCTCTTTCACACTCTCTTCACAGCCTGTTTGCGGAGCATACACACTTACAACATTCACTACTTTGTTTTCAATCATTAATTTAACAACTATCATTCTGTCATTTACTCTTTTCACATCTGTCACTCGTTCTTTCATTCCACTATCTAACACAACTCCTACTCCATTTCGCTTCCCGTCACTTCCACAGTAATAAAACTTGTATCCTTCCCCAATCTCTCTTGCTTTATTGCTCTTCCATTTTGTTTCCTGCAAACAGGCAACATTCACTCTTCGTCGTTTCAAAACATCTGCTAACTCTCTTCCTCTTCCAGTCATCGTACCTATATTCCAGCTTGCAAACCTCACTCTGACATTCTTCTCTCTACGGGCTCGCCTCTTACGTCGCACCCGCTCCGTAAGGTGCGACAACCCTTGCCCACTTCCCACAGGAGCCGGGTGCTGCTCCTGCGCGTCGCCTGCGGGGTACGCCCTAGCCCTGTCATATATCCCACAACTCGTAATATTCATAAGTTTACTGCATGGGATTTGGCAAAAGTTTTACAGTCGGCCGCCTGCCTGACACCAACCCTCTTTGGGTATGCTATTGTTGGTAGAGGAAGCTACCATTTTGGAAAAAGGAAAAAAAAGGTTGGGGGTAGGAGCGTAGGTGTAAGGATACTGTTATCTCGGCAGGAAAGGTATGAGAATAACAGTAGCTCGGGGAGCCGGGGTCGCGTACCCGTATTCCATAACAGGATCACCGGAAAGGTAGACCAGCATGAAAACCCCCTGACTGATAATTGGTTATAGTAATAAGTAAATAAAAAAAGTTCAATTAGGATATCCCCAGTATGAAATTTCAAATGGTTGATTGTTTTTGTTTCAATTTTGCTTTTTCTTAATGATGATTTTTTGAAGCATTTTTAAACATGGCAAAATGTAACTTGTTTTAGATAACGTTAAATAAGCAAAGTTTAAGTTATTTTGGAACCATATTAAGTTAACCATATGTTACAAACAATTCTCTTTTCTTATGAAAAATAAAACTATTTATATAAAAGAAATTGTCAATCACGATTTTTAAAGAAAATATATTCTTAATTAACAATTGAAATAATCGCGATATAAACTAAAAGGATAATAAACAAGAAAAATGTATTAATAAAATCAGGTGTTAATTTGCGGAAATCCATTATACTAAAGATTTTAAGAGTTACTTTACAAATATCTGCTCCATAAAATAAATCGATGTGTCTTACCTAGCTTAAAGAGTAAGTTCCCACCCTCCTTCAATTGCGTGTACTAATCCCGTCACCACTACTCTAGGAAAAACACACCACCGATGATAATACGACATGTGTTTCGCATCTACAGAAGGCATCTTCAGGTGATGTAGATTCTGCGGTGGCTGACCGCTAAGTGAGTGACGAGTTTTTTTTTTTTTTTTTTTTTGCGCCCGAAGCAATTAAAGGGCTACCCTGTACGTAGGGAGGCGGAAAATGCATTACGCATACCACGATAGCCGGTCTATCGTGGTTATGAGGGACTCACTGTCCTACCGGGGACCCTAAGTGATACCCTCTAAAAACCGCCTTTGGGGACAGGCAGCCGGCTGATTAAGCTCTATTGTGCCTTATCATGAGCGACCCTCTTTTGGGAAAAGAGGGCGCAGGCGGCTAAGTGCCGCTGAGGGAGTGCCTAGGAAGGCAAATTAATGTTGGTTAATATAATAATAATTAATTTAATTAGAACTGGCCTGAGCCGCCAGGAGGCAGTTCAGGTCGTTTGACAGTTTATTAGGCGGGTCCGAGAGAGAGTTTCTCGGCCTGCGGACACGATAGCGAGAGGGGGGTGGGGCTGCATAAGAAGCCGCCTCACGAATTAAATTGTTTGGGTGCGACTCTGAGGCTTTGAAGAAGTTCTCAGAGAGTTTTTTAAGGAATTGTTGAATTGTTGGGAGCTCTAAGTCCCGATGAAGGTCGGCATTACGGACGTACCAAGGTGCGTTCGCAGCTCGACGACAGAAGAGGTTCTGAACTATTTGGAGTTCATTTAAAATGTTAGGGTTTGCGTGGGCAAAGACGGGGCCCGCGTAGGACATGACGGGTCGTATACAGACCTTATAAAGGGTTCGCTTGTTTCGAAGGGACATTTTACTGTGTCTGCCCAACATACTGTTGAGCCTACTCAGGTAAAACCGTGCGTGACGGGTGACTCGTTTGACGTGGGGCCTAAAAGTGAGCCCTGTGTCTAGAGTGACACCTAAATATTTGGCGGTCGTATGCCAGGGGACAGGGGTCCCTAGCATACGTATTGGAGGGGTGTTTTTAAGACGGCGTCGTTTATAATCGAAGTGAACGGCGGAGCTCTTCTCCGGGTTCACATCGATGCGCCATTTTTTGAACCAATCTCCTAGGTCATCAACTGACTTTTGGATCTTGTTCCGTATTAAGGGTAGTGAGACACCTTTGCAGTAGATGGCAGTGTCGTCTGCAAAGAGGGAGAGTTGAACACCTTTCGACGGAATGGGAATGTCGTTGGTGAACAGGATGTACAGCAAAGGAGCAAGTACTGAGCCCTGAGGGACACCAGCATTGATAGTTCGCTGTGAAGATAGCGTGCCTTCGTGTCTGAAACGAAAGGTACGATGTTTCAAATAGGAGGCCACGAGACGAACTAGACGATCGGGGAGACCTATTTTGTAGAGCTTGTAGATGAGGCCTGTGTGCCAGACTCTATCGAAAGCTTTGGCTATATCGAAGAAGACCGCGATGGTTTTATGGCGTCGAGGATAGAAACCGCTGAGGATGTATTCCACAATGCGGTGAACTTGTTGGGGACATGAGTGTTTGGCTCGGAAGCCGAATTGGTGGGGAATAATGAGAGGGTCACCGTCTGTGGGAAAGAGATAGCGCCTCATCCGTGTTTGGATGACTCTTTCGAAGAGCTTGCCCATTGCCTTGAGGAGGCTAATGGGGCGATGGCTGGAGGGGAGGTTGAGAGGCTTGCCTGGCTTGGGGATTCCAATCACAGTTGCCTCTTTCCACGAAGTGGGAAAATAACTAAGGTTGAAGCAGGCGTTGAAGATAATAGATAAAAAGGTTAACACCTGCTCGGGAAAGTGTTTAAGGGCTTGGTTGGAGATGCCATCCGCGCCCGGGGCCTTTTTAGGCTTAAGTCCTTTGATGAGGGATGAAATCTCATCATTGGACACAGAGATAGGATCGGAGGCCGTAGGGGGTGAGTTCCGGCGGCGGACCTCA
Organism: Parnassius smintheus behrii; assembly: GCA_036936625.1. NCBI lineage: Eukaryota > Metazoa > Arthropoda > Insecta > Lepidoptera > Papilionidae > Parnassius > Parnassius smintheus. The sequence goes on from JAUPFT010000001.1 coordinate 18,422,367, forward strand.
TCCTCCACTGCCTGGACGTGTGAGGGGTCGACAGGTTGAGAACTAGGGGAGCATTGAGCGGCAATGCTATCCGCAAAGCACTCAGCCTTTTCCTCGTCCTCGAAGGCAACCGTGCCGTCGGGACGGGAGAGAGGGGGAGTGTGGGTGATAGCGTCTATGCGGAGGGCTCTAGCCATCTGATAGTACGCTGTGTGAGATGGAGAGATATTCTCCATGAGCTTACTCTTTTCGAGATCTTGAAATTCAGAGAGGCGGAAGCGGAGTTTTCGTTGAAGACGATTGGCCGCGCGCCTATATTCGGGGGTGGGATATTTTGCTGCTCTCCGAAAGGCAGCTTTTTTGGCTTTTAATAGGTTGCTAATATGTAGGGGAAGCCCACTATTGTTAGCAACCGGGACGACCCTTTCGTTCTCCTTAAGGGAGGATTTAATAAGGGTGGAGAGTGAATCGACCGCGGTGTCGATTTTTTCGGGACTGTCTAAGTCCGACGGTATGGAGGTGGTAGAATCCTGTGAGTCCAGAGCTTCAGCTAGGGACTCCTTGAATCCCTTCCAGTTAGTGAAGGTTTTTGTGTGTGTTGGGGGAGGTGGCTGATGGCCAAGAATGAGGGAGACCGGACGGTGGTCTGATCCTAGATCGTCTAGTGTCTCGATTGCTCTGAGGTTGAGAGAAACTCGTTGGAGTAACGCAAAATCTAACACATCGGGTGAGTGATCGGTGTTATCGGGAAAGTGAGTAACACCGAGAGGACTATGGACAGTGATATCAAGAGACTGCGTGATATCGAGCAGTATCTTGCCACTAGGGGACGTAGTGCGGCATGTCCATTCAGTATGCTTGGAGTTAAAATCTCCAAACATAATGACTGAATTGCCCAAGGATAAAATGGCCTCAAAACCTTTTTTGAGGGGATAGGTTCCTGAAGGGATGTAACAGGAGGCTATGAGGATGGACTGATGTCCAGTCATAGCTAGCCTGCATACCGTGGCTTCCATATTGGTAAGCTGCGGAGTAGAAATGGGCGAGCAATGAAGTGTCTTCTTGTAATAGATGGCCGTTCCGCCGCCTCGGCGGTCGGGTCTGTCATTACGAAGAAGAGAGAAGTTCTAATAGAAAGGCCTCTAGTGTCCTTAGCTTTAAGATTAGTTTCCTGTAGGAGGAGGAAATCAACTTCACGATTTCGAAGAAAGAGCTTAAGCTCTGGGAGGTTATTTCGCAAGCCGCGAATATTGAATGATACAAGCGATAAACCCTTAGGTTTGATACGACCGTGGGATCTTGGTAGGTTAATATTATTCTCAGACATTGGAGTTAAGTTAATTAAGTTAACTTAACTTACAACGCTAGCAGAAGATCATTATGTTCGGCAAGAGCGAGGAGACGCTCTTGAGGGGACTTCGCCGCGCGCAGTTTGCGTGAGATTACTGTAATCTCCCTAACATCTATATTCCTAATCGCGGAATATAGCGTGTTGTAGTCATCTATTGTGGGCTCTGCCTCGTGTGCGTACGAGGTTGTCCGCGGAGGGTCTGCCTTTTTGGGCCCCCAGGGAAAGACTGGAGGCTGCATTGGCTTTGAGAAGCCCGGAGGGAGCCGAATTATGCCCTGAGGGGGCCTAGGAGGACCCTGAGGGGGCCTAGGGGGACCCTGAGGGGGCCTGGGGAGACCCTGAGAGGGTCGAGGGAAGCCCTGGATAGGCTGAGGAGGGCCCTGGCGGAGCCGTTGTTGGAGGGCCGGGAATGAGCGATCATTCACCGGCGGTGGAGCTTTCCTACTGGGGCGAGGTTGAGGTGCGCGTGGGCAACCCTTGTAGTTCGCCGGGTGTCCTGTCTGGTTGCACAGGACACAGGCGGGCGGAGATTCGGCGTCTTTGGGCCGGGGACACTCTTTGGTGTTATGTGGCTCCAGGCACTTCACGCACCTGGGTGGGGCGGAGCAGTTGGCCGCCGCGTGACCATAAAGTTGGCAGCGGTGGCACTGCGCCGGGAAACCGGGCCTATGTGGGGGCTCTACCTTCACCCTTGACAGGCCGCACACTGTGCGCACCTGCCGGAAGATGGCTTTAGCCTCCGGCACGTTGGACATGATTACTAGGGCAAGGTTGTAATCTCTTGCCCGTACGGTTGTGCATTTTGTGCACTGCTTCTACTGGGAAACCTTGGGACTTAAGGTCCTCAAGGATTTCCTCGTTGGAGAACTCAAAGGGGACGCCTCGGATGACGGCCCTGACTTTACGCTCTTCAGGGAGAGCGTAGGTGTGGTATGAGATGCGCTCGGCTGTGAGTAGCCGGGTTATTGCGCGGAAGTCCTCGATCGAGCTAGGGATTATTTTGATTGCTTCCCCGAGGTTGACCGCATGGTCTTATTTAATACCTGCGTCGTAGCAGGTCTTGGACAGTTGGGTGAACTTGGCCTTGTCTCTTAGGAAGACAGGGGGCGGGACTTGCTTCTTCGCTAGCACTGGAGCACAGCGAGAGGCTGGTTTGGATGGTGTGGGGATGTCTAGAGACATCAGTGGGACGGGGGCAGCGTCAAGGGCTGCGGAGGTTGAAGGAGCGGCAGGGGCCGCTGAAGTAGGGGGGGTGCGTTTGATCGCGGCGCGCTTTCCGTTGCGTTTGGAGGTGACAGTGGTGAAGTTGGATTCATCGTTACCTTCGGAGTCAGAGGACTCCGATGAACCGGAGCCTGAGGTAGTGGCGGGCCTCTTCCGGGAGGTAGACGCCGAGGATTCGGAGCATGCGTACTCCATTTCTAAGGGGGCTGACTGTAGCGGGGCGAAGGAGTTCCTCGTTTCGAGGTATGCCGCTAGTACTGGCGGCGGAAGGTGTGCCTGAGGGGCAGGGAGGGGAGCCTGGGCGGCGATAGTGGCGATGGCGGCGAGGACCGTCTCATTGCCGTTTAACCCGTATTGGGTAATGAGGGCGGCTAGGGACTCAGTGAAACTTGAGTTGGCCATTTTAGGTTGAGTGAGATAAGAAGCTGAGAAAGAAAATATGAGGACGGGTCCATGCTCTCGGTAGAACAGGGACTAGAACGCGGGACGTACTACAACACACTATGCACGTAATAGTAAAAGTAAAGATGCAAGAAAACACAAGAAAAATAAAAGAGCAAAAAAAAAAAAATTGAAAATGATAAATGAAAATGAGAAATGAAAGCGGAGGTCAGTCAGACCTCCCTGCCCGAAGACAGGGGGGTAAGAGCTGTAGCGAGAAGTGACTCACCGGCAGCCTCGACGCTGTTCCGCGTGAGCAGGACAGCGGAGGCGCGTGAGAGCGAGACAGCACTACCGTACTGTACGGGAGCGCGGACCACCAGGAGGCGACCGTCCGAGAACGATGCCGCCGGCGGACTGAGCACTGCGTCGGCGCTGTACAGCGCGAGCGGGCCAGCGGAGGCGCGAGAGCGAGAGAGCACTACCGTACAGGAACAGAAGCGCGGACTACCTGGATGCAACCGCTCGGAAGCGATGCCACAGGCGGAATGATGTTGAGTGACGAGCCAAAATAGCTGCTATTTATACAACTCGCTGACGCTTCCCACTAACGCTTCCCACTAAAGTAGCTGTTAGCGGTGTTAGACTTTAAAGGAGTGGCCGTTGACTAGGTTGTGTCCAATGTCCAAGAGATGTTTAGCAAAATAGAATTTATCGGGATTACAATTTATGTACGCGGCTTAATGCTCTTTAAAGCTTTTCCCGAAGTTACAACTACTCTGACCCACTTAAGCGGCGTGGCATTCGTCACAAACATGTTTGTAAATACCCGATTTTTGACTAATATTCAACTTTCCTTTGTTATTACAGATATTACTAAGAGAATTATTTATTTTGAATGCCGCCGTTAGATAAACTAAGGGTTATTAGCTATTTTTTTTAGATATGGAACTCACATATCACCGGACACTTTGATATTGGACCACATGCAGGGAATTACGAACGACATGCTTTTGTTTCTTTTTAATGAGATTTTTTTGAAAAACCGTTAGAGACTGCAATTTGATAAAGCACTTTTAAGTAATTTTAAATCATTTTCTTTACTTAGTGGAACAGTGAACAGACGATTAACGTAACAATAAAAAGCGGCTAGTTTATCTTGCCATGGATGACACGATGACGCGGGGATGACCATGTCGGTATGGGTTGGCTTTCGATAAATTGGAAAAATATGCAACGAGTCTTTTCTTGTTATTGTTAAGTCTTGGAAATTAAGGGGGCAATTTTGTTCCAATTCAAGCTTAAATTTAATTTTTTCGTAGAACCTATTTATTTTATTAAGGAAAACCTCCAGTTGTCTCCTTGTGCCAGTCCAGCAAATAATTATGACATATTGATAATAGTATTAGATATTTTGATTTGCAACTATACGTTGTATTATACGTTTTTTGAAATTATCCATAAAAATGTCCGCCATAAGTGGATTTAGAGGGGACTCTATAGCCGACACTCCTTTTTGTGGATAGAAAGGGAATTTTGTTTTATACAGTGAGAGGTTAATTTAAGAAGATCATTCGTTTCCCCTGAATGTAGACGACGTTTATCAAAGAGATCTGCGAGTATATACAAGAAGAAGAGAAGAGAGATTACATCAGATTTGATAGACCACAAATCCTCGCGAAAGAACACCGATTCCTACCAATAAATGATACGTGAAGCTATTGAAATTAAAAAAAACATCCTCATTTTAATGGAGAAGGAGGCTGGGTACTACCACCTGGTTGGGACCCCATAATCAATAAAATTAAAACTAAACCCAAGCATACAACCGCAAGACCTCAAGACATAGTCAGTTCATTTTGCATAGTTCGGACCATAAACAATAATTTAAAAAAAGCTGAAGGTACTCCGGGTTTAACAATGACATCGGGACGTCAGTTACCTCAGTCCCCCGTGACCATGGGTGCTGGAAAGCACCCGAAAAGTCGGGAATTAAAAATAAAAATAATTTAAATTAAACGCGATAAAATCCGTAAAATTAGTTTTAATCAATGTGTAGTGTTCGCATAAATATAAGAAACCATTATGTATTTGCATGGCCTGCAATTAGTGCCGAGTCTGTCTGTTGTGCAACTTACGAGTATAATATGTGAACTAATGCCTCAACGCTACATAAGTAAATCCTAGCGAGGGTTTTTAAAAATAATAATAAAATAAATTAATTTGGGGATCATGACATTACTAAAACCATGGTATTGTATGGCCTACAGATATGGTTATGGTTACATAGTTAAGAAAGATTTGAAGTTCTAGAAGTTTTTTACTTAAATCATGTCGTACACAGAGACGTGCACCTTCTGAGAAGCAACTAGTTATGTTATAAAATAGCCACATTAATAGAGCAACGTGGCTAACGAATAAAGAATAAAATCGCTAACCTTTTTTCACATTTTATTTATTTTACCAAAGTAACTCATTCAAATAATACTGAAACTGGACATAATTAGGAACGATTTATTAATCTGCTCGGAAATTGTTTTGTATGAGATATTTAAAAAATCACAATAATATGTAGCGCGGAAAATTTAAAAAGCAATTTAATATGTTTTAACTAAAATTAATAGCCAATAGCATATCCACGGCTTTTAGCTACAGCTTTACATCGGCGAGGCATTGACTTTATTAATTTTTGACATTTCGCAAGAGAAATAGAGTTCAATTCTTCTAAAAAACGTCATACAGCTCTCTTAAATTCCCGCACTGTGTATTTGCAACATTTTTCTTTACTTTAAACCACAGATTCTCTATTGGGCTTAGATCTGGGCTATTAGCTGGCCAGTCTAAGACAGAAACTGATTGCACTGTAAGAAATTCCTATACGGTGCGTGCTGTGTGCTTTGGATCACTGTCATGCTGAAACGTCCAAATAACCGGTAGGACGTCTTCAGCATAAGGTAACGTTATTTCTTCCAATATATTTTTGTATTGGAACTGATCCATGTTACCTTCTATCAACTTTACAGGTCCAACATCATGTCCAGAAAAGCACCCCCAGATTTTCACATTTCCACTACCGTGCTTTAATGTAACTGTCGTGTACTTAGGGTTAAATGCTATATTCGGGGGACGTCGTACATATCGTTTTCCATCAGAACATACTCTGTTTATTTTCGTCTCGTAAGAAAAAAGTACTTTTTACCTCTGTCGCATAGTGAAGTTTCCATACTTTCTCGCAAATGCAAGCCGGACTTGCCTATGGAAAAATTTCAACATGGGTACCTTTATTGCTATCCTACCGTGCAATTTTTCTTCTACCAAACGTTTTGCGATTAACGATTGCTTAAGAGTTGTTTTCACCAAAATATTCTTTTCTCAGCTCATTGGACCCTTTCAAAGTTCTCTATTTAAATTTGAATAAAGATATAAATTATTTAGCGTTCTTAATTACGTGACCAGCCAGTAAATAGAAACACTATGTTTAGAAGTAGTGTAAAAAATTTGTGTATTTATTTTTAGCTAATAATATGTATCAATAAATACAGGGGTATTATGGAAAAGTTTTACGATACCGAGAGAAATAAAAAAATGCATGCAATTAGTTTTTAGTTTGAAAAAACCTTCCCCTTATATCAGCGTTCTTAATTATAAGACCACCACTGTAATTGTTTCGGGTCTGAATTGCCAATGCAATGTCTGCAATTTATGTATGAAAAGTGTAAGGGTCACTTTTTTTAAATATAACAAAACTAACAATAAAAACATATTTTATACGTACGAACAGTTTATTTGCAGATTATTTTTTCTTATCCTCAACAGTTTTCTTAACCCAACGCGCTGTCACTGCTAGGTTAATGCGTGCAGTGGCGACGACAATATTTGGTTTTTAGTCTTGTTCGGTGATAGAACTATAATTGATATTTTGTAGTAACTGTTACACCCCATGCTCTCACAGAATACCAGCGTAAAATAGCAGCTTAATACGGCGATATTCCGTGTGGCGTGCGTAGAGAACCGGAGATCTTTTTTAATGAAAATGAGGCATTTCATCTTAGCCTGGTGACAACGCTCCGCATTAATTTTTAGTCGAGGATAAATGTAAATATCTATGTGCAGCATACACTTACTATTATGTAAAATGTGTACTCGTTTTTCATCCATATTCTATAAAAAATCACAAATTATATAATAAAAAACAGGTTGTTTACGGGTAAATAAATTACGGTACAGCATATATACGTGTTACACGGGTCAAAGAGTAGAATCTTATTTCTGAGGCGGTTTTAGGGCAGGGAAGCGTCCACCGCGCCACTCCTTTAGAAACTTTGACTTTCTTAAGTTTTTACCACCGTTATAGTTCTTTGCCTGGGAATTCCATAGCTGAAAGAAAAAACGTCAAACTAATAAACGAAAACAATTTCCAAAATTATATTTTTGTTTTCATAAATGTATACACAGCTACTTTGTTGCTACCTCCAACAATTTTTCCGGATCGTAATAGTATTTAGCTATTTAGGGACATTCAAGAAAAAAGCGTAAGCGTAATCCTTTTTAAAAAGCCAGCAATGCATACTATGACTCGCGTGCCATACCTCTGGTGTTGCAGTCATTTGTGAGCGGCAATGATCACTTACTATTAAGTGAGTTGCACGCTCTTTTGCCTTCTCTTCCATAAAAAAAAACCCTTTCGTTGGTATTTACTCGCCTAAACGTTTGGTTGGATTTGCTTCCGCGGCTTTCACATGGACTACGACGATCACTACCACACATGCACCATCATTCGTTTTTCGATTGCTGTAATTACGCAACACCGTTTTATCGATCCACTAAAATGTTCATCGGGTTCGTAAGATGCCTTTTGTCCATCGGGAAATTAAAATATCCTTTAACTATAATATTTTTAGGAATAAATTGTTTAAGTGAAATTTTGTAAATGTTATATAATATATGTTAAGTAAATTGTTTTTGTTGGACTCCTCACCTGTCCATCTCGTAATTGGCTTATAAATGGATATCTTATAAAGATGGATCTGAAAGCTTTCCGTTGTAATTTATTTTTCTAGAACGCCTTCACATTACTCCTAAAATTCTTATGGGTTTAAGAAGCCTGAATGACCCTTACGAAACGGCGACCGCAGAAATTCTAACTGACGTCAACTCCTAGCGGGTACGCTTAGTACTGCTTAGACAAGTGCAATGATTAATAGACGGCAAAGGTAACATGTATATAAGTAGTATACTGCCTATTGTTTTAGCGCATCACCGAGTCAGAGAAATTGAGAATGAGAGATAGCCGTTTTAGCTCAGGGTCTAAGCTCTCACTTGTAAATTTCATATTACGCAAGCAATCCGGGTTCGATCCCCGCCGGCACCAAATAAATTGTTAATTACAATTTTAATTTACCACGTGTTCGGCGGTGAAGGAAAGCATTGTGAGGAAATCTGCATGTCTGAAAAATAAGAAAAAGAATATTTCAAAGACATGTAAAGTTCACTGCGTGTTGCATTGGGGTAGTGCGATGGACATTTGCTTCACCTAAAACCCTCTCAGATATGAGTGTAACTTTAAGATTAACTTTTTCCGAAAGTTATGTCGCAAGCATAATATTCAGCGTCTTCAATTCCATTGCACGAAGTTTAGCGCCTTTAATTCCATTGTACGGAGTGCTACTTAAACCAATAGGCATTACGAGCTATCAAGTGTTTGAGTTTTGAGTAGGTAAGTATTTTTATTATATTTTTTGAATAGTATTTATTTGTACCTTATACAATATGTACACGAAATGTATCATGTTCATTAAGACTTGGTACTTTACTTAATTATGCAAAACAACATATTGTGGTCCCCTTTTTAGAAATGTTTTTCAACAACTCCTTTTGATTTAAATAAAACAAGAAGGATATAAAAGGGCTTGTACGTGACATTTCAGTGGTATTACAAGAAGTCCAGCAACGACCTTAAAATTCTATCAATCTAAGAACTTAAATATAATGCGGTGCATGTTCATTTAGTGACATTGTAAATTTAGCTACCCTACTTAGAATGATAGTTAATCAATTAGTAGTCTAAAAAAACTCTTAGTGTGCCAGTCAATACATTAATGATATTTGGGATATAATAATTGAATTAGTCTATTAAACATTTTTAGTACAATTGATTATTTTCATTATGAATGACCGTGTGTACGACTTTTATAAATCTCACTAATTTAGATGGAAATTATTATTGCAGATAAAAGGCCGTTCATATTTATTTTAGTTCAGAATTAAATAAAACACAGAATACTGTTTTTTTTAGTTTTAAGGAAGTCTATCGGTTGTCTTCGTTTTACATAGAAGTCTCGTTGTGCGTTTTTTTCAATATGAAGTTAGTCGTGTTTCTTGGAAAGGTTTATTTTGTCCAAAACTAAGAACGTCGCTAATGATACGTCTTAAAATGTTTCCTAGTAGGCGTAGAACCTTCAAACGCAATTTTCAAGAGGGTTTTAGAATTAGAAGGTAGTTTTCGCTTAAGAAAAATGTCCCAATGTTATTTTTAATAGCTGATCTTCATTAAAAATCGGAAAATCGAATAATTATTGGTTATTTGTTTTGTTTTAATACATAAAAAAATTTTAAGGTCCCGTTGAATCTCTATTGTTAAATAAACTTAACATCTATTTATTATTATTTATATATTATAGATTTATTAAAAACGGGCCAAATTAGGAGTACCCTCAACCGACGAGCATGTATGCGTAGGTGTATGGATGTGAAGGAGGCGAGAGAGGTGTGTCAGGATCGTGCCAAATGGAAGTCTGTAGTCTCTGCCTACCCCTCTTATGTTTTATGTTATGTTACTTAACATCTTTTACAACTATTGACGAAAATAAGATTCCAATTTATATATTACAGCCCAACAAGAATTTCTAATGTAACCTAAAATGTGATAACTGTAGGTAATGAAATAATAAAATTATGAAAACATTTGTAAATACTTACTCTTCAACATTTATTCGTAAATATTATTCTTGATCATCATCATCATCATTACATCCCTTCACAAGTTCACTGCTGAACATAGGCCTCCCCCAAGTAATGCTACAAAGCACGGTCCTGAGCCACCTGCATCCATCGATTTCCTGCATGTCTTACCAGGTCGTCACTCCATCTAGTGGGGGGTCGCCCTACACTATGCCTACCGGTACGAGGCTGCTACTCAAGAACCTTTCTTCCCCATCGGTTATCGGTTCTTCGAACTATATAGCCGGCCCATTGCCACTTCAGCTTACTAATCAGTTAGGCTATGTCGGTCACTCTGGTTTTACTGCGGATATCCTCTTTTCTGAGTCTATCACGCAGAGAAACTCCGAGCACAGCCCTCTCCATAGCTCGCTGAGTGACCTTGAGCGTCCTCATACGGTCAGCAGTGTTATTCTTGATCTATTTTATTAATTCGTCATAAAATAGATCAAGATAGTCTTTGCCATGAAAGCCTAATTTCACCAAGCCGTCTTTATATACAGTGACGTAACATGGTTTGTTGTTACATGCAGCCCGGCGCCACCAGAGCTAAAAATACCGCTCCCTACCCTCCTCATTTTCGAAGCAGAAGTTTTCTAGAGTCTTTCTGGGTAAATATACAATCAAAGACCACGCAATGTATTTTCATACTTACCTCTAGCCTTGTTTCAGTTACAGCATGTTAGAGAGTTTTATTGGCGTTATTGGTTAAGAGCTGATTTTTATTCTCAAGATTCGGGCAGCGTTTTTCTTAAATTTTTAGTTTAAGCCATTTCTTTCAAATCTTTAAAAATCATATTAAATAATTTTAATTTACTAAACGACTTATGTTTAATCCATTACTTAATTAATTTTTGTACAATATTAGTTGGCATATTATAGAGTTTGGATTTGTTTAATCGTATATATACCGTTTTTACGATTAAACATATAATTATGTTTAATCGTAAAAACATTTTACATATTTTATTTTCCTAAACAGTATGTCGATTTGTTCAAACTTTAAATAAACAAGATAAAGAAAAACTGCCAATCGTCAAGAGCCTTTTTTAGATAACGCCTAAAGAATATTTTGTTTGTGGAGATATGGTGAAGATAAACTGGCTTCCGCTATTTTTTATAAGATATCAGTCGTATTGGTTTCCTCTTTTAAGATGCTTTATATTATTTTTCTCTCTAAAAAAAACAGATATAAAGTAATCCCTTTTACTGGTAACGAGACACCTTATCTTTGTTCTTAGGGGGGATAACGTGACTATATTTTCTTACTTAATTAAAAACTTGGTATTTTTTAATGGAAGATTTTTTGGACTGTATTTTTTCTATCTGATAGATATTGTGGTGCGTAATAATATCTAATATAATAAAAAGTAACTTACTTATTTTCTCATCTTTAACTTTTAAGTTAATAAAATTTCGCAATAGTCTACGTATTTTACAAATTGCGGTAAAATTAATATTTGTGAATATAATTTTCGTGTAGAAAGACCTTTACACTATTTATGTTTTACAATATTGATACTTGTGATATTATAGTTTAAAATAAATTCATAAAAATAAAATTATTTTGTCATAAATAAATGAATAAATTAATGAATTAAATTTAAATTTATTTATTTATTTTTATTTAATATTCTTGCACACCATACAAAAATTACAGATTATATAAACAAAGGAAGTATGCAATGGGTGGTCTTATTGCTGACCGCAATTTCTTCAAGACAACCAGGGACTGGGCAAGATCACACAAAGATGACAAAAGCAAATAGCGCAAATTGGTGTGATAGTAATGAACACACATATTTAGGTATGTATATAACATACATACATATGCTACAAACGTATATACATGCAAAAATAAAACAAATATAATCGAATTATTTAATTAAATGCGATCAATGTACTACGTATTATATTATATTTAATGGCCAGTGTGGGAGCGAAGTTACAATTTAAAGTGCAATGTAATTATTCTTTTCTAGTGTTTTTAAATACGGGTGGGGATAGTTTACTACCAATGGGAGTTCATTCCATAAACAAACGGCCTGTACAGTAAAAGACTTGTTTATATTTTATTTATATATAGCTCTCTACTGATCTCAGGTTACGCGAATGGGAATCACGAAGAAACTAAAAACGATTTTTGAGGTAAGAGGTATGTGAGCATTTTGAGTCATATTGGCAACCATTTGAGCTCTATACGAAAGAGAGAGACATGGTCATGGCGCAATACAAATATAAACCTTATACAGAAATTCTGAATTCGATCAAGTTTATCAAGCTAAGCTTCGGTGAAATCTAGATAGCTGATGTCCATTTTTGATTTAGTTATTGAATGACTAATATCGTCTGTCTCATGATTTGAATCAGGAGATGGGCAGCAGCGCCCTTCTAATAAAAATATAAATATAAATAACTGTGGCTTTCAACCCGTACGCCAAACGTGGCAACTATGACAAACATCCACCCTGTGAGGCAATCAATAGAGGAGATCTATGTTCTGAAGGAGACTTTAATAGACTGTGTGTGAAAATAAAATACAATATTTTTTATAGAAATAAGAGTGGCAAATTAGTACGCAGTTCACCTGATGTAAAGTAAATGCTGTGGTCACGTATACACCTAACTTTATCCCAGTTACCAATAAAAAATCCCTCTAGTTTTCTACTATGGAAAAATAGTTAAGCACCAGTTTAAATAGATAAAAAATGTATATGCAAATGGTTGATGATTCAATTCAGTTCTGAAATAAAAATCGCTATAAAATTAGCTATAAAAATATATACCTAAGTATTTACAGTGCTAGATAGAATTGGTAGAAAAGAAGAAATGTGATATAACATACATTATATTTTTTCCTTAGATTTATTTGGCTATTCTGCAACTGTCTTAAACTGGGCTACCAGCCGGATAAAATGCATCTTCGTTTATATTTTATATAAAACAATTAGTTAAAGATATCGGAAAACGTTACGTTTAAATAAAAGTTATTCTTTTTTTAAGTTATTTTGAGGAAACAACAAATAACTAGATTTGCAATCGCTATTTTATTATAAAGTATAATTTATAGTAAATACTGAAATATTGTAATATCTCCGTATAGTTCAAATATTACATACGTTCATTATTACTCTGCATAATTACAGACTGAGTTTAACTGGTGCGGCAAATGCTAGAAAAAAAACGAGAAAAATATCATAAACTTAATAAAATAAAGAAAAATCATCACGTTGTGAAAATTATTTGTATAAGCCTTAAAATAGTATATTTACTTGAATATCAAATTCCAAAAAAATTATTGGGCAAAAATATTGTACGCAGGTCCTTAAATAAAAAATAGTGTGAAATGATATTTACGATTGGGATGTGACGAATTTGATTGATTTGGAATATTAAAAGTACGATTTTAAGGAAAAGCTAATTACGGCTCGACAGAGATTCACAATTTTCTTAATAAATGAAGCACTTTTACTTTTAATGAGCTTTCTGCAGAATGTTCGTCCAACTTAACAAATATTCTTAAAGCTATTCTAAAATGTGAATTTTACTCGTTAAACTTTTGTGGTATTCAGTACATGGAAATAATTTGAAATTCTGTTAGTTGAAATTTGAAATGAAATAAAGTAAAATGAATCTATACATTTATTCGTGATTTCCTTGCACAAAGATGCGTACAAAAAGGCTGACTTTATATGACAGGGTCTTTTCTGTCGGTATTCATTGACAAACAAATGGTTGATCAGAAATAATTAATTTTAGAAATATAAAATTAACAATAATTTTCAACAAATAGCAAACATAACACACAATACATACAAAACAAACAAACATTCATAAATGACATAGAAACAAATACAGGGTTATTTTGCAATATACGGCCAAATTTGCAGAGAAGGTTCAGAATAAGTAATGATGGCGAATTTTGAAGAAACATTAATTATAAACAATCTCAAAGCTTCTGTCCTTTATGGCTTTTAAATTCGGAGTGCGAGGTAATGCATTAATTTTTTAAATTATTTTAACTGATCGTCATTCATAAATATCTAACGCCCATTATTTTACTATGCACACACACACATTTTTATGGGTCGCTCAGTAACAAAACTTAGGTACCTAGTCACGCGTCTTCCCGTACCATTCCCTTCCGTAAACCATTACACCGTTAGGTACCGACGTCCGACCTTGAGCTTCTTTATACGGTCAGTAGTGAAGGATCACGATGAATTAAAAATGTGAAAGAAAGGGCTATGCTCGGAATTTCCCTGTAGGATAATATCCACAACGACGATACCCGCGGAATAACAGTAGTAACTGACATAGTTCAGAGGTATTCAGAGTGAGCTGAAGTAGTAAAGGGCTGGCTATATAGCGCGAAGAACCTACAACCGATGAGGTAGAAACTTTCTCGAGTGGCAACCACATACCAGTAAGCGCAGTGCATACCCTGGATAGAATAGCAGCCTGATGAAACACGCAGGTAGTCAATAGCTGCGAGTTGCTCGGTATCATACTTTGAGGTAATCTGTCAGGGATGCCTATGTTCAGCAGTGGACTTCTAATGGGCTTTTGTGGTTCTCATAATAATGCAATAATAAGTACGAATTAAGGTTATTTTGATAGATGCGCAAATATTACTTTGATTTATTTTCTTTTTATCTCAAGACTTAATAGTGTTGTATCATTCTTTTCCACATATTATTGATAATGACCAGTTTGTAACTGTTAACTGTTTGTGATAACCTAGAAACACAACCTTATGTCAGATTTTTTTCTACATATATCAATAGATACTGTTGTATATTTCTTTTCCATATATTTTTGATAATGTCCAGTTAGTAACTATAGTTTGCGGTGACCTAGATACACAACCTTATGTCAGATTTTTTTTGTACATATTATGTAAATAGACAGTGTTGTATCTTTCTTTTCCAAATATTATTGATAATGACCAGTTTGTAACTGTAGTTTGTGGTGACAAAGATATATAGTACCTTATCTCAGATTTTTTTCTACGCATAATATCAATAATCTTAAAATATTTGGAGACTGTCATAGTATTATGATTTCAGCATTCTGTTAACGTTCTTTTTTAAATATTTGATTTAATTTGCATTATAATATATAATAATTTATCAGAGTTATTCAAAAACTACGTTGTTATTTGTTTTTTATATGTTATTCTGATTCAGATTTTAAAACTCAGAATTTAGTAAAACAAATTTATTTTTCACACATTCCTCTCTACTTTGTTATTTGACAAAATCAGATCATACACATACGTCGATCGTTTGTTACAATATTTAAATTTCTGAATAAAATTGTATATTTACATATCGATTTAAAACCAGAATTAACACGTTCAGTGCGTTACCGACTAGTTTTGTCTTGTACGTGACTTTCAGTGAGTGCGTCGATTCGCTTGCTCGTTCCTGCTTGCAGTGCGGAGGTACTTTTACTATCAATTCTTGACAGTAGGTAAGAGACGATTACACATTTCATATGTTCACTTTAAAATAAACTAGTTTACGCTAGATAAATAATACCAGACATATTTGTCTTTTATGTATCACTAATTAAATAATTTCGTTGTGTGCGGTACCAGACACATGCAACTAGGACTAGTATAGCACCGCTTGCGCAGGGCACACAGACTACTACACACAGACTAGATACGCCAGTGCGGTGCGTTTGTATGTGTCTCGATAGTTTGTGAAAAAACGTAATAATTGTATTAATTTTAGTAAAAATTTCGCAAATGACAAGCAGAGAATCTGATGAAAAAGTTACAAAAGTAAAAATTTATTGCGTTCAATGTAAACAAGTATTATGTTTAAAATGTTTCACTGAATCGCATTCGAAGATAATCGTGAAGACACATAATAACTTGTAACTATGATTCTAAAAAATACTTTTAATTTGCAATTTAATTTTGTTCACTATTACTGGTACGTGTTACTAAAAAAAGTGCACACTATCGATATTTCTAATTTCATTACAGTCCCATCACTAACTGTTCGTCGACATTTGTGTTGTTTGTTAATGCTAGTGCTGTACCGGCTAACAATATCTGGCATATTTTAGGTCTTATATTTTCTAGAATATTTATTATATCTTGAAGCTAAGCTATAACATTATAGTTTAATTAATATACTCATACTTAATAATGTCAATTTCGCCAAACGTAGTTTCGTTGTAGAAATATAAGCATGATTTTGATGACATGTGTACACGTCTTTTACGTCTTGTAACGTACTATTTTAGTGAGTTTACAAGTCAAATTTTCCTGGTGTCGCACTAACAGTAAACGAAGAAAATGTTAAGCCGCATTGATCGTGTTAGCAATTGAAATCTGTTAGCAATGTATTTAAAAACTAATAGCCACCGCTATCGCGTATTATAATTTTTTATAGGATAAGGTGACAAACGAGCACACAATTCACCTAATGGTAAGTGGTTTATGTGGCACATAGACATCTACATCTATCCTCGATTACGAATCAAAATGCAAATGCCTTGTCACCCTTGAGAACTAAGATGGAGTGCCTCGTTTAGAGTAAGGGGTCTCCGGTTCTCTACATTCACCAAACGAAACACAGCAGCATTAAGCTACAATTTTACGCTGGTATTCAGTGAGAGCGTGGTCTTCCCCGGTCGAGCCGACCCATTCGTGCTGCAACTATACTACTAGTATAACTGCAGCACGGCTGTACCACGCATAAAATGATTAGTCAATTAACATGAAATACGTACGTGAAAAAATTGCATAGAGGTAGATTTATGGTAATATTTTGCACACTCTGTCCTAAATCATACGTGCGTAGAATATCTAGTTCTAATAAGTTGTAGGAAATAACATTTTTAATACTTGGACGTGATTAATAATGGGGTATGCGACTGCTTACTAAACGTCAGTTCCACGTCATTGACCATCCTATGTACTATATTTATCAGCAAATTTATTTATTTATTTTATTTATTTATTTATTTTTACAAAATATAGTTATTAAATAACATCCGACAGTACAAATAAACTTACAAAAGTTTTTCCATGTACCGCCGTTTCGTAACTTCGACCATGTTCAATCGGTTCGCGTAGCGACAACTTACATAATACATGGTGTGACAATATTTGACAATATTTTTTTTAACTATATGTGTACCACAGGAAAGGACAGTTAGTGAGTTTGATAAATAATATTAGTAATCGAGATATTAATGTTACGATTGTGTGTATCTATGTATATATTTATTAGTAGATTTGTATTTATGTATATAATGTGTGTTAGTATGGTTTTTTTAGTATAAATTATTAGTAGGTGTCGTTATTAATTTGTCTATAAAATACTGTTTAAGTTTATATTTAATATTTTTCTTAGTTCATTTTTTATTCTTTTTGGAATTTGGTTTAAAAGAGCAGGAACTTGATATTGTAACCTAAATTTTCCATACATATTTTTATATTTTGGTATCGTCATATATGGATTAAGGGCTTGTCGTGTAAGCTTTGTATAGATAAGGCTAATTTTTAGTTCTTCCTTGCTATAATTTTCAAGCAGTAGTTGGTATTTCACCCTGTCGTGTACTGGTAGTATATTGCAATGATGAAAGACACCATACGGATTTTTTTTTAATTTATCTTTGATTTTGAGAGGGGTGATACATTTAAGAATGCGCAATTGTAGGTCGTATATTTTTTTTCAAGGTGGATTTTATACGTGCGTCCGTAACTGCTTAACCCATACGAAACTATTGATTCGCCGAGTGCTTTATATAGTAACATTAGCATTTGGTAAGGTACTTTACTCTTGATGAGGTAAAATTTTGCTAAGATCGCTCGTAGCTTATCACATACAGATTCAATGTGATAAGTCCATTTCATACGGTCATCGATTATTAATCCTAAATATCTACATTTTTCTACCACTTCAATCTGGGGACATTCACACTTATTATTATGGGTTGAACTTTGGATATTATGAAGACATGTATGATTATGAGCTATAAGATTAATGTCATGTTTTAATCTATTTTGACTCCAGCTCACGTACATTATTTTAGTCTTATTCGAATTAAGTACAAGACCTGCGTCATGTGACCACTGCATGAGTCTCGTAAAATCCACCTGTAACAGTTTTACCGCCTTATTCATATTGTGGTGGGCTGCTAATAGACAGGTATCGTCAGCAAATTGGAAAATTTTACAGTTGTTAACCACATTTTTGATATTATTCACGTAAGTGATGTAGTGTAGCGGTCCTAATACAGAACCCTGTGCTGTTCCTTCACTCACCAAAACTTTATTACTTAAAGCATCCCCTACCTTGACATAGTAACAACGATTTTTGAGATAGTCCCGACACCAGTCAAGAATCGGCCCTCTAATTCCACAGTCATCTAGTCGCTCTAGTAATACATCATGGCGTAAAGTATCGAATGCCCTGCTATATTAATATATATTATAATAAATTTTCTACCTATCTATCTATGAATTATGCTTTCTAATAGTAGAGTAACAGATGTGTATGATAGATATATTTGATATCCAACCAGTAATTACGGCGACATTTTACGGTTATACCGTAAAATGTCGCGGTTACAATTACACATTGGTATAACATGAGGGATGTAATTTTTTTTATTTTAGTCTAAGTCAGTGCTTAACTATAATCCCACCTAATAGTAAATGGTGATGTAGCCTAATTTGATGAAACGCACTGACTTAACAAAAGCCTATTCACTCTTGCCTTGAAGACACCTACATTGTAATCGTATGGAAACATAGATGCTGGCAACTTATTCCACTCCTTTGCAGTACGCTTCATGAACGGTGTAGCAAACCGTTTGGTTCGAATGCGTCGTAAGACAACAGCGAAAGGGTGGAGACTGACCGTACGTCTGGTTTTGTGGTAGAGGGAGGAATTAAATTATGCAGTTTCTGCGCACACTCTACGAAATAAAATAAAACGGAGAGGCTGGCTACTTTGCGCCTGTGCTCGAGGCTGTTAAGATTAGTTTTAACCGAATTCGGGTCTCCAATAAGTCTTTCCATTCAGTCGAAAGCTGCTAGGTAGCATTTTGCAGCAATATTCCATGCACAACCGGACTTGCACTTTACATAAAGTGCGGAGCAGTCGCGGCGTGAAGTATCTCCGCTAATTTGTAAGGACTCCTAGCTTCCCTGCAGCTACTTTGGCTTTGAACTCAATGAACAATCCGAAGTTCAGATTTGAGGATATCTCAACTCCCAACAACTAAAGGCTGTCTGTGTATTACAGTGATACATTTCGAAAAGAAGGAGCCAAGATGAGCTGGCTCCTTTTTGCTGTGAAGGGACACGTTTGTATTTTGGAGGTGTTGAATTTTACAAGATTGGCTCCATTCTAAGAGTACCTGTAGTGTGAACTTGACATGCTCTACCATAGCTTCTCTTACTTTTCTTGGTTGGTATCTGTCCACAACTGTGCTATCGTCTGCATACCCATAGAATCCGGATTTCCAGGTCATTAATATGCAGTAAGAAGAGAGTTTCGGAGAGAATTGACCCCTGAGGAACACCGGCGTTAGTCGTCACAGGGTTGGATGAGCAGCCATCGACGACGACCCGGAGAGACCGTTCACTCAGAAATTCCTTTACCCAGTCAATCAGACCAGCCTGTCAAAGACATTCGAGACATCAAAACAGCAAGTGCTTACCCGCTGTTCTCGAGTGCTTCACTCCATACGTGTGTGGCATACACTAGAAGCATTATATATATATATATATATATATATATATATATATATATATATATATATATACATATATATATATATATATATATATATATATATATATATATATATATATATATATATTAAGAGAGGTTAATCTGTTCTAGGTATGCCAATACGCAGACGTATTTTTTTATTAAAAATGGGCTCACTTTTGACCTCCATCTGGCCCATGGGGAAAGATGGGGTATACGACGGAGCGATTTTGCCTAGGAGAAGTCTGTTAACGCAGTAAGCAGGAAGCTTACTCTGCAAACTTGCGTGCCAAACCCTGTCAAAAACCTTCGAGATATCGAGTGAAACAGCTCGAGCTTCACCGTTTTACGCGATGGCCTCACCCCAGAAGAGTGTGTACACACACTAGAAGATTCTATCATATATCATATAAGATATATGATATACACTATATATCCCTGTTAGAAGCCATATTAATGGTCTCTAAGGATAAAACAGATGGTTGTTCTCCTTCGCTCACACTGGCCTTGTCTTGATTCGTAACAGCGAAAAAAGGGAAACGGCGTTCGCGGCAGCCGCAAAGTCCCAACTACCACGAACTTATGAGACACAGGTGTTGCACTTTCTTTCAACCTACACCACTACGTTGGGTTCGGGGCAACGCAGTAAGCGTGACCCTAGACATTTGACTTCGTGCGACAACCCCGTTTCTTAAAAGAAAGTGGTAGATGACTGAGATTACGGGCACCAACAATTAGTCCTGGTTCAGAAGTCGGTCTTAAACTTAGTGGATTGTATATCTTCTTAATTCCCTACTTATAGGGTAGACACTGGTGAAATAAAACAGCGATTACTCGTAACTGCCCCTATGAAATGTAATATTCTACTCTTTACGTTATGAATACCGTTTTTGGGTTTTATCTACCGTCCCTATCAGGTATTCAATGAGCCTGGTTTTCACCTGGTCTCCTCTGTGCGATCGATAGATACAGGTATAGAGGTTGTCTCTACAACGATTACCATTAGAAGCCACGTTACGGAAAACCCTGAAACCTAAAGGCAACGTAGACGGCGACAGCAAATGTCATCGTAGACGTATATACAGACCCCATGTGCGCTGTTTGTACTTATGTTCAAGCGTGTAACATGTAGTTGAGATAAGCAACATCAGACGGAGTTGCTATCTGCCTTTCTATTAAGAAGAATAGGTGCGGGTTCTTGGTCTCGAGGTTGTTCTAGACCGGATTGCGGTGGTGCGAGATTGGCCAATAACTGGCAGGGTCAGTATTGCTGCCTTATTTTGGAACTGACTGCACATTGGACAGCTTCCAGTACTATGGCACTATTCCAGTCCTAAATGAGAGGCGGAACAAGCTTGTCAGCACAAGGTACTGCTCAGGTGCAAATACTATCTAACTAAAGCTGGTCCTCTAGTTTTGTTCACGTCTAGATACCGAAAGGTTTTAAGAACCTCCTTATTTCTGATACAAGCCTCCGACATAGAGATCCCGCAAAAAGGTAATTTAGGTGAAACTTTGCATTGTTACACTGTCCAGACTTTTTCTTTAGCCATATGCGCCGGTGTGCTATCAGCTTTTACCAGCGGAGGTAGTGGAGGCCGACAAATGTCTGACTAGATAGGTTTGGCGATAAACCAAAAATCTCTGGTGCCAGATGGTTTTTGCAGGGAGTTTGGCGTCACTAGACTACTACTACTAGAGACTAGATTTCCGTAACGTTTTTTCTTTTTGTAGGACTTGGCGGTATTTTTTTATAGAGCTTTGCAATTTTGAGCGTCAACCAGTACCCAGTATAGTAGTAGGTAGGATAAATGCTTTCGTTTTTCAGCTTGGACGCATTTTCGCAGACGCGAGTTTTGCAACCGTTGGGAGCGTCAGAAAAGGGAATAAAATACGCCATAACTTGACGCAACATAATATCGGTTATCGCATTTGTGCAGCTCAACGGATCAGTTGCAATCAGCAGCCATATATTCCACAGTTTAACTGCTCGCACATCTTAGTACTACACTATTTTCTTACAAAAGTGCTACATAAAAGCAACAAAATTTTACTTTTATTTCCATTATAATTAATTTTACGGTTGTACGTATGGAAAAATCTTTATCACTATAATAAAGTTTGCTTTATCACTATAATAAAATTGCATTCCAATTGAACAGCCCTAATTGAAAAAGATTAAGAAATATTAAGCAAACAATATTAAAGAACCAAATAACGATATTTGTTAATAGAGTTATATCAATTATTGGTTGAATTTCGTCCGTAATTTATTAAAAATTTAAGTATGGATATCAAGCACGCTGTATTTCACTTTCAACTCACAATACAATATGTACTCGTATTGTATTATTTATGCTTTCAACTGTAATGTATACTTTCACCTGCACATTAGTGTAGAAAACACAAATCTAATGTCAAATATACAATAGATGGTGTTTTACCTTGGCATACATTACACTTAATTTTGAAAAAGGAACATAAGAAACCTCACCGAATCCACAGCGTTAGCGAATCTGTCAGTAATTATTTAAATAGCAAAATTTAAAAAAAAATATTGAAACAATATCTACTCTGTGCGACTATTTGATCATCAGAATATTATGAGATGGACAATTGACATTCTCAGTAAGTACTCAAACAATGCATGTTTTATTTAATTTAATTTAATGTAATTGGTACATATGTTATATGTACATTTTAGCTTCCTGCTCTCCTTTTTTTATAAACTTTGCATATATACATACATAAAACTCACACCTGTCACCCAGAGAGGTAGGCAGAGACTAAAGACTTCCATGGAACGATCCTGACACACCTCTCTCGCCTCCTCCACATCCATATATCAACATATACATGCTCGTCGGTTAAGGGTACTCCTAACTTGGCACGTTTTCAATATATCGCCAATTTGGTCGATAAAATTTCGCCTAGGACGTCCCTTTCCAACTCTGCTGTTCACTTCTGCAACATAAATTTGCTTTGTTACTCTTTTCCCATTCATTCTTTCCATATGACTAAACTACCGAAGCATTCCTTTCTTAATCCGGGTCACATCAACTTGTAAGCCACACTCTTCTGTTATCACACAATTTTTCACCCTGTCATTAAGATTCAGCCCTTACATACTCCTTAAAGACCGCGT
Organism: Parnassius smintheus behrii; assembly: GCA_036936625.1. Taxonomy (NCBI): domain Eukaryota; kingdom Metazoa; phylum Arthropoda; class Insecta; order Lepidoptera; family Papilionidae; genus Parnassius; species Parnassius smintheus. Next base: position 18,445,192 of record JAUPFT010000001.1, read on the forward strand.
TTCTACTGCGTTTATTCTACTCTCGTGCTTCTACTGCCACACCCAACTTTCACTACCATACCTTAAAGTAGGGGCCAACACAGCATTGTGAATTGCCATACGTGCCTTTTTTTGACACATTTTAACTTCTCACAATAGAGTGTAGGACCCCATTTACTCTATTTCCTGCATTCACTCGTCGTTTTATATCCTCGTCATATCTCTCATTCTTGCTAAATACGCATCCCAAATATACAAACTCATCTACTTCCTGGATATACTTCCACTCTATTCCTATTTCACATGTTGTTTTTCTTACAAACATTTGCAACTCGGCCGCCGACGACAACGAAAAATAACTTGATCATCGGCGTACAAAAGGCATTTGACGGTTAACTCACCTATTCTTAATCCGCATTCTTCAACTTTCAAATTTTTCAAACAACTTCTAAACTTTAACTTAGTCAAATGTCATTAAAAAGGGTAGATAGTTTACTTTTCACGTATTAATATGTAGGTTTTAAAACGGTGATAGAATTATTTATATCATCATTGTGCTTCGTATGTGTTGCAAGAATATCCATCAGCATTTGCTCCGATAATAACGTTAAAGGCGACCGTTAGATGCTTCGCAAACTTCTCATAAGCTCTGATAGATGTCTCGTTTATGCCAAGAATAAAAAGTACCCAAAACAGCGACAGGGAGAGTCAAAGGTGCAAGCACCTGGGACTGCAATCTCTTATCCTCCTTTTGTAATGTTACCACATAAACTCTTACGGAATTATAAAGAAGATGAAAGAAGATACCACTATTTCTTTTGCTAATACGAGTATAAAAGATACATAAATTTATATAAAAAGTAATCAAGTCTTGTTTTCAGATTACATAATAATAATCAAGAAAATCACTATCTTTAATATCATACGTCTTGTTAGATGACGCAACACCATATTATAATTCCGTCAGGTTATATTCTGCTGTAACAACTCTTACAAATATTAATATTGAACACAAACATGTCAACTAATATCGGAGCATAATAAAAGTACTTTTGCCTTGAAGACACACAACATAGTAATCGGAGAGAAAGACTGACTGACTATTTTACTCATTTCCCTCTTCTTACTTTATTGTATGTCTTTCTTACACGTATTGCAACGGACATTTTTTAAAGAATAAGGGAGACAAACGAGCACATATTCCACCTGGTGATATCTGGAAGATGTGGTTCATAGACGGCTACATCTATTTATGAATGAAAACCAAAATGCAGAAGTTGTGTCAACCCCGGAGTACGAGGATAGAACGCCTCGTTAGCAGTAAACGGATCTCCAGTTCTTTACACTCATCATACGAAACACATTAATATTGAACTGCAATTTTACGGTGGTATACTGAGTTTGTGTGATCTTTGATGATATAACTTTCACAGGATACCAGCGTAAAATAGCAGTTCAATGCTGATATGTTTCTTACAGTGTTTCGTATAGTGTATGATAGTGTAGGAAATCGGAGATCTTTTTTACTGGAAACGAGGCACTCAACATGTGCAACCGTGACAATACATCCGCATTTTGATTCCTAATCAAGGATAGATATGTTCGTGGGTCACAGCATCCACTTACCACTGACTGTGAACTTATTACGTTACGTTATTTACTTATTGCTTATTACATTACGTTACGTTTCTCTGCTCACTTGTTTCATAAACACGAAAACACACCTACCTCTCTTTTAAGCAGCAATAACAAAATATTTTTATTAATTATTCAGAGAGAAGCACGCGCTTCTAATGTCTAAAAGATTTATAAAAGCGTTTTTCAGCTCTTATTCTTGTTCATGCATTTCAAACTTAATGCTACCTCGCTTTTGCCACGAAGTACGGTTTCATTCGTTAATATAATGGAATGGAATATAAAAAATAATGTTGTAAAAAGTAACCATTTTATTCAACGTAGATTAGAAGTAATGCTTATTTAAGACTAACTTATCACTATGACCATTGGTTCAGAAAAACTCTTTCGTAGACATTTATCTTAGTCCCCAACGGTAACAACGCGTTTGCATTTTGATTATTATTCAAGGATAGATGCATCCCTTATCATCAGGTGAACTGTGTGCTCGCTTGTCACTCTTATCTATATACGTGTAGGAATTTAATTTAAGAGCATACTTTGTTTTTCATTGGGTGCGTTTGGCAGAAAAAAGCGCTAGCAAGCGCTTGTAAGCAAAATGGCGATCGTAAGCGGTAAGCGCTGTCAAATCGTAAGTAGCTATTTTCCTCCAGGACACGATGTTAGTTTTAACCGGGGAACCTAACCTAATTTAAATATATGTTTGTAAAGTATTCATATTAAAAACTTACCAATCATGAATTTTTAATAACGTATATGTCTATTCATGTCATTACATTACTTAAAACTAACATTGCACAAAACAACTTATAATTTCTACTTCAAAACAACCAAAAATAAATAAGCAAAATGGCGGATGGTGTCAGCGCTACTGAAGTAGCAATCGTGTCCTGGCCGAAAACTTTTTTAGCGCTTGTAAGCGCTTGCTGGCGCTTTTTTCTGCCAAACGCACCCATTGTCTCAAAATTATATAATTGTAATAGCACAGACGACATGTGGTTATTCCATTCGTCCAGAACGCAACAAAAGACAAGATAGGAACAGAGTATATTAACTATGGCATTCGCTATAAAAGTGAGTAACGGTGAGTAGGCAGGGAGGAATGATTAAGAGTAAAACGACAACCTGTTAAAAAAAGTATTAACATAATTTAAGAAGAAGTCTCTTTTCTTGGACACAAGCCCACCATCTCTTGTACGAGATAACAAATGTGTTGGGTTTATAGAGATTTAAAGAACAGCAAACTTACGAACGGCGACGACGCCATGTGCACGGTGGCAGCATAACCTCAAACGTATATTCCGATTCAGTGCGGAATATTAACGACGGCACGGTACAATGACATAAGGCAAAAATATCGACGAAAACAGGTATAATCATATTGCTATGATGGAATCCAATCCCGAGCTTAGCGGAAACGACACGTATTCTATATTATATACATAATAATATATAATTAAGTCTATATATATATATATATATATATTCGATACTTGATTTGAAGTGTCGTGGCATCGACACGTGGAATGACGCACGCGGTGTCAGCTGGCACCGCTTGCGTCATTCCACGTGCACGGTGACTACTTTTTCCATCAAGTCAGCAAAACTGCCACGTTGAAACAATGTTGCAATGTTGTGTGTAAATATGAGATTGCCGCGTAGTTCGCGATTTTGTAAGGAGTATCCATAAAACGCCTGTAAAATAGAAGCAAGATAAACATTATGACGTCACATACGTGTCCGGCATTCTCGGGTCGGGAACTGATGGCGCTTCATCATTACTGAGTTCAAAAAATTATATTCAAAACAAATTAACAGTTTTAGTAGTTAGTAGTTTTGTTATAATAAAACCTTTTGATTCGTGACAAAGTTTTTTTTCAAAAACACAATTTAATGTACCCATAGTTTAAGCTTACTATACCCAGTCTGAGGTCAGACTGAGTAGCAGGAAGGCTGAGTTATAGGAATTTAATTTTTAGAGCACAGTAAGTTTTTAATTGTCTGAAGAAAACTAAATAATTGTAATAGGAAAGATGATACGTGGTCATTCTGTTAATTCAGAACGCAACCAAAGACAAGATAGGAATAGAGTGTTTTATCTATGGCATTGGCTGTAAAAGGGAGCAACGGGAAGTGGGGAGGGAGGAATGACTGAGAGTGAGAATGACTGAGACCTGTTTAAATAAAAGCAATAACGTAAACGGTTGTAAGCATTGAGTTATACAACACTAGAGGAGCAAACCACATTACCGCGCGTCGAAAAAAGTGTAACCATAAACCAAACGCGACGACGTAGCTTTGAAACTAATAACAATTTTAAGTAAACGTATATCTATCTCACTTACACAAGTTGCGAAAACAATATCGTCGTCGTAAGATTAGATAAAGATAGTTACACAAACATGCAACGGCGGGTTGGTGTGGCTTACTATATGAAATTTTACCTAAAATACGCAATAAAAATGAGTTTTTTTAAGCTGCAGTTAATTGTTTTAATACTAAAAAAGTATATTTTATATTAAAATCTTTATTACGTCCCCTTAGAAAAAAAGGGATACAAAGCTTATCAGATGAATAGAAGTAAACATAATGATGAAATAAAACTTATTTTTATGGTTCTAATAAATCAAACAATATAAAATAGGTATCTAATAAAATATAATTAATATAAAATTTATATGAAATTATAAATAATATAAAATTATTAATATAAAATAGGTAATAAAATATATTTAATAGATAATTCATGAACAAACTAAAATAAGAATAAGTAATTATTTTGTATGAAAGTTAAACCGTAGTTTTTATTATAATTTCCAAAATATTTAAAATCAGAGGTAACAAATTAACTTACTCCATTAATTATATAGTCTCCCATTAATGTAGGATAATCACAAAAGCGAAAAAGTGGCAACATTGAACCTAAATGGCAATATTCGATAATTTTATTTAATTATTTGAGGTTTTTTACGTTTATATGAAAACAAGAACTAAAAATTATGTGTTGAAAGTGATGTTGCTTGATTTATTACGTTTTTGTGACCTTGAATAGCATTCTTTCACTACACATTTACCCATTTTTGTCGCGGCTCAACTCTGTCGGCGTCACATTGAACAATGAACTCACGTTAGCTAGGCATATGGCTGTGGCCATATGTGCAGTGGCAACGCTTTCGCGCGGTTATTACTGATCTAGAGTTATATAAATCAATGGTTGCAAGAAGTAAGAAGATTACTTTATAACGTCGTATTTTACAGAAAATAAATGTATGCTTAAGAAGAGGTCTCCTTTTCTTTGGATACAAGCCTACAAACATATAAGTAAAATTAAAGTGTCCGTCTGTAATATCAAAATAACTGGCTTCCAATAAACTCAAGGGGGCATTTGCATGCTATTAGGACATAAATAACAATTAAAAAAAAAATGATTGTCTGTCTTTCTATCTGAGCTAATCTTTGATATAGCTGAACTAATTGTGATAAAAATTTACGAAATGATGGTGAGAAATGCTAAGAGGTATCCTTTGTTAAAACAATAGAATAAATATGTAGCCTATATTTATTCCATTGTTTTAACAAAGGATTGCGACAATTATGAAATACGTCGACGTTACATAAATAATGCTATATATAATACCTGCCCTACTCAAAATAATTCAACGAATTTCTACAAAAATTATTTAGAAAACCTTCATAAACAATCATTAAAAGAAGGCTGGTGTTTCTTTTATTACTTATTAATTTACTAAATGACCTAAGTTTTTAAAAACTGAAAACGGCACGCATAATTCTTACACAATGTTTGCATTGTTGTTATAAAGAGATAAAATATGATTTATTTGCATTTTTTTGTTCGTTCTGATTCACTGCTATCTAATTTTGGAAGATCTCTGAACAACATTTATGACAAACGGGTATCCGGTCTACTTGAATTTTAGTATATTATTGTATGGTTTGTAAGGCCACACACTTTTTAGAAGTAAAGCTGTAGTTGTTGATGAGCAAGTCGGAAGGAAAAGATCACCGATGTTAAAAGTTTAATTAAAAGTAAAATAATTAACAAAGTTAGAGTGGCAAATCTATACTATATAAACTATTTTCAAAACTTTTACTGACTGTTTGTGTTCTGTTTTCAAAAGTTTTAAATGGTTTTACTGATCGATTTCAAAAACTAATCAGAAAACTAATTAAAAAATTAACCCCAAAAAATAACGTTGAATGCCGCTTGGAAAACAAAAATCTGTTCATTCTTTCGTGAGATACCGAAGGAGAAATAATTTCAAAACAAACGTTTCTTTTAACATATAGTGAAATTTGGAGTGCTTTGTATTTGAAATTAGCGGAAAATTCCAGGGATGGCCTGCGGGGTTAACCAATTTTTTTTATTACATGCACTGTTGCACATTCCTGAAAAAAACCTAATTCACGATGTGGAACTAAAACAAATACGAAAAAAAATATTTATAATAATATATTATAAAATAGCATGTTACGTTCGTATATCCGTATTCTCGGCCGACTCTTTTGGGTGACAGACGCTTATACTGGAGTTTATACGTAAACAAAAAGTTAAACTTTATGTGGATTAAAGTTTAAGCCATTTAACCACACTCAAATTTTCCAACAGGGACTAGTTTAATATGATTTCAGAAAGAGAAACTCAATATTTCATATATTCACCAAGCACGCGTTGATTAGCTTCCATGTTTACGGACCCAAAGGAAATTGCGTTCTAGAGAGTGGTGTGAATTTAAAATAATATTTCATATATTTGCGATCCAGCGTACACCAGAGTTCAGACATGAGTGTACACCTAAGTATTATTTAACATAAATCACCTGATTTTTATAGTGAATACCAGCGTAAAATAGCAGCCTAGTGCTGCTATGTTTCGTATAGTGTATGTAGAGAACCGGAGATCCTTTATACCGGAAAAAAGGCATTCCATCTTAGTCCTCACGATTAACAACACATCTGCATTTTGATTTGCAAACGGGGATAGATAACATACGACGCGTATGCTTTTATAACGAGTTATATTCGTATGCACGTAATGTTACAGAAAATTCACGTATTTAAACTCTTAAGAAAACGTGCTCTTTTTAAATATTATTTAAGTTTATTTGCAGAAAGTATATATAATTCATAAATAAAATAATAAATTATTTCTTTCATTGTTTCATAACACTATGTAGTTTTTGAATAAAGTATTTCACATATAACAACGTGCTCAACAAGTTTTTAAAAACTAGGGTATTTTTAGTTTCATTTTTCCTCAGAATATATATATATATATATATATATATATTACAAACATAGACCCTTTTTACTGGAAACGAGGCATTCCATCTTAGTCCTCATGTGTGACAACGCATCTGCATTGATTCGTAATCGAGGATAGATGTAGATGTCTTTGGGCCACAGCAACCACTTACCATCACATCAGGTGGACTGTGTCCTCGTTTGTCACCCTTGTCCTATAAAAAAGACCTGTTTTGGTATTGTTTATTCAGAAAAACATTTATTTGCAAAACATACTTTACAAACACAAAGTTAATCGTAGGTGTTCATTATAATAGTTGGGCTAACACATCGTACACATTAAGATTAAAAAAAAAAAACAAGTTTTGTATTATATTCTGTATTTTTTATCGAAATAAAGTTTGAATGACAAGCTTAAAGTAATACTTTGGTACACAAGTTTGTAATTAAAATAAAAACAAAATACATTAAAATATATGTAAGAGTATATAGAATTAAAATTGATCATTCACATCTGTCAGTAACGAAAACAGTAATCTATCACTTAGTATTTTTTTCTTTTGGGAAGCTTTTGGAAAGTCAAATAATGAACCGTCCGTTTTATTTTCGCCTACATTTTGGCATTTGATTCTTTTTAATTTTGTTTTTAAGCTGGGTATTTGAGTGTTGAAATTTATATCGTAATCGTATCAATATAATATCGTAAAGAAATGTTTGATTCGTTGTAATTCACATACTGGTTTTATTCATAATTAATCACAAAATGTTTTAATATTTATAAACCACCAATAGAAATGAGTAAGGCATCAGACCGTCTCACTTTCTGCGGGAAAATCCCACATTGATAAATTTTTATCACGTTCGGTTCAAAAATATGGGTCCCACATATATGCAATAAATGAAACCATATACTTGTTATCGCCTTTGCTGACGATATACAAAAAATGAACGTATATCGGTCCAGTAATTAGGTCAAAAAGTAGAGTTTTAATTTTAAGCAAATTTGAACACTCTATAGAATTGGGTCACTAAGTCAATGATTCAATGAACTTGAATCCTTGAACATTAAAAAGCGACGTTGCCACGCAGTGCAAACTATTGGTATTGCGACATGTCGACAGCGGTGTCTTTTGTCGGCGTGCCACCCGCGTGCGACGTTGTCACTCTTCCAAGGGGTCAAGGTACGTTATCTAAACAGAGTGTTCACTTTTACAGAATTTATTTTAATATTTATTTTGTTTGAAAATTCCACTTTTTTATTTTACGGGTTTTAATTTAATATTTAATTTTTCTACACTTCTACGGACTAGTATTACTTGTGGTTTCATTTATTGCAAATATGTGGGACCCATTCTGTATATATGTTAACGTTTTCTCTCATTATTATCAGGATACATGAAACTAAAACTACCCTAGTTTTTAAATAAATATTGAGTACGTTTTATATGTAAAATATTTTATTAAAAAACTACATAGTGTTATGAAACAATGAAAGAAACAATTTATTATTCTATTTATAAATTATATATACTTTCTGCAAATAAGTCTCAATAATATTTTCAAAGAGCACGTTTTCTTAAGAGTTTAAAAACGAGGAGGTTCCGTAACATTACGTGCATAGGAATATAACTCGTTAAAAAATCATACGCGTCGTATGTTATTTATAATTTTTCGCTGATTTCTCGGGAACGGTGAATTTAGAAGCAGAAACTATTTTTCATTCATTTTTCGGTTTTGACCTTTTTTAAGTTTAGTTTGTTTAATATTATCAACTTTTTAATATCATTGTATGATATGATGCTATTTCTTTCTATTACATCCAAATATCTTGAAAGCATGCATATACTGACCATACTCCTGAGGCTGGTTGGTGAGTGCTGAACCGATATCATTGCACTGGTATTGCTTTTTACCAGTCTATAAGACTAATATTGTGTTCAGTAAGCATCTAAAATAGAATCGTTACATTTAATTACTTTTAAAGAGAGATCTTGGGTTCTCTTTTTTATATCTGCAGACCGGAACACAGCAGTGCAGGCGCTGCTATTTGGCGGCCTAAATAGATGAGAGGGTTTTTTCACCTAGTATGTATAGAAGTAACTACGAAAAACCCAAAAACATTGTGCTATTACATTAAATTACTATTATATGCAATCTTGGTCCTTTCCTCGTGAAGCCATGCAGCTGTGTTGTAACTGTAATATGCTGGATCGTTGCTTGACGGCGTAAAAAATGATGACACTAATGGTACGACTCGGTAATACATGCAGGAAGTCAATGGCAGCAGATTACTCCAGACCATGCTTAATTTCATTACTTGGAGCCATTATGTTCCTTAGTGTACCTTTAAAGGGCTGAGATGATGATGATGATTGGTACGACCGATTTTGTATTAAGCACTGTTTTTAAAAATGGTACGACCGATTTCATACTAAACGTTGTTTGTTTCAGTATAGCGCCATCTAGTATCGAACAGAAGAATTAAGCTTTCTAGAAGCCCCACACTCGAACTTTCTGCGTCTGGTCGGTCGGCGCCCGTATCCACTGGAATATTCTGGATGTTTCGGTGTAAAGTTGTATTTAAAGGCGTTGCAAGACATGATCGGGGCAGTATTGAATTTGGCGAGACAAGCGAAGCTTCGGAGTGAAATAAAGTGAATCAGTGTGATTAATTATTAGTGTCTTTTAAGTTTTAATTAGTGTAAAGTGAATTAAACTGTTAATTTTGGTAATTCAATCGCCAGTTTTTATTGTCATGAACCCTAAGCTCGTAACAATATATTATGGCTTTACTCATAGGTCGGTTCAAAGTTACTCTCTCTCCCTCTCTGTCTTTTCAATAAAAACAATAGATTAGACAGTCATAGAGATAATCAGTAGATAATTTATATACAATATAATCAATTGTTATCGTATCTTCGAAATACTGTTTATACAGTAAGAGAAATTGAATTACTTAATATTTTCTGGTTAAAAATTAAGGATCGTATAAACTAGGCATTCATTGCTGTGACTGCGCTAAAGAAAATATTGCGATTTATATGGTACATCATACGGTGTCATTGAATGTAACATATGGGTTTATAAGACGTTTATCTGACCAAATAATTATGTTAACGACTTATTACAATGATTTACTTGTAGCAATTCTATGGAAAACTAAAATTCCTGCACTAAATCCTTAAAACGTAAGTTTTAATTTTTTAAATGTATTATGTACATATATGTAAAACTTTTGAAGTATTTCCCCGGTTTATATTTTGTCGCTTTCACGTAAAAGTAATTTATAGTCTTTAATCAGTTTTGATATGGGACAGTCGAGTATCAACGTAAGAACACCACGAGGTCTCAGTCGTCAATGTGATACGATAAGATTGACCTCATAAATTAGAATTTTTCCTAACATTAATAATTATTTTACTTTTAAATTTTTTTTCGAAATCCAAATTTGTAAAAGAACAAAGTTCGAATTAAAAGACATGAGACTGATCTATTGATTTTAATCCAATAAATTAAACTTCCAGTACGTTTTTCGCCTTAAAATACTTCCGCAATAAGTTTGATTTCATTCTTTTCGTCGAAGGTATGCGGCGCAGTCTACCAGCAGCAGATGTTGTTTGCTGAATTTGTTAAGACCTTGCTGACAGAAAGCCATCTGGTGGGGATATTGGATGCGAGGGGTTGCATGACTAATGTAGCTCGCGCTCGGCTGGCGGTCCGCATGCTATGCGTTTTGCGCCCGCTGCAGACGCGCCCTGGCGAACTTATGCGCATTTCTCGTTATGCCATCATCCATTTTATGGGCGTCAATTGACGGGAAAAGCCCAGGCCCGGTACCGTTTCATGATTCAGCCATAGGCGCTACAGAACTGGTGACTATAAGCAGAATCATAGATGTGATGTCTGCTAGTGCGAACGACTCGAATGTTATTTGTGTCGTTTATGGCAAATCCATAAATAATACAATGTCAAGTTATTGAGAAAATACTGATAATAGTACTCGTATAACTTAATGTAAGGTATCAACTTGTAGAATGCAGGATTCAAGTCCAAGATTCGTGACTGTAACTTTTTTATATAAAGTTTTTATTGCCCTCTATTGTTTGACTTTAAATTGTTTTTACATCTAGTATGTGAGTTAAACTTGGAGAGCTCAAAATAAGAATATTTTAAATTTAAGTACCAACGTGGTCCTAACGCAGAAAAATGAGAAAAATGTTATCTACGAAAATAGCAAGCAATAGAAAGCGCAAGGGCTGACCCTACAGGTCAAAAATCGGAATAATGCCCTAAGGCGAGCTGACTCGTAGAAAAGATATGATAACTGCATGGTGGTCACTATATGGTGTAATTAACATAACATTACATGCCTATTGTGAAGAACATTACCTAAAACTTGGGTGAAACTCTCAGAAAAACAACTCCGACTCGACAAACTTTGCCAATGATAACGCAAGATCTCGACAAACCTTTTCGAAATTACAGGATCTCCAGTTAGAGTTAAAATTATTAGTCCTTCTCTGCATGTCAAATGTCAAAAAACACATCAAGTAATCATAGAGATAGTAGGTTAAGTAAGCCAAGACAGTCAATTTTAATATGCGGCAGGGGTGGCTTTTGATCATAAAGCTGCGGACATTTATATAATATAAAAATAATTCAGTCTTTATTGAAGTCGAAGATCGATTTCTTCATGTGTAATAAACTTTTATCTTTAAGCTTATTGATTTTGATTCTGAGAATTGAAATGATCTTGTAATCTCTCAATACGTGCTTGGCTTTTAATCAATTTTTTTAGTTACAAAATCTCTAGTACATGAGAACATCCAGCCACCTTCTTTATTGAAATAAGAATATTTTTTTTTATTCGAATAACCTCACGATTAATCGTAAAAAGCAATCGGTTTTGGTCGGGATAACAGTCCTCTAGTGACAATAGGTGCTGTAAAGCATTTAAATCATTGCAATTTTACAGTTAGTTAATTGTTTTTGTTTTTCTTTTTCATTTTATTTAGTGATTACCTCAGTGTTGTATATATGTGTTGCTATTGTTCACATGAATCTATTTAATTTCGAATGTAAAGCGAAAGGAAATGCAAATTTAACCGAAGTGTTAAGCGAAAATGCTATAGTTAAGAGCAAAGTTAAGAGCTCTTGAATAAAGGATCAACGGAGTTTTGAGCGATACTCTAAAGGGTAGAAGAGATCTTTAGATATTTTGATAGTCATGATTGTAAATCCAAATACTTTATCATTACATGTTAATTGCATCAGTTCAATTTCAATTTGAATCAACTTTTAGGGGATATATTTAGTTTTAATACAGAAGAAAGTAAAACGATATCTGTAAAAAGAATTGAGGGGCTTTGGTTGAGCAAGTGGCTGAGTTTGTTTACTTAGGATCTGTGTTTAGCAAGGATGGTATATATGACAAGGATATAGAGCGACGAGTGAATGTAAGGTGGGCTCGGTAATTGGTGCTCTACACTTTAGCCGTGGTATCTCAGATGGCTAGCGCTCGTTGTAAATTTCACAGTAGGCGAGCAACCCGGGTTCGATCCCCGCCGGCACCAATGAAATTGTTAATTGCAATTTTAAGTGCTGATTTACCACGTGCTCGATGGTAAAGGAAAAAATCGTAAGGAAACCTGCATGTCTGAGAAATAAAAGAAATATTTCGAAGATAATATGTGAAATACGCCAACAGGCATGGGGACAGCTCAGCGAACACTTCCTTGCCCTAAAACCCTGTAAGAAATAAGAGAGGGCCTATGCCCATCAGCTGGATATATGGGATGTAAATTTAACTTTAACTCTAATGTGGTAAGTTAAGATTTGTCATAATAGGCTGTTCTATTGAAGATGGGCCAAATTAAGAGCGTCTTTAACCGACGAGCATGTATGGGTATTTATATGAATGCGAATGAAGCGAGAAAGGTGTGTCAGAATCGTGCCAAATAGTAGTCCGTAGTCGCTGCCTAACCCTCTAGATATCAGGATTGAGAGTTTATGTATGTTATGTATTTAAACACGTTACCAATTTACAACCGTGCTGCTCCAGTGCAGTGAAAGTACGATGAGCACTTAGCCACATAGCTACTACGTCCTAAATAAACAGAAATATATTTTCTTTTAATTCCCTTCGTTATACATATTATCATACTCATTATAAATGTACATTACTTCTGCTCACCTAGAGACGTAGTAATTTAATTTCGTCTATATCTTACATATATGCACGCTTACGAGAAATACGTTGACTCACGATGAATACATTATTTTGGGGGCTTATTTTAAAGTATTCGGCCCTGAGCACCGTACATTTGGTGGGTTTGTCCTAAGAGTAAATTAAAAAAAAAACTTTTGTTGAATAAAACTATTATTTACGGATTTTATCCCGTTTAATTACTACTTTAACTTATTTTTATTATCCCGATGTTTCGGGTGCTTTACAGCACCCATGGTCACGGGGGGGGGGGGGGGGGGACTGAGATTTTTGACGGTCTGAATGTCATAGTTAGTCCGGCTACCTTCAGTTTTTGAATATTACTTTTTGGTCTGATTTACGCAAACCGTGCTTATAGTATCTATAAGTGCTTATAGTAACTATAAGTTATTATATTGTCTAGACAGACGCGTATTTTCTGCTTGTGTTATTAGCAAAGGTTATTTGCCGCATTAGTGCAAATAAAAAAAATTATCAAATCTATATTTCGACATTTTTTATATAAGAGGGTTCAAACGAGCATGCCGCGCACCTGATGGGAGGTGACTGTCGCCGCGCATAAACAACTGCAATACCTGGAGAGTTAAAGGGAGTTGGACTTTCAAGAAAACAGCCAACTATTCAAGTCCAAAAATCGCTGGTGGTAGTTCCAGTTAGTGGCAATTCCACAAGAAAGTAGTGCGAGTGAGAAAATATCTGGTGAATCGCATGGTGGTTGAATGCCAATCATCCAGTTGGTATGGATGAAATCACAAATTTGGTCGCGATGTGCGGCGGTGTAAATATACCGCTGGAATTAGTACGAACAATACCTCTAAGCACATTCTTTGAAAGATTTGATACAATACGGAAAGAGATAAAATATCTTTTCGAAGCACAGGCGAGTCAAGAGGATTAGAAAGAACTCAATTGTCGACAATTAAAGTCGCTCTGAGCTGAGATCTCTCCTGGCCAAAAGATGAAAAAACTATTCCGAACTTATGCCTTGTGAAGTTGCAAGCTGTGTGCGGCATGAACCAATGACCTGCTCTACAATGCATGTCGTCTATGTTTTTAGAAATCATTTTGGCCTTCCTTTCCAGGTGACCACGGAAATGAACATTATCGATATGTTGACGTCGAGGCTTTATGCGTTACGATCAAGAGACCAAAGCTGTAATCTCGAGGCCAAAAGCTAAGGAGAACCTCAGGGTATTGAGGAAATACGACAAAGAGGAGATGCGTAAACTTGTGTCAGCTTGAGATTGAACTGGACTATATTTAACCTCTCAAAGAGCAAGCGGCCAAATTTGACCGTTTCGACATTCCTCCAAAATTCAAGCGGTCAAATATGACCGCAACCATCCACAGCACTTAAACCCATAAAAACATATATATATATATATATATATATATATATATATATATATATATATATATATATATATATATATATATATATATATATACTACTTTTCTATGAAGAAGTTTAGCATTATATTAGAATTATATTATATATTACTTGAAATTATTTTCGTAAAAAGATAAATTACATTCACACAAAATCTTTTATAACAATTTTATAATAAAACACTAGAAAAATCCGAACACCAATACAATAATATTCACGCGAAAATGGCGAACAAAATGAACGTCAAATATAAATAAATATCTTTAGTATAACTAACTTTTTATTGCACAAGAAGATAGAAAATTTCATATTGATTCTATAATGCTAAACTTCTTCATAGAAAAGTAGTCTCTAAATATAAGTTTAAGTGGTGTGGGTGGGTGCAGTCGCATGCGACCGCTTGGGATTTGCCGGGCGCATGCGACTGCTTGGGATTTTCATGGGGGTTAATCGTCCCCACTCCGAGTACTGCAACTACAGTGACGCCATGATGCAGCGTGACTCTATACCTCGTAAATATCTTCGTACATAGTTTTTTATTACAATTACTAACTTTAACAGATGTGTTGTTCTTCGGTGTAAGTACTTTGCTTAAACTTAAGATAGCCGACATCGCTGGTTTTTAATAAGGTGATCGTCCCACATTGGACCACGTTTAGCCAAAAATTTGGGTTAAGGTAAAACACTCTGAAAGAAATCATAGGTAGCTAGCCCATCGCCTACAAATAACATATTCAATATCTCATTAATTGCCATTCAATCCAGCACATGATTTTTATTTTTATTCCCATATAAACATGGGATCTATAATTTTCAGGCCAAGATGGGACATGGGACATACATATATAGTTGTGGCTCTTCAAAGCCAAAGTACGATATGATTAGGTCATTTGATTCTTTCAAGGCTAAAACTAGCTGTACCTGCATCAACACTAATGCGAGGTCTTGTTTTTCCAAATAATCAATTGTGTACTACTTGTTAACAAACCTTGGCGCAAACTGCAAAGACTCGTTAAAAAGCTCAAATGCAATTACCTGTTGATGGAGAGTGTCAATATACCATAAGCAGCTTGTCAAAAATGGTTAAAAGAAAAAGATCCTTCATATGAAATCTCTGATGATCAATACATTGAGAAAACCTGCAAAACAAGAAAGATTATAAATTGTAATCAGCTATTAAAATGCTCTTTATCAGTGTAATAATGCATCTTATGGGGGTGACGTAAGTGAACAGATCCATCTTTCGCACCGTGGGTGCCGTATGAGGTGACAATGAGGAAAACCAGAAAATTTTTATAACTTCCATTAGATGGCGGTATGAAAGTTTCGTTTACGCCAGACATAAAATAACCAGGTTCTTAATTGGCAACAGCGTCAAATAAGCGAGACATCTGGCACTGTGATTGCCAATCCGCATGCCAAGCATGACGACCAAGGCAAATCCTCCCAACAGAGTGGGAAGCTCATGTCCAGCAGTAGACAGGGTGATGAAAAAAGAGAAATCTTTTGTAAAGCATTTAAAGCTTAATAAAGCTACCATCAAATTCCTTTTAAATAATTTAGAAGAAATGCAAAAAGATAACAACAAATTTAAAGAGAAATACCATGACAGTTACGTACATAGCAATCAGAGAAATTGTCTAGACGCAGCATTAGATAACATAATTTAGTTTTAAAATTAAGCTGATCGAATTTCAGTAACAAATAATATGATATTGCCATTGTCTAACCTCAAGTGAATTGCGTACTGTTATTAACTTTAAACTGAGGAACATGCGTTATCATAAATTGTTATAATTACGTTTGCCGCAATAACATAGTCATATTAATCAAGGGTTTAACAAACAAACACTAGAGACTTAACAACTTATGTAAGCCCATACTTTTTGTGAACTGATAATGATTTTAAATTAGTGTTTAAGGTTCATTAGTATTTTCATTCTATAGTATTTCCTACTAAGGATTCTTTCATAAACGAAGATTTTTTTTTGAAGATTTAAAATAGTTTTTCCAGAGTCAAAAAGTGTAGAACATAGAATTCTATAATACATACATAATAGAACGGGGGAGTGGGCAGAGCCCGTGTAGCCACTAACCTGTCAATTCACACCTATAAATGTCAACACGATCAATCTAATTTTTATGTCAAGCGTTGCTGCATGCAAACTATTAAAAATGGCAAATTGTGCAATTACGCGTCAAAAGAACAGTGGGAAATGGAATTAAAATAGAGGAGACATATCCTACAACTATTGCATAAGTCGAAACTAATTCTATTTTGTGAATATTAGAACCAAAAATAAAGAAATATTGATGTGTCAAAAACATTAATCAAAAGTCTAAAATGTGTAAATTCGTTCAGTCTGTCAATAAAGCAAATCGGGTTTGTAGTAGTGATAATACGACGTAATTGCTTGTATGTGTGCTCACTGTGGCACCGATCCTCATACAAAATAAAGTAAAATAAGGTTGCTATTTCGTGTTAGAGTATTCGGTGGTAGAATATATAATTCTATAATACAGTGGAACGACACCATACTAGATGTAATAACTGGTTTATAATAGTGATGAACATAGATTTTACAAATGTCACTTGTATTGTGGATACATACGTATAAGAGTATTTAAAAAAAATTTTTAGGCGACTTCAAAATAAAGAAGCGTTTCTCAATTCGAATATAGGTTTTTATGAATGTTACGCGATATGTGGGACAATTGCAAACATACTTTAATGATTATTTTTTAAACAAATACTTCATATCGTATAAAGTTTCCACCCTCATGGGTGATAAAATAAGGCATGAAGTCTTAAATGTAACTAAATATATAGACGACACTCTAGTAGTAACCTCGAGCTTGTAATATCCCTAAAGCATGGTCGACTTAGTAATAAAATAAAGTAGACTCTTAAACGGGCTTAAATTTTTCTATACACTATCTCTTAGTACTGACTTCTGGATGTGAAATTATTTAATTTCTTCCTTCCTTTTTCTAATCCAATTTGAGCATATTATGGCGATCATTACATGAAAAAAAATATTGACCTTATTTCGTCATTACAACAAATCAACTACAAAACATATACCTTTCCCAAAGAATGCAACAAAGAACGGTCCTGTGCTTGTGCATCCGCCGACTTCCTGCATATCTAACCAGATCGTCACCGTATCCAGTAGGTCTACTGGTACAAGACTACTACTCGAGAACACTTCTTCCATGTTGGTTGTCGGTTCTTTGAGCTATATGATTGGCTTATCACCACTTGATCTTACTAATCTGTTGGGCTATGTCGATTATTCTGGTTCTACTGCGGATATCCTCATTTTTAAGTCTATCAGGCGGAAAAACCCGGGAATATCCCTCTCCATAACCTCAAAAGTAAAGTAAAGTTACAGCCTATATACGTCCCATTGCTGGGCTCAGGCCTCCCCTCATTTCTGAGAGGGTTTAGGGCAAGGATGTGTCCGCCGCGCTGCCCAAATGCGTGTTGACGAACTTCACATGTTTTCGAAATATTTCTTTTATTTCTCAGACATACAGGTTTCCTTACGATTTTTTCCTTTACCTTCGAGCACGTGGTAAATCAGCACTTAAAATTGCAATTAACAATTTCATTGGTGCCGGCGGGGATCGAACCGGGTTACTCGCGTTCTGTTATACTTACAGCGAGCGTTAACCACTGAGCTACCACAGCTCTAACCATAACCTCAATTGTTATTTAAATATACAAATTGAAAACGTATTTACAAAATCGTAAAATTTTCTTTTAAAATGCTATTCAAATATATAGGAATGGTGACATTTCTTCTTATTAAGAGTTCAAGAAAATTTGTCCAAGTATGTTTTGACTTTGTCAATTTTATTTCCTTTTTTAATTGTTAGGAATTATTCTTTGAATAGCAAAGAAATAGGTCTTGCCTCTCCGTGGCACTGTGGCTAAGCGTGTGGTACACGCCGCGACGAAACGCGTGGGTTCAAACCCCGCACGAAATAAGTGTCTATATGGCCTATAAGTAGTTGTTCCAGGCGAAAAGTCTGTTCTTGTTCAATTTCAGTATGTAAACCGCGTTTACAATGCAAGGAAAAGCCTTTATTATAGTTTAAAAAAGACCTTACATTCGTTTCACTGATAGTGTATGTAGTTGTCATTAAGTGAGGAGAACATACAATCCAATCATGCCATAATTGGATCAGATGTTTTTTTTTTCCACCTAAAAGGTAAAAGCATATCCAATCATAAAGTAGGTTTTTTTATAGAAGAGGGGGCAAACGAGCAGACGGTTCACCCGATGTTAAATGACTACCGCCGCTCACGAAAATCCGCAACACCAGAGGAATTGCAGGTGCGTTGCCTTTAGAAAGGCGTAATCTCTATTCTTGAAGGTCCCCATGTTCTATCGGTGCGGAAAATCGCAGGTGGTAAACTATTCCACAGAGAGGTTGTACGCGGAAGAAAACTCCTAGTGAAACGTACAGTGGTGGACCGGCAAGCATCCAGATGGTGAGGATGGTATCGGGAGGTTTGTCGCGTAGTGTGTTCATTAATTTCACGGCTGGGATTAATCCGAACAATTCTTCAGAGCACTCCCCGTGATTGATACGATAAAATACGCAAAGAGATGCAACATCTCTTCGCAGCGCCAGTGAATTGAGCCCATCGGAAAGCACTCAGTTGTCGACGATTCGAGCCACTCTGCACTGGATGCGGTCAAGTGGAAGGAGCTGGAACTGGGGAGCCCCAGCCCAGAGATAGGAACAGTATTCCATGTGCGGCCGAACCTGTGAACCGGCATGAAATAGGTGTATTGAAAGTAAGAATGTATGAGCATTTATTAAGCTAAGTCATTGCACTTAACCATCTCCAATTAAATCATCTTTTAACATCAAGATATTAGTCAAGCATTTTTTTTAAATCACTCAGAAGTAGGAGCCCCACAAAGCAGGGCTCCGTCAACCGGGCTTCCCTCGCCTGCGCTACGTTGAGTGGCATGGTGCTTCCCTCCCCCAACTCTCTCCCGTAGCGAAGTCAAGGGAAGCCCGGTCGACGGAGCTTCGCTTTGCGGAGCTCCTGCTTCTGAGTGGTTTATAAAAAATTAACCACAAAGATGATGACAGGTTCTAATCGCTCGCTTCGCTCGCTCACTCAACCCCACCACCTCCTTCTAACCTAACCTGTCCGAGCCGGGATGCCCTAAGTCTCGAGCTCGTTTCGCTCGATCTTACACTTAATAAAACACTAAAATAAAAAATGTTTAAACAAACATTTTTCAATGTTTTTAAAACGTTTTTTTTTTTGTGTGTAGATTATGAAAAAAAACGACTTTATTCGGTTGTTTGTAAAAAAGTGCATTTTCATGGACATTTAAAGCCCTGAAACCAATATAGGTTTTAGTTTTTATTCCTGTTATTTTTTTCGTAAATCCGCCGTAAAAACGAAGATTTAAAAAAATCATCGAAATCGGACGATTTTTCGATTTTATAGAGCCAAAAAAACGAGGGGACCCTGATAGTATAAAATTACCCTAGATACTAATAGATAAAAAATCCGGTGCAAAGAATATCTACAGACTAAGGCACATTTAGCAGTTGATTTGTGTTTTTTTTTTATTAGAGTAAGAGTGAAAAACGAGCAAACAGTCCACCTGACTATAAGTGGATGATGTGGGCCATAGATTTAACTTAGATTAAAAATGAAATCGCAGATCCGTTATCACCCCGGAAGACCGAGATGGAATGCCTCGTTTCCAGTAAAAATGGTCTCGAGTCTCTCTACACTCACAATACTGAACAAAGCAGCATTAGGGTACTATTTTAGGTTGGTATTCTATGAGAGCGTAGTCCTAACCAGTCAGGCTAACCCATTCGTGCTTCAACCATAATATACCTGCAGCATGGCTCTTTATTTTGAAAGTGTATTGAGGGTTTTATCCTAGGTCACATCTTACGGCATCCAAACCAAAGAGAACAACCAGAAAACGCTGCTGCTCATCTCGTCTTTTGTTCCATCTGTCGCCTCTTATAGCACAATATAGGGTTGTTCTCACTCCTCATAAAGTAAAGTTAAATGCTAGTAATTTGCAAAATGAACATTCAAGAAATTTGCAAAATCTTAATGAAGTCTTTTGCATACGCATTTAATTAGTTTGTTGCTAATTATTTTAATTAAATTGAAGTATAAGAAACTGTTTATTAAGCAGCTTATATGTCCCTGTAATATAAATTTCATAATTCTAGGTGTCTACATTTATTAGAAATTGAAGAGACTGAATTAAAACTTTCTTATTTATACTTCATGATTTTGAAAATTTTTATTGTTTATGTTTTCATGAATACTACACAAGTCATAAAACTAATAATTACGGGTTTGTGAACCTTAAATATTTTTTTAATCTTAATCCAAACATACTACCGCAAAACCTTATGTTACTATTAGCAGGTGGAGGTGTAAGATTATCCCTTCACATCCCGTGGGTGTCGTGAGAGGCGACAGAGGGAAATTGAGCCAAGAAATGTAGCAGCATCTTCCTGATAACTCCTGAGTAAAAATAAAAAACTGCGGTTGCCAACCAGCTCGCCAAGCGTGGCAACTATAGGAAATATTCTTCCTATAAGACATTGTATGGGGAGGCCTATATTATTCAGCAGCAGACTTTTGACCGTAACGGTAAATTCTAAAGATTTGCCGGGTAATGAATGACTTCAGGAAGTTAACACCTCAGTACCCCATTAACAATAGATACTCTGAAACGGTCGAATCGTTAGAAATAATTAAAAATAAATACAAATAGGAAAATAATATTGACGAATGTTTTGGAATGAAGTAGAAACCTATAGTCAAATTTGTGTCTTTCTGTATCAAATTACCTATTTAATCTCAACACTAATTTTATAGGCGTGGTAATGCTACTTTGGTTTTGAATTTTAAGGCAACAAAATTTCAACCCGTTATTTGTTTGTCTCTAGACTACGACGACCCTAATATATGATATACCATGTATTAGACGTTAAAGGCAATCATCGCGAAGAAAACTATAAGTCTGTCAAAAAAGAACATTTTTTTTCTAGTTCACCTGAAGTTCGAACTCACAAAAAGGTACAGTTGTTGTCTCCCTTTTCCAATACCTTTTAAAAAATGACAATACTCCCATCTGGGCACTCAGGCTCAGGCTTTTTCACTCATCAAAATGAAAATATTATGGAAGTTTTATGATATCTATGGCACAAAATGTAGTATTAAATTGAAAGAGAGTAACAACGTTGTAGATGTAAATCAGTTTTAATACGTAACCCTGAAATGTATCGCTTACTGTGAGTTTACAAACTATAACTCCTTTGCTTCTATAACGTCGTCGTATCTCAAATATTTGCCAAACTCTTTGCGAGCCAAATTATTTTAGAATTTGGACTACCACCAAAAACTTCAAAACAAATC
This sequence comes from Parnassius smintheus behrii, assembly GCA_036936625.1. NCBI lineage: Eukaryota > Metazoa > Arthropoda > Insecta > Lepidoptera > Papilionidae > Parnassius > Parnassius smintheus. The sequence goes on from JAUPFT010000001.1 coordinate 18,467,116, forward strand.
GGTGACTCTTACCTTAAAATGAATGTATAATATTTTTTTATATTATGATTTGGTAAATATTCGTCATAAATATAATAAAATATTCTGAAGTGCAATCGAACCAATAGAATATTAAGTTTTTTTTCTCGCGAGAACCATGTTAACTTCGAAGACTTAATTTTTTTACACTATTAAATAAATTCTCGTAATAATTTTTAATTTTTAGACGTTGGCATTTTTAAAGAAGCAAGTTACTAATGCATTCAGGGCACCATTGACTTTGTTTCCGGCAGCGACACGCCTATCCACATCTAAATCACATCTTCCATCCCGGCTGAAAGCACTCCCCAAGTATACAATTTCATTTACCTGTTCTAGACATTCCTGATTTACCCATATTTCACATTTCGTTCTCTCTTCGTCCTTTTCAAATACCAGAACCTTAGTTTTATTAGCATTCAAACGGAGACCTTTAATTTCACATTCCTCTTTCATACACGTGACTAATGCCTGCAGTTCTGCTTCTGATGGTGCAATAAGCACTGCATCATCAGCATACAGCAGACAATTAACTTTTATGTCACCCAATTTCACACCCAAACAGCTATCTTTCAGCTTCTGTAAACAGCTGTCGAGATACAGTATGAACAGCCAGGAAGACATGACACAACCCTGTTTTACGCCCGCTTGGACGCTAAACATGGGTGACAGGTCATGCCCTACCCGCACACAGGCTTTACAGTCATAGTAGAGTGACTGCACAGCCCTTAACAATCGACCATCCACACCATATCCCGGCAACAGTTCCCACATTTTCTTCCTTATAACCTTATCAAATGCTTTCTCCAGATCCACAAAAGCACAGAAAATCCTCTGGTTAACACTCAGAAGCTTCTCCGTGATCATGCGGAGAGAAAACATTTGATCCGTGCATCCTCTTCCGGTCCGGTTCCGGTCTAAGTCCGCATTGTGCCTCCCATAAGAATCTTTCCGATTTCTCTTGCATCCTGCGTGTCAAAACCTTCGAATAAACTTTACTTGCTAAACTGGTCAAGCTGATCGCCCGATAGCTCCCGCAGTCAAAATGTGAACCTTTACCTTTATATAAAGGCACAATGACCGCGGATCGCCAATCATCCGGGACATCTCCCGTCCGCCAGCACAAATTGCACAGCAGATGAAAGCTGTCCCAGACGCGAGGCCCACCGTACTTGACCATTTCAGCAGTAACTCTGTCTAGTCCCGCAGCCTTACCACATTTCAAACTTCGAATCGCACGTTCAATCTCTTTCATGCTGATGACCTCAGTGTCATCGAGGTCCGTGTCTGGCGTGCCAGTCACGGCGTCACTCCCGGATCCTTCACTAAGATCATGACACGCACACTTCATGATTTTGAAAATTTTTATTGTTTATGGTTTCATGAATACTACACAAGTTATAAAACTAATAATTACGGGTTTGTGAACCTTAAATATTTTTTTACCTCAATCCAAACATACTACCGCAAAACCTTATGTTATATAATATATATAAGCAGGTGGTGGTGTGAGAATATCCCATCACATCCCGTGGGTGTCGTGAGAGGCGACAGTGGGAAATTGAGCCAAGAAATGTAACAGCTTTTTCCTGATAACTCCTGAGTAAAAATAAAAAACTGCGGTTGCCAACCAGCTTGCCAAGCGTGTCAACTATAGGGAATATTCTTCCTATGAGACATTGTATGGGGAGGCCTATATTAATCAGTAGCAGACTTTTGACCGTAACGGTAAATTCTAAAGATTAGCCGGGTAATGAATGACTTCTGGAAGTTAACACCTCAGTACCCCATTAACAATAGATACTCTGAAACGGTCGAATCGTTAGAAATAATTAAAAATAAATACAAATAGGAAAATAATATTGACGAATGTTTTGGAATGAAGTAGAAACCTATAGTCAAATTTGTGTCTTTCTGTATCAAATTACCTATTTAATCTTAACACTAATTTTATAGGCGTGGTAATGCTACTTTGGTTTTGAATTTTAAGGCAACAAAATTTCAACCCGTTATTTGTTTGTCTCTAGACTACGACGACCCTAATATATGATATACCATGTATTAGACATCAAAGGCAATCATCGCGAAGAAAACTATAAGTCTGTCAAAAAAGAACATTTTTGTTCTAGTTCACCTGAAGTTCGAACTCACAAAAAGGTACAGTTGTTGTCTCCTTTTTCCAATACCTTTTAAAAAATGACAATACTCCCATCTGGGCACTCAGAAGTATGACGTTAAAGACCTTAGGTTGCTTTTTCACTCATCAAAATGAAAATATTATGGAAGTATTATGACATCTATGGCACAAAATGTAGTATTAAATTGAAAGAGAGTAACAACGTTGTAGATGTAAATCAGTTTTAATACGTAACCCTGAAATGTATCGCTTACTGTGAGTTTACAAACTATAACTCCTTTGTTTCTATAACGTTGTCGTATCTCAAATATTTGCCAAACTCTTTGCGAGCCAAATTATTTTAGAATTTGGACTACCCCCAAAAACTTCAAAATAAATCGGTGACTCTTACCTTAAAATGAATGTATAATTTTTTTATATTATGATTTGGTTAATATTCGTCATATAATAAAATATTCTGAAGTGCAATCGAACCAACAGAATATTAAGTTTTTTTTCTCGCGAGAACCATGTTCACTTCGAAGACTTAATTTTTTACACTATTAAATAAATTCTCGTAATAATTTTTAATTTTTAGACGTTGGCATTTTTAAAGAAGCAAGTGTGATAAAAGAGCATCCATCTCTTTGTAAGTGAATGCTGTAACCCATGAACACCTAAATGTATGTTTGAATTAAAAATAATTTGAATTTGCGTTGTCACCTCTAAGAATTGAGATGGGATACCCCGTTGTCAGTTAATAAGATTCTGGTTCTCTTCACTTACCACACATGACACAGCAGCGTCATATTTTATTCCACATTAGCATTTCTGCAAGCCTGGTCTTTTTTGGCAAAGCTGACCCATTCATGCTGCACAGTGTATTATACATTACAGCGTATCTCTCTATTACGTAGGTGACTTTTGCAACTTTTACTGTTCATATATCAAATATTTCTTAACTTTTACAAACGTAACTCATACGAAAGGCGTACACTAAAAGAAGAAAGGAAAATAAGAATAAAGATTTAAAAAATTTACGAGTACTATATACTCTAGATACTTGCTAAAGAAAGAAAAGAGTGAAAAATTCTTGAGTGGTACCATCAACGGAGACTGGAGACAGAGTAATAACTTCAATTAAATTTTTTAAAAACAATCCGAAACAAAATAGAGCTGATGATCATCAAACGGCTGGGAATATTTTCTTGAATCGTAGCTAAGAACAATCTCGATAAAGTTTCGTATCAAACGAAAAAATGACAACTAAATCGGTTTAACCGTTTGGGAGCTACGATGCCGTAGAAAGATACAGAAATACACAGATACACAGCGACATCAGATACACAAAGATAAATACGTTAAACATACAACAACCCTCTTTTTCGACTTAATTTATTAATATCTGCAACACCAAGGAAATTACAGGTGCGTTGCCAACCTTTTAAAAGGGAGTAAGATCTTTTCTTGAAAGTTCCTAAGTTGTATCGGTCCGGAAAAATTGTTAATCAATTCCACAGATTTTTATTGTTCGAGGAAAACATACACAGTGGTTGACCTCCGTGCATTCAGCTGGTGTGGATAGTATCGTGAGTCTTGTCGCGATATGCGTTTGTGAAATTTGGGGAATTTTAAGACCATTAAACAAGTCACTGTTCTATTACTATCACGGTTGATATTTGTAAGGAATTTCCTGGGAATTAGTTAGGCCCAAAAACAGCAGCCATTTCCGTTTTTACTGACATTATATAATATTCAGTTGTTAAAGTATCCCTGCTGCTTGTGCAGCTTTTTTATGTGATTCATCTCAAGATTGTGATCATACTTTAGGTTACTAATTTCGCTCGCCTCTTGTACAGTTTCATTAAAACGATGCAGATCCCACTTTACAGCTTTACCTACAAACCCGTTAGTCTCATCCGTTCCTTTTATTAGTAGTAGTCCGGTCAAAATAGACATTCAAGTTAACAATAATGCGCATAGAGTAACTACTCCACAATCTGTAATCACCATTGGAAGTTACTCCAATTTTAATATACACGAAGTTCCATAAAATGTATATATAATAATTATCTTTTGTAAAAATTACTTATGAAAAATAGCGAGTGCAATTAGTTTGTCTTCACCCAACCTATGCTTCTGCTCATCAAAACCTGTTTCGGGTATATTATCTAGTTCAAGTGTGACTTGGTAATAAGCTGCACTCAGTAGATTGGTGTTGGAAATTAATTGACAATACATTGGAACCAGTTTAAACTTTACTCCCAACTGCCCCGGGAACCGAAAAACCGGATCCGATAAAATCCTAAATATAGCTGCATAAATTTGAATTGTTTTGTACATTAGCGTATACTATATATAGTTATCAAGGCCAATCGTACTCTAATGTTAAATGGCCATTTGAAGAGGATTCTTTTGATGTCAGCGAGGAGACATCTGATGCATCGCGCTTTGAACAAGTCACATGTATGCACAGGAAGAACAAGAAGAAGAAAAAGGAGATATTCACTTGAAGTTTCATTAGATCAATCAGACGAATAATTTCCCCAATTACTCACAATTTACATCCTTTCTATATAAATATTTTATTTATAGGCCATCATCATAAAAATATTTCAAAATAGTCTCACAAGTTGTATAACAATCCCCCGTGACCATGGGTGCTGGAAAGCGCCCGAAACGTCGGGAATTAAAAATAAAAGTAATTAAAAGCAAAAATAAACGCGATAAAATCCGTAAAAGTAGTTTTAATCTTGTATAACAAGTTTTGACGAGAAAACTTCAGTTTTTTGTTAAATGCTCTTTTCTTTACTCAGTTAAGGTATATTTACACACGTGTAATCTGATTCTATTTACATAAAAAATAAAGAAATAAGGGTAAGGGTTAAATTAGGACATAATGGTATCGTGTTCACGTGGGTTTTAAGGGAGTGAAGATAATGCGGACTGGCAGTCGGCGCGCGGGCGAGGTCCGTCGCGTGTCCGGCTAGCTGCTAGCAATATTTCGTTACTACTCATGTGGCAATAGCGACGAGTAGGGATGGGCAAGTGAAAAACTATATCGATATATATCGTATCAATATTTTTAAACAGTATCGATATATTCACCTGATGAATATCGCTATATCGTTATGTTTTGCATAATGTACTATGATAAGGCTCAAAATGATATTACTTGACGTTTGGATTACGAAAAAGAAACGATAAGGACACATGAATGTTTTTGTAGCTTCTTTTGTTGCTTAATATTTTATCGATTAATACAACCCTTTGAAATATATCGCAATTAATACGAATTCGATACTCCATGATAAATATTAAATATCGTATCGACGATATAATATATATTAAGAAAATATCGATATTTCGATATATCGAGACAATCCTAGCGACAAGCTGCAGATCGCACTTTCATAAGTGTAGGATTATTTCATAACCCACTAATAGTTGAATACATCTACGTAGTATAAAAATATATTATAGTTAATTGATATAACCAGCGATAATTTATAATATAGTTTCAGATAATATAATTGGATGCACCAAAAGAGCCTTCTCATGTAGCGAATTCTATATTAATTATAATAAAGACAGGTACAACATGATACGACTCGTACCTATGCCTATAGATGCTAACTCACGATTCGACGCATACTTACTTTGATACATGAAAAATAAACTACGTACCTAGTTTATTTTCATGTTGAAAATTACCTTATCTTTATTTTATTTGGACACTATCGTCCAATGCGCTTCTTGTAAACTAATAATTACCAACATTTTTTAATTAATTTTGATTCCAAGCGTCTTGCACTATGATATCCAAATAAAATAATAATGAAGTACTTTTCAACATTAAGATAAACTAGGCAGCCTAGGCACTTTCAAGTGTTTTTACCATTATTTTTCATAACGTTACACTAGAATTTTCTCCTTTATCGTGGAGGCAGTTTACAAACATAAATTGCAAAAGGGTTAAGACAATTTTTAAACAATCCACAATAAACTATCAAATAAAAAAAGTTATTTCTAATTAGTATTTAATTGCTCTTCAGAATAAATTAAAAAGGCAGCAGCCAGATTTTATATGATTCTAAGTTCTCATTCTCACTTTTGATGATTAAAAGATTCAAACAACTACGTGTTTTATTTTTAAAACTATAATAAAGGGCTTCAGATTGAATTTTGGTAACGGTGGCCGTTCTCAACGGAGAGGACAGGATTATATTACTCAAGTCTATGCGCAAGCACAGGTCTACCCTACTCACTCACTCTTATAGTTCGAAGGAACGGTAGTCCGAGACGACGGGAGAGAGATCAGGCGCAGAACCAACGGCTTTACGTGCTTCCGGAGGCACGGTGGTGAAACCCCGTCAACATCAATGAGTTCGAAATCAATACTCCGGGCTGCTACTGAGAATTTTGTGACAGAAAAACCTAATAAATGATTCTTGTCCTGACCCGGATTTCAAACCCGGGACCACATGCCAGCAATTGCGTTTACGACCAATAGACCAAAAAGGCAGTCAAAAGTGTTAAAACTATTTTAATTCTAAAGGCGTCCCGCTCAGGAAAAAGTAAATAATTACTTTACTCATACCTATGACAAATTTTACTTATCAGTTTGTATTCTAAACATAGTACCTATATTTACATGTTTATTATTGTTACTAGCTCAGTGTTTGAGTGGTTATTAGGAATAAGGAAGGAAATTTTTCACTACCTCTCAATGGTATACGACACACACGGGTACGGTACGGTTGTGCTCTCTACGAGGCGCTGCGGACGACTGGCGGGACTGTTTGGCTTTGGTCGGATGGTCGGGCCGACCATTCAATTGGACAATATTATTTGATATTTCTTCTCAAAATGATTTATAGGTACTCTTTTATTGAAAATAATATTTTATTTATTTATTTATTTATTACAAAAACAGTAACAACATCATAACAGTACAAAACCAAGACGATGCTGTGCCAAACAATAACTGATAAATATAACTACTGACATAAAATATATACTTATACAACTATAACTAAGAAACAAAAAATTATAATAAAATCTCACAGACCCTGTGCGCCGCTTCTGTGAACTTTGCCAGGCTGCAGTGGTAAATGTCCGTTTCTTCGGAAATAATATTCAATAACTTTAAAGCCCGCGACATAGGTGCAAACCTGAGCAGATTTGTCCTCGCGTGCGGCACCTTGAAGGTGGGATGTGGGCGACGCCTAGCCACTGCCTTATCAGTGGCGTCAGGTATGTCATAAATGACAGCAAGTTACTCGCTGTACTTCGGCCCGGCCGAAACCCATGCTGAACATCAGTCAGCTGCGAACTGACCTGCGTATAAATACATTTTTGTAATGCGGATTCAAATACCTTGGCGAACGCAGACAGCACCGCCACAGGTCACTATCCGCTTACATCTGAAGTCGACCCTCCTTTAGACACCGGTATTACTCTTGTCAATTTCCATTCTTCGGGATAGTAGCCTTCTCGGAGACACAGGTTAAAAACGTGAAGCAGAGGCTTTTCAAAAACAGAGCGACAGTCTTTGACTATGTAAGGTGGTATACCGTCAGGGCCTACAGAGCGCTTAGGCTTGAGGTGTGCGAGAGCGGTGCGGATGTCGCGCACGCTCAGCTGGCCGACGTGGACACGAGCTGCGCCAGCACGCGCGCTCGCCGCACGCTCCGCCGCTTTCGGATACAGCGCCGGCCGCGTCTCGCTATATACAGTTTGAAAATAAGACGCGAAACATTGCGCACTCGACTGATCACTTAACTCTAGACCATTTTTTGTTACTCGAGTTTTGTTACGTCTAGACTGCTTACATCTTACGTAATTCCAAAAAGATTTCGGATCGTCCTTAAAATTCAGCTGTAATTTCTCCTGGTAGGCTTCATAATTGACTTTTAACTTATATTTTATCTGAGATCGATACCGAGCAAACGCTTCGTAATCACATTGCGCACTCGTCATTTTATACAGTTTATGATACCTCCACTTTCGCTTTATATCGCGTATTAAATCGGATGAGTACCATTCCGGGTAAACATACCTGGCATGATTCCTATTAAGTTTGGCCCTACGGGCTCTAGGAATGCAACGGTCTACTACCTCATTTACAACCGTATATAGGTACGATATGGCTACCTCCGGGGTGTCAATTTGATACAAATTACCCCAATCAATTTGTTGAAAGCTATCGTACAATATATGAAAGTTGGCTTTATAGAAATTCCATCTCCGTTTAATACAAGATTTATCAATCTCATCACGAGAATAGAGGCGTTGCACCTGCTGCTCCCTGGCAGTGCCCATCGTCACGCTGACATACACCGGAGTATGTTGTACGTCAATATCTACTAACGGGTCATTACACAACTTTACCTCCACTTAACGTTTTTAACGTTGTAAATACCAAATCTAAAGTACGGTCGTTAATATTACGGACATTATTTACCTGGCGAAATCCACAGACGGCGTTAAAATATTCCATATAACTGTGCATTTCCACAGGTGCTGAAGGCATATTAAAGTCACCAAGCACTATAACATTATTGTATTTAACACAAATATTTTCTAATATAAGAAATAATTGCATGTATTCTCTAGCTACACTATGCGGTGGGATGTAAACAACGCAACATAGAAACATAAACTTCTTATCACGGTGTACCGTCGCACACACAATTTCAAATAAGGCGGTGTCCACATTGCCGACAGGAACGCTTTTCAACTCCAGCGATGACGAACAAGCTAGAAATACTCCTCCGTGCTTGCGGCCATCAGCTCGATCGCATCGCAGTATTTGGAAACCAGGTGGTATAAGTTCACCGTCATGTATGGATCTATGAAGACTTGACTCCGTAATTGCAAATAAGTCGTATGGCGACTCCAAAATATTCAAATAAAAAGTAGATAATTTTGTTCTAAGTCATCTAACATTCTGGTAGTAAACATTAATGCCCTTATAACAGGTTTTCATTACCTGTTTCTGGTTTACGGGTGTTTCGAAACCACACCCATTCATTAAATCGGGTATGTATTGGCCAACTATCTCTGCAGTTCACTTTTTCAAACGTGGATTCTGGAACACCAATCCTGAATGACGAATAGTCTCTCTTGGTTTTTGGAACAATCTTTTCAATTTTGATATCCTCAGAACCCCAAATTTTTTTCACGTGTTCCCTTATCGCATCTTCCGAGGTTTCAAGATGGAGTGACCACACGTGTAAAAACCTCTTCTTCTGTGTAGCCTGGAACGAACCGATTTGGGCGTTTCCTCCAGTTTGGATTGCCTTAAGATAGGCCTTCTTAGACTTTTTATGGCCACCTACTACTTTCCATTCTTCAGTCGCAGACATTTCAATTATAGTTGAATCATCTTTTTCTGAATTTTTTACTTCCAGTGTGGAAGCAGCCTTTTTTGCCCGCTGCATAGCTCGGCGCGCGCGCTGCGTTATTTTTTTCTCTGTTATAGCGACCGTATCTGAGGATATCGGTGTCTCACTTGCACTTGGGACTGTCAGTACCTTAGTCTGTACGTCAGTCTCGCTGGTCGACTGCCCAGCCCGCAATAGTTCGATTGTTCTAGCGGGCATTTCTTCGATTACCCTCTTCAGGTCACTTATCGTCGAAAACAATTTCTCAATAATGCGCTGCTGATTTTCTATCTTCTTATTCTGCGCTTCAATTAGGGTCACTTGCGTTGTGATTTTTGTTGTCAACGCTTCTACATTCTTTGACAAATTGGCGAAAGCAGACTCCACTTTAAAACTTGTCATTTTTACCGAAATACGGAATAAAAACACGGTGACTAAAGTTCTCGTGTCAAGCTCCAACCTTTAACTATACTACACTACTTTTACTAACTATATAATATAATAATATAACCTATCATTTACTCACGTATTCACTGGTAAACACATAGCCTGAATTTATTTAAAATTGTTTTCATTACATTCGAATAAAACTGCTTTTTCACATAGTAGGAATACCTAAAATTATGGATTGTTGAGGAAATTTTGCGATTTTTTTCTATCGAGTCAAAATGTGTCAATCGTGATTTGGCTACCATAATTCACTAAAAAAATCTTTAACAAAAACTGTGAATTCGTAGTTATAATGACGAAAAATCGATTTCACCTTAAAGGCAAAAGACTACTTTCAATGCGATCGACAAGCAGCCTGATAAACTTGAGAATTAAGGCAAATTCTGCCTAACACGTGTTTAGTATGACGGGCACGCTTGACAGGAGATTAAACAAATTTAGTAGAACATCTTTCATCATCATTAGGGTCATTGAAGAAACGTGCTCGTCGCGACCCCTGCCAGCCCTTTTCAGGGCTGCAATTCTACACAGCTGCGCACCCATGCAAACGAGGGTTAGGGCGTCCCCCCAAGGCGACGCACACCAGTTCGTCCCTGTTGGTGTGGAATGCAGCGCGCAAAGCGGCGATGGGGACCGCCACCCGTCACGCACAGCCCGACACGGCGGAAGGTGGAGGACGGAGTGCAGAGTTGGCACGTGGAATGTTAGAGGGGGCATGAGAGATAAGACGAATGAGTTGATCGAAATAATTAAAGAAAGAGAATTGGATGTCATGTGTATGTTGGAGACCAAAAGGAGAGGCAGTGGTACTGAAGAGCTCCCTGGCGGGACGTTAGCTATACAGTCCGGAGTCCCGAAAAGCGAAAACGCCTGCCAGGGAGTGGGGGTGCTGTTGTCGTCCCGGTTGGTCGATCTTATGACTGAATACAAGGTTGTGAACTCAAGACTTCTCTGGGTTCGCTTTAAACTGGGACTGACGAAGTTATTCCTTTTGGCTGTTTATGCGCCGGTAGCTTCGTCGTCCAGGGCTGAGCTGGAGGAGTTTTGGGAGAATGTAAGAGAAGTTCTAGATTTGGTTAAGGGAAACGAAAGAACTGTTGTATGTGGTGATTTGAATGGATGGGTAGGTATCGCTCGACCAGGATACGAGTCGGTGCTTGGAAAGTTTGGCGATAAAAGGGTTAATGATGCTGGCAAGCTTATACTGGCTGTTTGCAAGGAAAAGGGTCTTCTTGTGACAAACACTATGTTTAATCACAGGAAAATCCATATGTACACTAGAGAAAAAAAGAATGAGAGAAGTATGATTGAACAGGTGATGGATAACCGAGTGTTCAGTTGTGCTGACCTGGGAACGGATCATTATCTAGTAATTACTAGATTCCACGCGCGCCTCAAAGAGCTGTCAGCAGCGTGAAGAGGCCCGCAAGGGCCGACGCCTGCCGGGGCTGCGGGCTGTTCGAAAGAGATACCGCGGCTCCGGAACGTAAGGGCACTGAAGGAACACGGATGGTTTTTAGTCAGTAGAAGTCTGACACTCCCTTACGCTCCACCCAGAGCGAAAGGCGTCATTAGATGATTTACCATCCGCAAAAAAAAAGGGGTGTGCAGTCACTTTACTATAACTGTAAAGCCTGTGTGCGGGTAGGGAAAGACCTGTCACCCGTGTTTAGCGTCCAAGCGGGCATAAAACAGGGTTGTGTCATGTCTTCCTGGCTGAACAGTCAGGAAGACATGACTGTATCTGTATCATACTGTATCTCGACAGCTGTTTACAGAAGCTGAAAAATAGCTGTTTGGGTGTGAAGTTGGGTGACATTAAAGTTAGTTGTCTGCTGTATGCTAATGATGCAGTGCTTATTGCACCATCAGAAGTAGAACTGCAGGCATTAGTCACGTGTATGAAAGAGGAATGTGAAATTAACGGTCTCCGTTTGAATGCTAATAAAACTAAGGTTCTGGTATTTGTAAAGGACGAAGAGAGAACAAAATGTGAAATATGGATAAATCAGGATTGTCTAGAATAGGTAAATGAAATTGTATACTTGGAGAGTGCTTTCAGCCGGGATGGAAGATGTTATTTAGATGTGGATAGGCGTGTCGCTGCCGGAAATAAAGTCAATGGTGAAGAGTGCACGCCTTGCAATACATAACGCAGTGTTGGTACCGACTTTGTTATATGGCAGCGAAACCTGGGTATGCCAGAAGAAGCATAAAAGCAAGTTGAATGCAGTGGAGATGCGATCTCTTCGTAAAATGTGTGGCGTTACCATAGCCGACCGAAAGCGAAACGAAGAGATTCGCAATATGGCGGGATTGAAAGATGACCTTATCACAAAAATTTATAGGAGCGTACTCCAATGGTTTGGGCACGTTGAACGAATGAGTGAAGACCGAATGGTGAAGAAAATATATAGAGCGAAAGTAAATATTAAAAGGTGTCGAGGTAGACCGAGACTAACTTTCGAAGACCATGTGAGCAAATTGATCGAAGAGGGGAGGGTCAAGAGTACTCGGATACTACGTGCATGTATGAAGAAGTTAATGAACCTGAAAGAAGCAAAAGAGGTATGTAAGGATCGTGACACTTGGCGATCTGTTCTCTCTGGCTACCTCGTTAGGGATTGTGCGTGAAAATAAGTTAAGTTAAGTTAAGTATCTTTCAAGCAGCTTCCCGTCACTTCAACAACAAATCAATACCTCCTTAGTATGCTGAGTCATCTAACCAAATTTATGGTATTTTATTATTTTTATATAAACTTACATAATAAACCATGATCTTAATGGTAGTGCTAAAAAAATTGAAAAAAAAACGATAATTACCGAGATAATTTCACGTATACTGAATCAATTTCAACATCGGTTCAAATCGTACATTGTATACTGATTTGGATCAGTATACAATGTACGATTTGAACTGATATTTTGAGAGCTCTTTATCATTCTCAAAAATGTTTTAGTTATATAATGAATGGTTTGATTCTTATAAATACTCTTCTAAAGCGACTACCGTGAGACAATACCGAGATATCATTAATAAAAATATCAATATAGGTTTTCATAAACCCAAAAGAGATGTTTCTGAACAATTCCACATTTATGAAAATAACAAGCAAGTTACACAGACAGATAAAAAAAAGCATAAAGAGCATTTGAAAGAAAAAGAGAAAGCAAGAAAAATGAAAACAAAAGATAAAGAATTAGCGTTACAAAATAATGAAATTCTTACAGCAGCATTTGATCTCCAAAAATGCCTTAATGTACCCCACGAGAACGTAAGTACTTTTTATTATAAACGGAAATTTTCTTTGTATAATTTCACGATATTCAATCTGGGATCTCACCAAGGTTATTGTTTTTCATGGCATCAACAGACAGCAAAGAGAAGAAGATTCCAGCTGTGTTTTTAAGTTTATAGAAGATACGGTGGGTGAAGGAGTCAAAGATTACCGGTTCTGGTCAGACAACTGTGAAGACCAAAATAGAAACAGAATTGTGTTCCTAATGTATATGTTAGCTAGTTCGAAGTTTAGTAAAGACATCAGGCATCAGTTTCTAATAGTGGGTCACACGCAAAATGAAGGCGACAGTATGCACGCTTTAATTGAAAGACAGACGAAAGATAAAATACTTTATACACCTGATCAACGGTATACAGCTTTTAGATTTGCCAAATCCGATGAAAAGCCACACAAAGTTATCGAAGTGTCTCAGGATTTAATAAAAGACTTCAAATCAAAGCTAAAACTTATAAACAACTGGACAACTACTAATGATGGATCTAAAATACCTTGGAATAAAGTAACGGAAGTAGTAGTTAAAGCAGAAAATCCATTAAGGGTGTTTTATAAAACGAGTTACCAAGACGATGCTTGCAAGTGGATAGATTGTGTAAAGAAACTTAAAGCTACACGAAATCGAAGACAGTTGAATATTGATATAGATAATATTCCTTTAGCTTATCAGACACCCATTCCTATAGACCAAAATAAGCACAAAGATTTGATGGATCTTTGTAAAACGCTTGTAATTCCTAAAGAGTATCATTTATTTTTTAATAATTTGATTTCAACTAATTCTAATGCAGCTGATGACAGCGATTGAGACTGATTTTTTAACCTTTTATTATTTTTATTACTTTTGTTAAACTTTATAGCTATTTTTGAGCATTATAATTGCCTAGATTTTATTAGTAATTTATGTTATACATTTCTATTCTCTTTATTAATACTGTTTAACGTAAGTTACCATTTTTAGTTGTTAATATTTTTATTGACCTACTAGAGAAGTATACCTGTTTAAGTTTTTATTGATTGTTTGTTATTTTTTATGAAACTTTAATGACACAACTTTGATAATTTGTTATTGTTGATTTAATCAACTTGTAGCTTTTACTAAGGCCAAAAAACATGTTCGTACTTAATTATAGTGAAAAATACATTGTGATTTTTTAAAATGCGCTGTTTTTGTTTATGATTCTTCTTCTTCTTCCTAGCCTTTATTAATCCCATATTTCGTAAAATATTAGAAATAAAATGAGTAATTAAAAAGCCTCGTTGAAGTATATTAGTCCAGTATACGTCGAAGTTTCAAATGTTAACATAGCTTAGTACTTTCCTAGTATAATGAGTCAAGTGATGTAATTTCAACGTTTTATTATTAAATGAGACAGAACATCCCGAAAAATATCAAAATTAAGTTCGTATTAATAAAATGACAATCATATTTATAATATTTTAGTGTAAACCAAGGATTTTGATGTACAACGTACATGAATATAACTGGTAGTTAAACCATTTTACTATTGAGACCTGCTGGCGTATACCCAGCTATGTACATGAAATGTCATTTAAAAACAAAACTCAGCAAAATCATTTGATACCAAAGGAAGAGCTTGCAATCTTTATTAAAAAAAAACATTTAATTTATTTCGAATTAGTTTGATTTCATTAAAATATTAACGGATTGCCTTCAAATCGCTCTCCTATAAAATTACTATAATGTCAGTCGACTCATTATACTTAGGAGGTATCGAAATTATGTACGGTAAAATATCTATCATGCGTTCGACAACGTACACGCTTAAATTCTTAGATTCAACGTTAGAATGAGCTATTTGTCGTCTGTTTCAGTATCATTTAATTACATTGTTAGTTAAACAAAGCGCAGCGATGGTAATTAAGCCAAATTTATAACATTTGCGGAGAAATTCATATTGTGAGTATATTTTATCATTAGTACTACGTATTATTATACTTATGTTTTACTCATTTATTGCTGGTTGTATGA
Organism: Parnassius smintheus behrii; assembly: GCA_036936625.1. Taxonomy (NCBI): domain Eukaryota; kingdom Metazoa; phylum Arthropoda; class Insecta; order Lepidoptera; family Papilionidae; genus Parnassius; species Parnassius smintheus. The sequence goes on from JAUPFT010000001.1 coordinate 18,482,377, forward strand.
ACAAAATTCAACGTTTCAATAATATCAACGATTTCAACGTTTAATAAGAACGAATTGTGCTCAGAGTTATTTTGCGTCAACCCTAATGATGAAGTAGAAAAAGAATAACAAAGACAGCCCAATGTAGCAATGGAACCAAGAACCGACGGCAGTTGATAACTGTTTATATAAGGGCTTAGAACGTTGGAAGTTTCCCAGACAAGAATGAATACGTTTTTTTTTAGAGTGGGCAAACAAGCATGCTGCTCACCTTTTGTTAAGTAACTATCGGCGCGTAAAAACAATAGCGCCGCCAAGGAAATTACAACTGCGTTGCCACTCTTTGAAAAAGGAATGGGCTCCTTTCTCGAAGATTGTTAAGTCGTATCGGTTCGAAAAAATCTAAAGTAAAACCAGTGCGCTCTTTTATTTAGACATACATCACAACGTACCGCCTGTGTTTAAATCTAGTACCGGCAAGCGAGGTGAGGGATGACTTCTAGTGGATAAGGTTACGACCAAAGAGGTTTAAGAGTATAGAGATTTACGATCGTTCACCCTGGCGGATTGTTATTTTTTAATAAAACGGTAGCACAATAGTGACGAACTCTCCTATTATATATACCTATATGAAAATCATTGTAACTATGAATTTAATTGCTTAATATGTAATCTAACTGACCTCGTCATTTCATGTTTTTTTTTCTTTTAACAAGGTTTTACTAATTTGGCATCATGCGTGTATTTTTCGAGCAAAACAAAATCAAATTTTATATGTACAAATTTAGGTTACACTATTTAACAGTTTTCAGAGGATATAAATTGCAAACCAACAAAAATCCACACCCAAAACAATATGGACAATGTTGTTTTGGGTGTGGGTTTTCCCTGAATGAATTTCAATCATGATGGTCAATCCTAATGGACACTAGCCATCTGCCACTAGCCGGACGGGATTATTTTACCCTAGTATATGCGCAAACCCGGGTGTACTCTCTATTTCTTCACTCTAGAGAGATAAGGCGCAGGCCTCGATTTAACACACTTTTAGAATCACACCTTCCTGAAGAAGAACAACTTCCTGACTTTGGGCAGCTACTGATAATTTCTGATCAGAGAACCCAATCACTGATTTTGACCCGACCCGGGATTCAAATCCGGGACCCTATGATCAGCAGTCACGTTAACGGCCACATGACCAACAAGGCAGTCGAAATAATAATTTAAAGATAATAATATAAACAATCGAACGGTGCGGAATAATCAGATCGCGAATCAGGCCTGATAGGCCGCAAACGCTGAGTCTAATGAAGCTTTAAGAGCTGTACAGGCTACCAGCACCAACATTACAGAAAATAATTTGCGGAATTTTAGCCTGCGGCCCCATTATGCTTTAACTACTACAGCCACATCAATAGACATCATCAATCGCTCTTTATGCAGGTAAATTTGATTAAACCAAATAAGTAAACAGTAAAGATTTTTTTTCTTATATATACCGTAAATATTTTGTTTAAGGAACAAGGAATATCTTGAAAAATATACATCTATAAAAACTGGATGCTTCTGAATTTCACCCTATCAGTAATTGAAGCAGACAATAACAGTTCCCTAAATAACTCACCGCAGTAATTAACTACTGAAATAAAACAAAGGTTTCAACGTTGCTTACAATGTAGCCTTAACTTATAACATTTCTTTTAATAAAGTAAATGTTTTAAAAAAAAGAAAATGTTTTCTTCGCCAGTCTACTATACAAAAAACAGTGATAGATCTTGATGCAAATTTTCTTGCTACCACTCTTAAAATTTTTAATTTATTATTTCGTATTATTGGAATCTTTTAAAATGTCTTTAAATGGTATGTCTGTTTTTTTTCATCAAACTGAAGTGACAAATAAACCACTTGATGTCAGTCCACCTGATGGTCGGCAGATCATTGACATCTGTTGCCAACTTTAAATAAAGAAGCCTACGAATGCTTATTCAGATCTAAGGACGAAGATGGAATCCCTCATAGTCCGTAATTAGGCAGACTGTTAGAGTACAACAGCAGTGCAAACGCTGTCATTGGGCACAGAAATATGTAAGAGGGTAGTAACTACCTAGACGAACTTCTAGCCAGTAAAAAATTCTGCCAATGTTCCTGGTGGTACATAAATTAAATTAAAGCTAAAAGTATGTGGATGCTTTCATATTTTATATTAAATACTATTACATATTCATAATTCTTTTATCCAACTAGGGACGCATGCATTTTGTAAAAGCGTGTCCCTTTTTTCGTTGGGGCGACCCCTCTAGCTACACAATGGCTCTTCGCTTATGATTTTAATTTTAAGTCTAATTAAAAGTAACTCGGAAATATTCTGTACGAGTAATTTATTAGTACAGCATATTTCGGGGTTATATAACATACACATAAGCAAAGATTGCATATATTAAAACTAAATAGCTGATTGGCTCAATTTAAAATGTAAAGAAAGAAAATTCTATACTATGTAGTAAGTTAGCATAATTGTCCAGCTGTGAAGTAAACATCGTGAAAACACCTAATATTTTAGTGATGATTGAGAATTTAGAGAAATTAAATTCATTTTCGATGACATTTTGATGTGCGCTAACACGCAATGGAAGAGTGCGGTGAAGTATTCTTAACTCTAAAACCTTCTAAACGGTGACTGCGAGAAACGAGAGATTTGTCCCAGCAATAAGACATAATTAATATATAAATAATTCAAACGTTGCTTGACAGACAAATTATTAATTTCGATATCATATCTCCTTGCACTATTGATGCTGTTCTTCGATGCCAATCAGGGATTATAGGCCAAGGGGTAGGTAACAAGGTAGTTAAAACTACGCGACGAAGTAAAGTGATGAATTTGGATGCTCTTACGCAACCATCATGGAATTCTAATATGGTAGATGACAATGCTTACCTACCATATTAGAATTTCTTAAAAACATACGGTTAGTGAGTATTCCGCATCTGTTGTATAATTTTATTGCGAATTTACTTGAGACCATGTACTAAGTTACTATTACGACCTATAAAAGTCCACTGCAGAACATAGGCCTCTCTCATAAATTGTACCATAAGCAGAATCTTGCCTTAGTTGCCAAGCTTGACAGGCGGGTTGGTAACCGCTTTTAAAATATTTTTAGTTGTTATTCGGAAGATGCTGCTGCCTGTCTTCTGTTTTCGTATCCCTGTGTCACCTCCTACGGCACCCACTGGACGATTTAGGGTACTAAATATTCTTACATCGTCACTAGGTGGTTTAAGTGGTACTAAGTTTAGATGTCTTAAAATTATATTTTTACTACACGTTTAAATACAATTTTATAGAAAGCACTAAATACCATTTTTATAGAAAGCACTTAGTTCCAGACAATCTTTTACATACACACAAATATATAAAATAATGGGTTTGCTTTACGATTATACCATATTACTTCTCATAAATTCAAATGCATATAATATGTAGTTAAATTTTACGCTCAACATTTATGTTATATGACGTCTGTACATCTCCATTTTACTCCAGTTACTTATCATTAAATCGTATAGTCCTTGCTATCGAAATTAGTATCGCAATCGCCTTTTGTACGTTTCTTTTCTGGTTAACTACTCCTTTTAAATATAGAGAAAAAACGGAAGGTGAGAGGAAGGGCACAATCTACAGCAGGAACTTTTATTTTATCATAGTTGTTGTACATATATAGGTACATAAAATGCACATGGAGAAACATCCAAGCTCAAAATAATTAATTGTAGGCTATATAAAAGTTGTGCACGATCAAACACGTGTTCATATTAATTTATATCTGGATATATTATTTTTTTATAGGATAGGGTGATAAACGGGCACACAGTCCACTTGATGGTAAGTGGTTGCTGTGGCCCATAGACATCTATATCTTTCCTTGATTACAGATCAAAATGCAGATGTGGTGTCACCCGTGAAGACTAAGATGGAATGCCCCGTTTCCAGTAAAAAGTGTCTCCGGCTCTCTACACTCATCAACTGAAACATAGCAGCATTAAGCTACTATTTCATGCTGGTATTCTATGAGAGTGTGGTCCTTCCCTGGTCGAGCCGGTCCATTCATGCAACAACTATACTTCCAATATAACTACAGCGTGGCTCTACCACGTTAGTAAACTTCGTTACTGATTCTATAAATAATAAATAAACAAGGATATTATTTACATAAAAGTTGAGTTAATTTTATGCGGACTCTGGCATAACGCTTACAACATATTAATATTCCTTTCTTATAAAAACAAACAAAGGTCAGAAATATTTTAAGGAAAATTGTCACTGTAATGTTTGTCATATGGTAATGTTGATTATTATGATTTGGAGAGGAATTCATGATAAAATATTGCGACGTCTAATCCTGGATCTTGGTGTCAGAGTGCGCAAGTTAATTAGAGAATTGTACACAATCTAACGAAAGAAAAGACATATTTTATACCGAAAGTATCATAGTGTGTGTGTGTGTGTGTATGTGTGTGTTCTGCTAGTGGCGTTTGACTATATCCTCAGTTTCCTCATATGTTAACATCATTAGCCAACTTCTAACAAGTTAACAGACCTGTGAGGTCTTGAGGTTTCAGATGTTATGGTATCGTGATATTTTATTATAAATGCGTGGATGGAGAAAACGTGGTAGGTGACAAGCCAAAAACGTTTTAATGTTAGGGACGGGGATTTTGTATACCCTTTTATTTAAAATATGCTGGTAGTTAGGCTGGTTTGAAACTTTTTTATGGCATCTCTTTATTACTTTTAGAATATACAACTGGCGAGCAGATAGCACACGAGACAAGTTAAATACCTCTCTTGTGGGAAATCGCACTGGTTTTTTAAGCATGGCTTTAAGCAAAGCGAACTCTCTATTCTTAAGTCACACACATGTGAGTTTTTGCAGCCTATAGCCCCCCTATGTATAATGGACTAGCACATTGCATGGTATAACATTTTTAGAATATTTGTGTTAGCACTGTTGCGTATTAGTTATAATACAAGATTAGTTTTCGAACTCCAGCAGCCAGATTGGTGATGTGGACTGAACGATAGATTGTGGTCGACAAATACCCTTAAATATTTTATTGTTTTCAATGCATCCACCGATTGGCAATGGAACGTTGAGAGCGTATAAAATAGAGCACCACAAAGGGAACTTGGTTTTCTGCATCTACGAACTTTTAAATTTATCAAAGAAGAAGGTCTAGAAGTCCTAGTCTTGTGAAACGCTATGTATTTAGACTTAGCGGTATTCAAGGTGAGGAGATTCATATCCAGCCATTGAACTTTACGCGCAAGGCCATGTTCAGCCCATTTGTGCACATCTATCCACCTGCGATCATGAAAGATCACTACCGTGTCGCCAGCGAAACAGATTAGTTTCGCATTATTAATATTTAAATTTAGGATGTCATTCATGTACATAGCAAACAAGCTTAGTCCCAAAATACTTCCCTGTGGCATACTTTAATGAACACAAACTTGAATGCATTGTTTCTTGTTCACTAAGTAGCTATGAAACCAGTTCCAGACTGCACCCCTGATCTCCATGGCCTCTAATTTCTTCAATAGGATAGGCACAGAGACGGTATCAAAGGCTTTGGCGAGTTTCAAGTAGACGCAGATACATCCTTCACACTATATCATATCTATGGTTGAACATTTTAGTAAAATATTTTATAAAGAAAAATTTGACCTGGGTAATTTTACTAACATTAACATATTACCATCATCATCATCATCATCATTTTGTATTGACTTCAATCAAGATACATTACATTAAGGGAATGTTGCAAGTAATGGTGCTGGGCCACCTGCATTCTTTGAATTCCCTCATGTCCTACAATTTCGTCACTCCATCCAGTGAGGGCCCGCTTTGAATTCTGCTAACCAGTCAGAGTCCCTGTCCCATTTGATTGAAATTTTTAATACTGATTTACTACAATTCGGCGGTGAAGGGAAACTTCTTTGATACTTCTCATAATTGAGAGGAGGCCTGTGCCTAGCTGTGGGACGTATATTACAGCCCGTAACTTAAACTTAAAATTTTTATCCAGTCCAAGGTTGGTAATATTAGGCTGCTGATAGCATTTGAATATGTTAATTTATATCACAGGGGAATTTCGTCACAATTGCTTTTTGCAAAATTTCGTCAAATCGGGTTAGCAACCGCAGTTTTTATAATTTTGAGTAGTCATTTCTTGTTTCGGTTTCTCTCTGTACAACACGCACGACACAATATAGGGCAGCGTATATTCATACACCACCACAACACCTTGATTTATATTATTTAGAATAGATGTGGTTGCTGTGGCCCATCTACTATGGGCGCCAGCAACCACTTACCATCATGTGGACTATGTGCTCCCTAATACTATAAAAAAATTGAGTCCTGTGACACGCCCATTTGTTCTATTGACCCTTAACAGCTCATACTATTAATAGTAACTATTTGCGTTCTGTTACTTAAATATGAAATAAATAGTTTAAGAGCGTCACTTCTTACATAGTAGTGCTAAATTTTCCTGAATAATAATGATTTCTTAAATTTACGCGAACACTATACATTGAATAAATCTATTATTTACGGATTTTATCGCGTTTTAATTACAACTATAATTTATTTTTATTATCCGGACGTTTCGGGTGCTTTACAGCACCCATGGTCATGGGGGGACTGAAATGTTTGACGTCCCAATGTCATAGTCAGTTCGGCTACCTTCAGATTTACGCAAAACTGGCTTATAGTATCATGAAGTCTTGAATTGGTATGCTTGGGTTTTGGTTTAATTTTGTTAATTATAGGATCCCAAGCAGATGGCAGCACCAATCCATCTTCTCTATTGAAATTTGGATGTTTTTTAATATCAATAGCCTCGCGTATCATCCTTGCTAGGAATCGGTGTTCTTTTGCAAAAATTTGTGGTTTATCAAATCTAATGTAATGGTGGGGACGATCTTGAATAATGTTCGCAGACTGCAGACTTCCCGAAGCGTCGGTGCTTCACGTCAGCTATATGTTCCTTCACGCGAGTTTTTATAGATCTCTTTGTTTGACCTATATAAGAGAGACCACATTCACAATATAGCTTGTACACACCTGCATATTGTAGAGGAATATTACATTTGATGAATGGTAAAAATTGACTAATCTTCTTCGGCGGCTTGTAGTATGTTTTAATGGACGCTCGCTTCAAAATGTAGCCAATCTTGTCCGTAACTCCTCAGACATATGGTAGTACAGCAGGCGTGCGCTTGACTGTGGCCGGCTTCACTCGTTCACTGTGACGTATATACATATTCCTAGTTACAATTGAGATGCAGTCAACAATAGGTAGGCATGTAATTAGTGACTGAACGTCAAAACTGACCATAGTTTCATTGTCAGCAAGATGTAGGTCTTTTATCTCACTCACAAAATGGTTTGAATCCTTTGTGTGTGCTTTGGTATGTCTTCTCAGTGGTGATAGTATTTTTGCTAAGTATTGTGCCAGCTTATAGGTTGGTAAATCGATCTGGCTCACTATAGAACGTAGTGAAGCGTTTGGTTTGTGTATCTTCGGTAACCCATATAACCTCGGTGGTTTGGTACATGATGGTATTAGCGAATTCACGTCGAGATTTAATTTTTCGGAGTACTTCTTTATTAAATCGCTAGTTGTTTTAAGCGTGTTAGTTATGGGGTCTATTTTACTAAATAAATTATAGTTGTTATTAAAACGCGATAAAATCCGTAAATAATAGTTTTATTTCCTGAATAATGTTCCGTGGTGAACACAGTCGAAGGCTTTGTGTAGGTCACCAAATTATCCAGTAAATTCTCCTACGAATTGAAGATATCTTTAATCAGCTTAACACCAGCATCAGTTGTCGAGCGACTCTTTGTGAGAAACCGATTCGATTTTGTATGAAGTAAATTATTCTGTGTTAACTGGCAACGGGGCATACAATCTTATTTCTTAGGGGTGATAACGCAACTTCAAATTATTTTTATACAAACATAGATTAAGTTATTTATGACTCGACTGTATGTACCCTTGTTTCTTTAAAACTGCGAAAGTCTAAAATATTAAACATTATTACAAGAATTTGTTTAATAGAATAAAAAATCACGTCTTCGAAGTGAATATGGTTTTCTCTTCGAAGGCGTGATTCTTTATGAGAGAAAAAAAACTTTATATTGTATTGGTTCGATTGTACTTCAGAATATTTTACTATATAACAATAAATATTTACCAAATCATGACGTCAGAGTCAGAGAGAGAGAGAAGAGTCAGCTATTTGATTTGAAGATTTTGGGGGTAGTCCAAATTTTAAAATAATTTGGCTCGCAAAGAGTTTAGCAAATGTTTGAGATACGAAAACGTTACAGAAACAAAACAGTTATAGTTTCAAAACTCCCAGTAAGCGATATATTTTGGGGGTACCCTTTAAACTGATTTAAAGCTACAATGTTGTTACTGTCTTTCGGTTTTATAGTATATTTTGTGCCATGGATATCATATATCTTCCAGAATATTTTCATTCGGATGAGTAAAAAAGAAACCTAAGATCTTTTAACGTCACACTTCTAAGTTTTGAGAAAGGAAACAACAACGGTACATTTTTGTGAGTTGACGGACTTCAGGTGACCTTGAAAAAATGTGCATGTTTGACAGACATGTAGGTTTCATCGCCATGATTTTCTTTACCATCTAATACATAGTAGACCATGTATTCGAATCGTCATTGTCTAAAGACAATACAAATAACAGGTCGTAATTGTGATAGATCGAATTCTATTCGCTAAGATTCTATAAAATTCATACGTGGTAGATCCATGCTACAGCTATATTACAGCTGTAGTTGTAGCACGAATGGGTCGGCTCGACCAGGGAAAGAAAACGCTCTCACAGAATACTAGCGTAAAATAGCAGCTTGACGTTCCTGTATTTAGTATGCTGACTGTAGAGAACCAGATACTCTATTTACTGGAAACGAGGCATTCCATCTTAGTCCTCACAAGTGACAGCGCATACGCATTTTGATTCATAATCGAGGACAGATGTAAATGTCTGTGCCGCAGTAACAACTTACCATCAGGTGGACTGTGTGCTGTTTTGTCGCCCTTATCCTTTCAAAAAAAGCTAGCGCATCATTACCACGCCTATAAAATTAAAGTGTTGAGATTACATAGGTAATTTGATAGAGAAGGACACAAATTTGACTATAGGTTTCTAGTCCATCCCAAAACATTCATCAATATTTTTTTTCTATTCGTATATATTTTTAATAATTTCTAACAATTCGACTGTTTCACAGTATATATTTTAAGTGGGGAACTGAGGTGTTAACTTCCTGAAGTCAATTGTTACCCCGGCTAATCGTTAGAATTTACCGTTACAACGTATCAAACGTCTGCTGCTGAATGATATAGGCCTCCCCACCGATTGTCTCAATGCAGCAGTTATCAGGAAGATCCTACTGCATCTCTTGGCTCAATTTCCCTCATTCGCCTCTTACGACACCCACGGGATGTGATGGGATATTCTTACACCGCCACTACATGGTAAGGTAATCTTATGCATTTAATTGTTAATTTTATGTCTTCTATTAGTTTTAGTTTTTTGAATATTCAGTTTGTTATAGTCGAAGCATGAATAGGTTGGCTCTACTGGAGTAGGACTACGCTCTCACAGGATACCAATGTAAAATAGTACCCCAATGCTGCTTTGTTTAGTATTGATAGTGTAGAGACCTGGACACCATTTTTACTCAAAATGAGGCATTCCATCTCAATCTTGTGGGGTGACAACGGATTTACAATTTGATTTTTAATTTAAGTTAAATGTACTCGTAGATTTTTATGAACTACAGCATCCACTTACAGTCAGGTAGATGCACGTTTGTCACTCTTATTCTACGAAAAAAATGCCAATTGACTGTTAAGTGTGACTAAACCAATATATTTTTTTAAATTCTCAAATTAGTACACTTTAGACACTCTTTGTACCTAATTTTTTATCTATTATTATCTAGTTGCCACCTCCTTGATTTATCCGCCATGATGTTTTGGATCTAGCTGCTGTTTATGTGTTCTCAGGTTTAAATCCCGGTTAGGTTAAATTAATCAAACAATGAGTTTTTTGCAAAGAAATTATCAGTAGCTGGAATAAATGTTTTAAATGAAAAAAAGTCTTCGTTTATAATAGCCTTTAGAAAGAAACGTACTAATAAATTTTAAACATTTTTTAAAAATAATTATACCTATGTTAACAAAAAGTATGGTTTCACATAAGTGTAAGTCTTGAGCGTTTGTTAAACCCTTGATTAATATGATTTTGTTATTGCGGCAAACTGTAATTATATCAATTTATCATAAAACAAACTCCTCGTTTGAAGATTAATAACAGTATAACATTCACTTGATATTAGACATAGCAATATCATATTTGTTATTGAAATTCGATCAGCTTAATTTTACAAATAAATTACCATATGCCGTGTCTAGACATTTTACTGCATCTTATACAAGATATGCTGTGTATGTACACAGCATATCTTATATATAGCTGTCGTGGTTATTTCTCTTTACCTTTGCAAAGTTATCTTTTTGTGTGACCTTTAAATTATTTGAAAGGAGTTTTTTGGTACACTTATTAAGCTTAAAACGCTTTAGAAAACATTCCTCTTTTTTTCATGAGTCTGTCTACTGCTGGACATGAGCTTCTCCCTCTGTTGGGAGGATTTGCCTTGATCGTAATGCTTGGCATGCGGATTGGCAATCACAGTGCCAGATGTCTCGCTTATTTGACACCGCTGCCAATCGCGAATCTGGTTATTTTACGTCTGGCTTAAACGAAACTTTCATGCCGCCATCTAATGGAAGCTATAAGATTTTTCTGGGTTTCCTCTTACGCCACCCACGATGCGAAAGATGGATATGTTCACTTACGTCACCACCTCAAGGTGCATTGAAAAAAAAGTAAAAGAAAAATATAAAGAAAAAAAAAAGAAAAAAAGAGAAAAAAAGTGGTTCTTGCTATCATTGAATGGCGTATGCCGGTCCAATGATATGGCTACAGGAAATAGTGATTCCGGACTAGCAGAAACAATAAAAGAGTTTTGAAGGGCATGTTGCCGGACCAAAACTGATTAGTGTGGCAGGGTTCAAAGGAGGGGTCAATGTAAACCGGACCAGACCTGATTGTTAATAACACCTGAAGGTTCAATATAGACCGTACCAGAACGTATTGTTGATTGTGTAAAAGTTTATGACTTTTTTCAGGATAATCGAAAGATGTTTTCCTGTCTACAGATAACTAAGATTGTGATGGAGCGCATGCGGGGACGCACGCATGTCATAATGGCCGTGTCGGTACCTGCGCGTTGCACCTGCAGTGGCGCTCGTGTAGCTACTTATCTCAATGGTATAAAACGGATGGAGCGGCCGCCTCTAGAACGAGAGATCTCTAAGCCGTATACGGTCGCGACCCTCCTTGGCAGAAAGGCGTCCTCCTTTCGCCGGGGTCGCGTCCGTATACGGCTTAGAGATCTCTCGTCAGATCGGTAAGCCAATCCATAAAGGCGGTGTTTAGTGGGTAAAAGTCTCCAAATACCCACGCAGCCGGCTGCGTGTTATGCTATGAGCATTCACCACCTCCTTACGCCGCTTTCCGGAGGGTTGTCCATATTTGCTTCGGGTGCAAAAAAAGCCTCTAGAGCAGCAGTCTTGGCGCTGGCGTGGCACGGTGCACTTGTTGTATCCCGCTACTAGCTCATCCTCGACTCTTCGGATAATTTTATTATTACATTCATAACATTATTAATTTCTATGACTTCCTTTTCATATATATAGTAATATATATAATAATGTAAATAATAATAAATCGAAAGCCGTTGGTGCTGGGTTCTGTTTTACTCGTGATAACTCATATCATTAACTTTTCGCTGACGAACGGTGCTTTTCCAACTCTCAGGCGTAAAGCCTTTATTATTCCCATCCCAAAGTCTACTGAATGCAGCGCTTTATCTAATTTCAGACCAATTTCTATCCTGCCTTTTCTTTATAATGTTCTGGAAGCTGTTGCTCATAAACAGATTTCTTCTTTTATTTTCTCAAAGAATATTCTTTCCCCTTATCAGTCTGGTTTCCGCCCGGGTCATTCTACAACTACAGCTCTTCTCAAGGTTACGGAAGATATTCGTGAGGGGATGGAGAAATCAAAACTGACCGTTCTCATTTTAATTGATTTTTCTAATGCATTTAATTATGTCGATCATGATATCTTGTTAGCTCTTCTTTCTCATTTGAATATCTCGTCTTCAGCTCAGGAATAGTTCTCAACATATCTTCGAGGGCGCCAACAGGCTGTGCGTACTAATCCTATATTACCGGACTGGCGTGATGGGTCAATTGGCGTTCCTCAAGGCAGTATTATCTCTCCTCTTCTGTTTTCCATTTTTATAAATCTCATCACACTAAATCTCAAGAGCTCTTACCATTTGTATGCTGATGATCTGCAGTTATATGCGCAAGTGGAACCTTCAAATAGCCTAAGTGCTATCTCACTGTTAAACGATGATTTGAAATATATCTATATAGATAATCTTAGGTAGCTCAAGATTATTATCTAAACTAGATATTCCCACCCTACCATCAATTATATTTAATAATAATATCATACCATTCTCTACTAATGTAAAGAACCTTGGTCTTTACATCGATGGTTGCTTAACATGGAGGTGAGTCGCGAAACTACTGGAACTTTGCGATCTCTGTATCGATTTAAAAACTTTCTTCCCACTAATACCAAGATTTTACTTGTCCGATCACTTATTGTACTGATTATTGAATATGTCGATGTGTGTTGCTCAGACCTGTCTTAACTTCATCTTAATACATTGGATCGTCTGCTTAAAAACGGTATGAGATACATTTATGATCTTCGTAAATACGACTGTGTATCTTCCTTTTGTACACAGCTAAACTGGCTGCCTATCCATCAGCGCAGATATGTTAGAATAATCTGCACCCTTTTCTCAATTTTGAACGACGCATGTGCTCCAGAGTATCTGAAATCTAAATTTCAATACCAGCTGGGAGATTCTCATAATTTTTCTCTCCGTTCCTCGGCCAATCCTAAGTTGCTCACTCCTTTACACCGTACTGGTTATTTATCTCACTCTTTCGCCCTCATGGCCATCAGACTCTGGAACGACATCCCTCTTGACATTAAAAAAGCTCCCAACAAATTCGTCTTTAAAATTCCAGTCCGTAAGTATATGATTAAATCGTTGCAAGTTTGAATTAACTCAGCTCTCTTTTTTTCGTATATATTTCATATTTGTTCTGACAGAGATAATATTTATACGAACCTATTGTGTATATATATAGATATATATTTATGTATATATGGTGTATGTGTATTTATATTGTATTATATATATTTTTTATCCTCTCTATTTGATTATTGCGGTACCGCCTCCATAATGTCTATCTCTGTTTAGCCTAATGGTTGACTGGGAGAGAATGCCCTGTGGCATTAAGTCCGCCATATGTACTTTTTTGTGCATGAAAGCATAAATATATACAAGCATTGGCACAGTTATTGGTGAAGTTTCACTAAATTTATTTTTTGGGTTCTAATAAACAACCTTAAAAATATTTACGAGGTATAAAGTCATGCTGCTCCAGCGGCATGCTCGTTTGACCCCTCTTATAAAAAAGTGTCGAAATATAGATTTGATAATTTAGTTTATTTACACTAATGAGGCTAATAACCTTAGCAAAGAACACAAGTAACGAATACGCGTCTCTATCTGATGTCTCTGTAATGTCGAATAGGATCATTTTAGTAGGCTTTTATTAGCGTTGCATGTATCTATCTATCTATGTAACGGAATATTTTAAAGTAATTTTCACCAACTTGTAGAGAGCCAATTGACTTAAAACTTTGCACTCGTTTCAAGGAACGATGAAAATACAATGATTTAAAAACTTTATTCTAGTTTATCCTAATCAGGATCACCAGAATAAAATTAAACAATTATCAGGATCATTACAGCTCATCATCAATCATCAATTTCTCAATCAAAGGCAATTAATTTTTAATTTTGTTTTGATATTAGATTTATTTAAGTTAATTTTGCGATATTAACAGAGTATGATCGTTATATATTACGGCAACACAATTATCTCGAATAATTTTATTACTGTTTATAATAACGTGCCTATTATTGAAAATTAAACTGCTTCATATCATTTTATAAATATTGTATGCTTGCTACACTTTTTGTAATTTTTTACCTCCTGTTTATCCTGCAAGGTGTACGCCCAACTTGGTGTCGTAGTTTTTACCAATATTATATCATCAGGAAAATCATTGTTCTAATCGGTAATCGTTGAGTTCAGAGAAAATTAAGTTAATAATTTAAGCTTTGCCGAGCCTTTAGCTTAGGGTGCGGACCGCAAACTCAAAATTCGTGAATTCGAATCTGCTATTCAACTACTGTCAGGAGCCTCTCCTATTTTAAGCTTACATGAAGGGTAAACGAAAATACTATTAGTCTTTATAGCATTTTTTTTATAAAAGTTGCTAGTATTTTTTTTATAAAAAGTGAATCAACATTTTGACAGTTTGTCACAAGTCTAGTTTTTTTTTTAATTTACTCTTAAGAAAAACCCACCAAATGCACAGTGTTTAGGGCCGAGTACTTAAAATAAACCCTTAAAATAATGTACTCAACGTGAGTCAACGTATTTCTGGTGAGCGTGCATATATGTAAGACAGACGAAATTTAATTAACTACATCTCTGGGTGAGCTGAAGTAATTTACATTTATAACGAATATGATAATATATATAACGAAGGGAATTAAGAGAAAATATATGTATATTTATTTAGGATGTAGTAGCTAAGTGCTCATCGTAATTTCACTGCACTGGAGCAGCACGGTTGTAAATCGGTAAGGTGTTCAAATACATAACATAGATAAACTCTAACTCCTGATTTTCAGAGGGGTAGGCAGAGACTACGGACTACTATTTGGCATGATTCTGACACATCTCTCTCGCTTCTTTCGTATTCATATAAATACCCATACATGCTCGGTTAAAGATGCTCTTAATTTGGCTCATCTTCAATAGAACAGCCTTTTATGACAAATCTTAACTTCCCGCATTAGAGTTAAAGATAAAGTTACAGCCCATATATCAAAATGGTGGGCATAGGCCTTCTCTTATTTCTGAGATAGTTTTAGAGCAAGAAAGTGTCCGCCGAGCTGCCCCAATGTCTGCTGGCGAACTTCACATGCGTTCGAATTTTTTTTAGTTTTTTATACATGCAGGTTCCCTCACAATTTATTTTTTCACCGCTGAGCACGTGGTAAATCAGCACTTAAAATTGCGAGCGCTAACCATCTGAGTTACCACGGCTAGAGTGAAAAGTTCTAGCGAGCGCCATTTGCCTTGCATTCACTTGTCGCTTTATATCCTTGTCAGGCCTACTATCCATGCTAAATACTGATCTCAGCCACTTGCCGAACCAAAGCCCCTCTATTCTTTTCGTTTTACTTTCTTCTCTTTTCAAAAAATTTACTTAAATTTGCATTTTCTTCCGTTTTGTATTCGAAATTAAATTAATTCCTGTAAACAATACCAACACATAATTCGGCGCTTTGAGTGCTTTACAGCGCCTATTTTCACTAGTGGACTGTTATTGCGACCAAAACCGATTGCTACTTAAGACGAATCGTAAGATTAGTGAAATTAAAAAAAAAACATTCTTATTTCAATAAAAAAGGTGGCTGGATGTTATCCTGTATCATTTCAATTCTCAGATTCAAAATCAATAAGCTTAAATCTGAAGGCTTACTACAAATGATGAAGTCAACGATCGTTTGGATAAAGACTGAATTATTTTTATATTATATAAATGTCCGCGGCTTTAAGATCAAGAGCCAACCCCCGGCCGCAAATTAACATTGACTGTCTTGACTTATTTAACCTCTACTAGGCTGCACTAAAAGTATCGGGAATGGAATATTTCCACTGTTCCTGTCATATTAAAATCTTTTTAATTGAAAACTCCTTGGTTTTAATAATCGAATATCATTTATTTATTTAAAAAAAGATTCTCGGTCTTGTCACAAGGTTTTGTCAAACTTGTTTAGTCGTTGAGAAAATGGAATTGACTCGAGAAAATTCGGGAGCGATGATTTATTATGACTTTCGATGTAGTTGGTTTAACACAAAAACAGTGTCTTGACCGGATGATTTCTGCATTTGGTGATGAAGCCCCATCCAAAACCATAATTTATCGCTGGTTTGGTGAATTTCAACGTGGACGTGTCAAGCTCAGTGATGATCCCCGTCAAGGTCGTCAAAAACTGCAGTCACCCAAGAAAACGTTGATGCTGTGCGTAAGCTGATTGAGGAAATTCAGGCAATTTTAGACATTGGCATAAGTCAAATACAAATAATCTTGCATGAACAATTAGGTGTAAAAAATTTGTTTTCCCGATGGATACCGCAATCGCTCTGTGAAGAGCAAAAAGCGGCTCGCGCTACTTGGTGTGTCAAAACTCTCGAAAGATTCCACGCAGGATCCTCAAATGCTCTATAAATTAAAGCCAACAAAATTGTTCGTTCACGGAGTGTTGCAAAAAAAATTGTGGCCACGTTTGTCTCCAAAACCGGCAATGTTACCACTATTCCTCTTGAGGAACAAAGAACGGTTAATTCAAAATGGTATGCTAGCATTTGTTTGCCACAGGTCATTTCTGAACTCCGTAAAGAGAACTGCAACCGCCGCATCATCCTCCATCACAACAATGCGAGTTCTCACACCGCACACAGAACAAAAGAGTTTTTAGAACAAGAAAACATAGAATTATTAGACCATCCGCCGTACAGCCCCGACCTGAGCCCTAATGATTTCTATAATTTCCCTAAAATAAAGAATAAATTGCGTGGACAGAGATTTTCATCACCTGAAGAAGCTGTGGACGCCTACAAAACGGCCATTTTGGAGACCCCAACTTCCGAATGGAATGGTTGCTTCAATGATTGGTTCCATCGTATGGAAAAATGTGTTAAATTTCGCGGAGAATACTTCGAAAAGCAATAAATACATTTTTAAATAGTAATGTTGTGTCACTTCCTTGATTCCCGAAATTTTCAGGGCCGCCCTTATGATTACTTGATATGTTTTTGACATAGTAAGCAAAATTCATAGATCCTCGATTCGTTCGATCTTTACGCATAAGTTTATGTAAAGTGTGACGAAGGTGGAGCACCATGGAGTTTTGGTCGGTGTGAGTCCGACATAACCCGTCCCGACCCCGCGAGGCGGGTATGCGTAGGCATTTCCCCATGTAAAAGAAAAATATGTAAAGGTATATATATATATATATATATATATATATATATATATATATATATATATATATATATATATATATATATATTGAACGTTGCTTTGTGAAAGAACTGGGAATCCGGACACAACAAAGTATGTGAAGGCACGTACCACTTCAAGAAAACAATATTTTTTCCTTGCAGGAAATTGTACAAATTAAGAAATAGTGGTAATCGATTGGAGTTGGGTCCAACGAATACGGAGAATGACGAATGATTTTTACTCTAACTGGAGATCCTATAATGTTAAAACCGTTTGTCGAGGAGTGTGAGATCTTGCGTTGTCATTGGCAAAGTTTGACGAGTCGGGTTTGTTTTTCCGAGAGTTTCAACCAAGTTTTAGTTAATGTTGTTTACAATAGCCATGTAGTGTTATCGGTAAACCAGATCTCAAAGAGCTATAGTTAATTACACCTTAATATAGTGGCAAGTAACTTTTCTACGAGTGAGGTGCGGTTTAGAGCATTATTCAGATTTTTGACCAGTAGGGTCAGCCCCTGCGCTTTTCCCTTGCTATTGTCGTAGATAACGCTTTTCTACGTTAAGACCACGTTGGAACTTGAATTTTAAAAATACTATAATTATGAGGTCTCCAAGTTTAACTTGAATACTAGATGTAAAAACAATTCAAAGTCCAACTATAGAAGGCAATAAAATTTTTATTTAAAAAAGTTACAATCACGAATCTTGGACTTGGCCCCTCCATTCTATAACTTTATACCTTACAACTTTATACGTGGTAGAGCCATGCTGCAGATATATAGTAGTATAGTTGTAGCACGAATGGGTCGGCTCGACCAGGCAAGGACCAGCGTGGTTCATAGAATACCAGCGTAAAATAGCAGCTTAATGCTGCTGTGTTTCATATGGTGAGTGTAGAGAATCGGAGACCTCTTTTACAGGAAACGAGACATTCCATCTTAGTACTTGCAGGTGACAACGCAACCGCATTTTTATTCGTAATCGAGAATAGATGTCTATGGAACACAGCAACCACTTACCATCAGGTGGACTGTATGCTCGTTTGTCACCCTAACCTATAAAAAAATTTACATTAAGTTATACGAGTACTTGCATGTTCTCAATAACTTGCCATTGCCCCTAGTATTATTTATGGATTTTCCGTATCCGACACTTGTAACATACGAGCCGATCACACTATCAGACATCAAAACCGTAATTCTGCTTGTAGCTGCCAGTACTGTTTCTACTTCATTCAAGCATCTCTTCGTAGCGCCAGTGAATTGAGCCCATCGGAAAGCACTCAGTTGTCGACGATTCGAGCCACTCTGCACTGGATGCGGTCAAGTGGAAGGAGCTGGTACTGGGGAGCCCCAGCCCAGAGATAGGAACAGTATTCCATGTGCGGCCGAACCTGTGCCTTGTAAAGTTGCAGGCAGTGTGCCGGCATGAAATAGGTGTATTGAAAGTAAGAATGTATGAGCATTTATTAAGCTAAGTCATTGCACTTAACCATCTCCAATTAAATCATCTTTTAACATCAGGATTTTAGTCAAGCATTTTTTTTAAATCACTCAGAAGTAGGAGCCCCACAAAGCAGGGCTCCGTCAACCGGGCTTCCCTCGCCTGCGCTACGTTGAGTGGCATGGTGCTTCCCTCCCCCAACTCTCTCCCGTAGCGCAGTCAAGGGAAGCCCGGTCGACGGAGCCTCGCTTTGCGGGGCTCCTGCTTCTGAGTGGTTTATAAAAAAATAACCACAAAGATGATGACAGGTTCTAATCGCTCGCTTCGCTCGCTCACTCAACCCCACCACCTCCTTCTAACCTAACCTGTTCGAGCCGGGATGCCCTAAGTCTCGAGCTCGTTTCGCTCGATCTTACACTTAATAAAACACTAAAATAAAAAATGTTTAAACAAACATTTTTCAATGTTTTTAAAACGTTTTTTTGTGTGTAGATTATGAAAAAAACGACTTTATTCGATTGTTTGTAAAAAAAGTGCATTTTCATGAACATTTAAAGCCCTGAAACCAATATAGGTTTTAGTTTTTTATTCCTGTTATTTTTTTTCGTACATCCGCCGTAAAAACAAATATTTAAAAAAATCGTCTAAATCGGACGATTTTTCGGTTTTATAGAGCCAAAAAAACGAGGGGACCCTGATAGTATAAAATTACCCTAGATATCTACAGAATATAATAAGATAATACATAATAGAATATCTACAGCGTACTAATTTGCGAATTTTGAAAAATATAAGGTCGGACTAAGGCACACTTAGCAGTTGATTTGTGTTTTTTTTATTAGAATAAGAGTGAAAAACGAGCAAACAGTCCACCTGACTATAAGTGGATAATGTGGGCCATAGATTTAACTTAGATTAAAAATGAAATCGCAGATCCATTATCACCCCGGAAGATCGAGATGGAATGCCTCGTTTCCAGTAAAAATGGTCTCAAGGCCTCTACACTCACAATACTGAACAAAGCAGCATTAGGGTACTATTTTAGGTTGGTATTCTGTGAGAGCGTAGTCCTAACCAGTCCCCAGTATACCTGCAGCATGGCTCTTTATTTTGAAAGTGTATTGAGGGTTTTACCCTAGGTCACCTCTTACGGCATCTAAACCAAAGAGAACAACCAGAAAACGGTGCTGCTCATCTCGTCTTTTGTTCCATCTGTCGCCTCTTATAGCACAATATAGGGTTGTTCTCACTCCTCATAAAGTAAAGTTAAATGCTAGTAATTTGCAAAATGAACATTCAAGAAATTTGCAAAATCTTAATGAAGTCTTTTGCATACGCATTTAATTAGTTTGTTGCTAATTATTTTAATTAAATTGAAGTATAAGAAACTGTTTATTAAGCAGCTTATATGTCCCTGTAATATAAATTTCATAATTCTAGGTGTCTACATTTATTAGAAATTGAAGAGACTGAATTAAAACTTTCTTATTTATACTTCATGATTTTGAAAATTTTTATTGTTTATGTTTTCATGAATACTACACAAGTCATAAAACTAATAATTACGGGTTTGTGAACCTTAAATATTTTTTTAATCTTAATCCAAACATACTACCGCAAAACCTTATGTTACTATTAGCAGGTGGAGGTGTAAGATTATCCCTTCACATCCCGTGGGTGTCGTGAGAGGCGACAGAGGGAAATTGAGCCAAGAAATGTAGCAGCATCTTCCTGATAACTCCTGAGTAAAAATAAAAAACTGCGGTTGCCAACCAGCTCGCCAAGCGTGGCAACTATAGGAAATATTCTTCCTATAAGACATTGTATGGGGAGGCCTATATTATTCAGCAGCAGACTTTTGACCGTAACGGTAAATTCTAAAGATTTGCCGGGTAATGAATGACTTCAGGAAGTTAACACCTCAGTACCCCATTAACAATAGATACTCTGAAACGGTCGAATCGTTAGAAATAATTAAAAATAAATACAAATAGGAAAATAATATTGACGAATGTTTTGGAATGAAGTAGAAACCTATAGTCAAATTTGTGTCTTTCTGTATCAAATTACCTATTTAATCTCAACACTAATTTTATAGGCGTGGTAATGCTACTTTGGTTTTGAATTTTAAGGCAACAAAATTTCAACCCGTTATTTGTTTGTCTCTAGACTACGACGACCCTAATATATGATATACCATGTATTAGACGTTAAAGGCAATCATCGCGAAGAAAACTATAAGTCTGTCAAAAAAGAACATTTTTTTTCTAGTTCACCTGAAGTTCGAACTCACAAAAAGGTACAGTTGTTGTCTCCCTTTTCCAATACCTTTTAAAAAATGACAATACTCCCATCTGGGCACTCAGGCTCAGGCTTTTTCACTCATCAAAATGAAAATATTATGGAAGTTTTATGATATCTATGGCACAAAATGTAGTATTAAATTGAAAGAGAGTAACAACGTTGTAGATGTAAATCAGTTTTAATACGTAACCCTGAAATGTATCGCTTACTGTGAGTTTACAAACTATAACTCCTTTGCTTCTATAACGTCGTCGTATCTCAAATATTTGCCAAACTCTTTGCGAGCCAAATTATTTTAGAATTTGGACTACCACCAAAAACTTCAAAACAAATCGGTGACTCTTACCTTAAAATGAATGTATAATATTTTTTTATATTATGATTTGGTAAATATTCGTCATAAATATAATAAAATATTCTGAAGTGCAATCGAACCAATAGAATATTAAGTTTTTTTTCTCGCGAGAACCATGTTAACTTCGAAGACTTAATTTTTTTACACTATTAAATAAATTCTTGTAATAATTTTCAATTTTTTAGGTGTTGTCATTTTTAAAGAAGCAAGTGTGATAAAAGAGCATCCATCTCTTTGTAAGTGGATGCTGTATGATGTACACATGAACACCTAATATACGTTTGAATTAAAAATATTTCGAATTTGCATTGTCACCTCTGAGAGTTGAGATGGGATACCCCGTTGCCAGTAGATAAGATTCTGGTTCTCTTCACTTACCACACATGACACAGCAGCGTCATATTTTATTCCACGACAGCATTTCTGCAAGCCTGGTCTTTTTTGGCAAACCTGACCCATTCATGCTGCACATTGTATTATACATTACATCGTATCTCTCTATTACGTAGGTGACTTTTGCAACTTTTAGTGTTTATATATCAAACATTTCTTAATTTTTACAAACGTAACTCATACGAAAGGCGTACACTAAAAGAAGAAAGGAAAATAAGAATAAAGATTTAAAAAATTTACGAGTACTATATACTCTAGATACTTGCTAAAGAAAGAAAAGAGTGAAAAATTCTTGAGTGGTACCATCACCGGAGTGGAGTAATAACTTCAATTAAATTTTTTAAAAACAATCCGAAACAAAATAGAGCTGATGATCATCAAACGGCTGGGAATATTTTCTTGAATCGTAGCTAAGAACAATCTCGATAAAGTTTCGTATCAAACGAAAAAATGACAACTAAATCGGTTTAACCGTTTGGGAGCTACGATGCCGTAGAAAGATACAGAAATACACAGATACACAGCGACATCAGATACACAAAGATAAATACGTTAAACATACAAAAACCCTCTTTTTCGACTTAATTTATTAATATCTGCAACACCAAGGAAATTACAGGTGTGTTGCCAACCATTTAAAAGGGAGTAAGATCTTTTCTTGAAAGTTCCTAAGTTGTATCGGTCCGGAAAAATTGTTAAACGATTCCACAGATTTTTATTGTTCGATGAAAACATACACAGTGGTTGATCTCCGTGCATTCAGCTGGTGTGGATAGTATCGTGAGTCTTGTCGTGATATGCGTTTGTGAAATTTGGGGAATTTTAAGACCATTAAACAAGTCACTGTTCTATTACTATCACGGTTGATATTTGTAAGGAATTTCCTGGGAATTAGTTAGGCCTAAAAACAGCAGCCATTTCCGTTTTTACTGACATTATATAATATTCAGTTGTTAAAGTATCCTTGCTGCTTGTGCAGCTTTTTTATGTGATTCATCTCAAGATTGTGATCATACTTTAGGTTACTAATTTCACTCGCCTCTTGTACAGTTTCATTAAAACGATGCAGATCCCACTTAACAGCTTTACCTACAAACCCGTTAGTCTCATCCGTTCCTTTTATTAGTAGTAGTAGGTCAAAATATACATTCAAGTTAACAATAATGCGCATAGAGTAACTACTCCATAATTTGTAATCACCATTGGAAGTTACTCCAATTTTAATATACACGAAGTTCCAAAAAATTTATATATAATAGTTATCTATTGTAAAAATTACTTGTAAAAAATAGCGAGTGCAATTAGTTTATCTTCACCCAACCTATGCTTCTGCTCATCAAAACCTGTTTCGGGTATATTATCTAGTTCATGTGTGACTTGGTAATAAGCTGCACCCAGTAGATTGGTGTTGGAAATTAATTGACAATACATTGGAACCAATTTAGACTTTACTCCCAACTGCACCGGGAACCGAAAAACCGGATCCGATAAAATCCTAAATAATATCTAATAAATATAATAATAATAATAATCCTGCATAAATTTGAATTGTTTTGTACATTAGCGTATACTATATATAGTTGTCAAGGCCAATCGTACTCTAATGTTAAATGGCCATTTGAAGAGGATTCTTTTGATGTCAGCGAGGAGACATCTGATACATCGCGCTTTAAACAATTCACATCTAAGCACAGGAAGAACAAGACGAAGAAAAAGGAGATATTCACTTGAAGTTTCATTAGATCAATCAGACGAATAATTTCCCCAACTACTCACAATTTACATCCTTTCTATATAAATATTTTATTTATAGGCCATCATCATAAAAATATTTCAAAATAGTCTCACAAGTTGTATAACAAGATTTGACGAGAAAGCTTCCGTTTTTTGTTAAATGCTCTTTTCTTTACTCAGTTAAGGTATATTTACACACGTGTAATCTGATTCTATTTACATAAAAAATAAAGAAATAAGGGTAAGGGTTAAATTAAGACATAATGGTATCGTGTTCACGTGGGTTTTAAGGGAGTGAAGAAGATGCGGACGGGCAGTCGGCGCGCGGGCGAGGTCCCTCGTGTGTCCGGCTAGCTGCTAGCAATATTTCGTTACTACTCATGTGGCAATAGCGACGAGTAGGGATGGGCAAGTGAAAAACTATATCGATATATATCGTATCAATATTTTTAAACAGTATCGATATATATTCATATTTATTAGTATATATTCACCTGATGAATATCGCTATATCGTTATGTACTACGATAAGGCTCAAAATGATATTACTTGACGTTTGGATTACGAAAAAGAAACGATAAAGACACATGAATGTTTTTGTAGCTTCTTTTGTCGCTTAATATTTTATCGATTAATACAACCCTTTAAAATATATCGCAATTAATACGAATTCGATACTCCATGATAAATATTAAATATCGTATCGACGATATAATATATATTAAGAAAATATCGATATTTCGATATATCGATATTTTTTACCCAATCCTAGCGACAAGCTGCAGATCGCACTTTCATAAGTGTAGGATTATTTCATAACCCGCTAATAGTTGAATACATCTACGTAGTATACAAATATATTATAGTTAATTGATATAACCAGCGATAATTTATAATATAGTTTCAGATAATATAATTGGATGCACCAAAAGAGCCTTCTCATGTAGTGAATTCTATATTAATTATAATAAAGACAGGTACAACATGATACGACTCATACCTATGCCTATAGATGCTAACTCACGATTCGACGCATACTTACTTTGATACATGAAAAATGAACTACGTACCTAGTTTAGTTTCATGTTGAAAATTACTTTATCTTTATTTTATTTGGACACTATCGTCCAATGCGCTTCTTGTAAACTAATAATTACCAACATTTTTTAATTAATTTTGATCCCAAGCGTCTTGCACTATGATGTCCAAATAAAATAATAATGAAGTACTTTTCAACATTAAGATAAACTAGGCAGCCTAGGCACTTTCAAGTGTTTTTACCATTATTTTTTATAACGTTACACTAGGATTTTCTCCTTTATCGTGGAGGCAGTTTACAAACATAAATTGCAAAAGGGTTAAGACAATTTTTAAACAATCCACAATAAATTATCAAATAACAAAAGTTATTTCTAATTAGTATTTAATTGCTCTTCAGAATAAATTAAAAAGGCAGCAGCCATATTTTATATGATTCTAAGTTCTCATTCTCACTTTTGATGATTAAAAGATTCAAACAACTACGTGTTTTATTTTTAAAACTATAATAAAGGGATTCAGATTGAATTTTGGTAACGGTGGCCGTTCTCAACGGAGAATCTACGCGGGACAGGATTATATTACTCAAGTCTATGCGCAAGCACAGGTCTACCCTACTCACTCACTCTTATAGTTCGAAGGAACGGTAGTCCAAGACGACGGGAGAGAGATCAGGCGCAGAACCAACGGCTTTACGTGCTTCCGGAGGCACGGTGGTGAAACCCCGTCAACATCAATGAGTTCGAAATCAATACTCTGGGCTGCTACTGAGAATTTTGTGACAGAAAAACCTAATAAATGATTCTTGTCCTGACTGAAGGAACACGGATGGTTTTTAGTCAGTAGAAGTCTGACACTCCCTTACGCTCCACCCAGAGCGAAAGGGGTCATTAGATGATTTGCCATCCGCAAAAAAAAAGGGGTGTGCAGCCACTTTACTATAACTGTAAAGCCTGTGTGCGGGTAGGGAATGACCTGTCACCCGTGTTTAGCGTCCAAGCGGGCATAAAACAGGGTTGTGTCATGTCTTCCTGGCTGAACAGCCAGGAAGACATGACTGTATCTGTATCATACTGTATCTCGACAGCTGTTTACAGAAGCTGAAAAATAGCTGTTTGGGTGTGAAGTTGGGTTGTCACCCAACTTCACAAAAAACTTTAAAGTTAATTGTCTGCTGTATGCTGATGATGCAGTGCTTATTGCACCATCAGAAGTAGAACTGCAGGCATTAGTCACGTGTATGAAAGAGGAATGTGAAATTAACGGTCTCCGTTTGAATGCTAATAAAACTATAATGTCTAGAATAGGTAAATGAAATTGTATACTTGGGGAGTGCTTTCAGCCGGGATGGAAGATGTGATTTAGATGTGGATAGGCGTGTCGCTGCCGGAAACAAAGTCAATGGTGCCCTGAATGCATTAGTCAAAAGGCAAGGCGTGGTGAAGAATGCACGCCTTGCAATACATAACGCAGTGTTGGTACCGACTTTGTTATATGGCAGCGAAACCTGGGTATACCAGAAGAAGCATAAAAGCAAGTTGAATGCAGTGGAGATGCGATCTCTTCGTAAAATGTGGCGTTACCATAGCCGACCGAAAGCGAAAAGAAGAGATTTTCAATATGGCAGGATTGAAAGATGACCTTATCACAAAAATTTATAGGAGCGTACTCCAATGGTTTGGGCACGTTTAACGAATGAGTGAGGACCGAATGGTGAAGAAAATATATAGAGCGAAAGTAAATATTAAAAGGTGTCGAGGTAGACCGAGACTAACTTTCGAAGACCATGTGAGCAAATTGATCGAAGAGGGGAGGGTCAAGAGTACTCGGATACCTAGACGTGCATGTATGAAGAAGTTAATGAACCTGAAAAAAGCGAAAGAGGTATGTAAGGATCGTGACACTTGGCGATCTGTTCTCTCTGGGTACCTCGTTAGGGATTGTGCGTGAAAATAAGTTAAGTTAAGTTAAGTATCTTTCAAGCAGCTTCCCGTCACTTCAACAACAAATCGATACCTCCTTAGTATGCTGAGTCATCTAACCAAATTTAGGTATTTTATTATTTTTATATAAACTTACATAATAAACCATGATCTTAATGTTAGTGCTAAAAAAATTGAAAAAGAACGATAATTACCGAGATAATTTCACGTATACTGAATCAATTTCAACATCGGTTCAAATCGTACATTGTACACTGATTTGGATCAGTATACAATGTACGATTTGAACTGATACCTTGAGACTCTTCTACTCTTTATCATTCTCGAAAATGTTTTAGTTATATAATGAATGGTTTGATTCTAATAAATATTCTTCTAAAGCGACTACCGTGAGACAATACCGAGATATCATTAATAAAAATATCAATATAGGTTTTCATAAACCCAAAAGAGATGTTTCTGAACAATTCCACATTTATGAAAATAACAAGCAAGTTACACAGACAGATAAAAAAAGCATAAAGAGCATTTGAAAGAAAAAGAGAAAGCAAGAAAAATGAAAACAAAAGATAAAGAATTAGCGTTACAAAATAATGAAATTCTTACAGCAGCATTTGATCTCCAAAAATGCCTTAATGTACTCCACGAGAACGTAAGTAACTTTTTATTATAAACGGAAACTTTCTTTGTATAATTTCACGATATTCAATCTGGGATCTCACCAAGGTTATTGTTTTTCATGGCATCAACAGACAGCAAATAGAAGAAGATTCCAGCTGTGTTTTTAAGTTTATAGAAGATACGGTGGGTGAAGGAGTGTGGTGGAGTGGACTGTGGAGGCCAAAATAGAAACAGAATTGTGTTCCTAATGTATATGTTAGCTAGTTCGAAGTTTAGTATAGACATCAGGCATTGGTTTCTAATAGTGGGTCACACGCAAAATGAAGGCGACAGTATGCACGCTTTAATTGAAAGACAGACGAAAGATAAAATATTTTATACACCTGATCAGTGGTATACAGCTTTTAGATTTGCCAAATCCGATGAAAAGCCGTACAAAGTTATCGAAGTGTCTCAGGATTTAATAAAAGACTTCAAATCAAAACTAAAACTTATAAACAACTGGACTACTACTAATGATGGATCTAAAATGCCTTGGAATAAAGTAACGGAAGTAGTAGTTAAAGCAGAAAATCCATTAAGGGTGTTTTATAAAACGAGTTACCAAGACGATGCTTGCAAGTGGATAGATTGTGTAAAGAAACTTAAAGCTACACGAAATCGAAGAGAGTTGAATATTGATATAGATAATATTCCTTTAGCTTATCAGACACCCATTCCTATAGACCAAAATAAGCACAAAGATTTGATGGATCTTTGTAAAACGCTTGTAATTCCTAAAGAGTATCGTTTATTTTTTAATAATTTGATTTCAACTAATTCTAATGCAGCTGATGACAGCGATTGAGACTGATTTTTTAACATTTTATTATTTTTATTTCTTTTGTTAAACTTTATAGCTATTTTTGAGCATTATAATTGCCTAGACTTTATTAGTTATTTGTGTTATACATTTCTATTCTCTTTATTAATATTGTTTAACGTAAGTTACCATTTTTAGTTGTTAATATTTTTATTGACCTACTAGAGAAGTATACCTGTTTAAGTTTTTATTGATTGTTTGTTATTTTTTATGAAACTTTAATGACACAACTTTGATAACTTGTTATTGTTGATTTATTCAACTTGTAGCTTTTACTATGGCCAAAAACATGTTCGTACTTAATTATAGTGAAAAATACATTGTGATTTTTTAAAATGCGCTGTTTTTGTTTATGATTCTTCTTCTTCTTCCTAGCCTTTATTAATCCCATATTTCGTAAAGTATAAGAAATAAAATGAGTAATTAAAAAGCCTCGTTGAAGTATATTAGTCCAGAATACGTCGAAGTTTCAAATGTTAACATAGCTTAGTACTTTCCTAGTATAATGAGTCAAGTGATGTAATTTCAACGTTTTATTATTAAATGAGACAGAACATCCCAAAAAAAATCAAAATTAAGTACGTATTAATAAAATGACAATCATATTTATAATATTTTAGTGTAAACCAAGGATTTTGATGTACAACGTACATGAATATAACTGGTAGTTAAACCATTTTACTATTGAGACCTGCTGGCGTATACCCAGCTATGTACATGAAATGTCATTTAAAAACAAAACTCAGCAAAATCATTTGATACCAAAGGAAGAGCTTGCAATCTTTATTAAAAAAACATTTAATTTATTTCGAATTAGTTTGATTTCATTAAAATATAAACGATTTGCCTTCAAATCGCTCTCCTATAAAATTACTATAATGTCAGTCGACTCATTATACTTAGAAGGTATCGAAATTATGTACGGTAAAATATCTATCATGCGTTCGACAATGTACACGCTTAAATTCTTAGATTTAACGTTAGAATGAGGTATTTGTCGTCTGTTTCAGTATCATTTAATTACAATGTTAGTTAAACAAAGCGCAGCGATGGTAATTAAGCCAAAGGGGGATGCCCATATTAGGCCATGGAACGCCCAACAATGTGCATTTGTTAAAAAAATATATCTTTATTTATGGTTATTAATCGCGGTATTCATTTATCCTAAAACAATGGGAATATTTTTGCACAAATTAAAAGTACCGAAAAGATAAAAATAAAATTAGGTAAATACGTAATTCATTAGTCTGTGAATAAAATAAAAAATGTTGCCAATCACAAAAATCATTAAAAAATCGATTCCCCTTTTCGATCGATTACTTATGGTGTCATTATTACAGTGCTTATATGATCTTTCGCCAATTATTACGATGTTATGATATAGGTTTAAAATAACCGTTGTCAATGGATATTTATCCAAAGCAGTCGATACGCAACCGTTATTAACCAAATGTTTACCGACTACAGACGAAAAAGGATAGTTATGTTTTTACTGTGTGTGCGGATTAGGCTATGTTGAATCGTTTTTTGCTATGGTGCTTAAAACGTAGGATGCATTTTATTATTGAGGGAGCTACTATCAAAGAATATTTTATTCGCTAAACTCGTAAAGTACTTCACCAACTTTAAGAATTCTTTCACCACTAGATTGTTATTGTTGTGTGAATAAGTCAACTAGCGCCATCTAGTGTCAGGAGCGAGAGCGGGGGGGGGGGCCTTGCAGAGAATGACATCGCGGATCTCTCGACCGACAGCGCCGCCCGAAGAACTAAGTTTCTAGAAAATCTATACTCGATTTCTCGGTACCTTGCGCGTGTTTACTTGAACATTCCGGATGTTTTGCTGATTTGAATAAATAGGTGGCGCAAGATGCGATCGGGACAGAGTTTAACTCGGCGACACAAGCGAAGCTTCGGAGTGGAATTAAGTGAATTAGTGTGTTTAATTATTAGTGTTTTAACTTTAATTTGTGTAAAATAAATTAAAGTGTTAATTTAGGTAATTTTATCGGCAATTTTTATTGTCACGAACCTCAAGCTCGTAAAAATTGGTGTCAGAAGTGGGATAAAATAATGCCGATTTTACCTAAGGAGGAAACGGAGGGTGACCGTACCCGAAGTCAACGCCAGCAGGAGACGGACCAGAGGAGATTTGGTGGTGCAACGCCGCAGATGTCTGAGGGCCAGCCGCCGGCCACGGAAGCCGGTCCGTCAGCAGCTTCTACGTCTGTGGCACCTGACTTAGGTGCTCTGATGGTGATGCTGCAGGAGCAGGCCCGCCGACAGGAGGAGCAGGCTCGCCAGCAGGCGGAACAGGTCCGTCAGTTGAAAGAGCAGCTGCAGAGTGGACAGGAGGAACAGATGCTCCTCATGAGGGACCTTCATGCTACCTTTGGGAAAGAGATAAGGGAGGTGAAGGATAAGGTTGCTCAACATGATAACCGCCTGTCGGAAGCTGAGACCCAAATCAACCAAGTTAAGAAAACGCTGGATGAACTCAAACTTGGAGATGGAACTACAGCTCCCGTAGTAGCTGCAGCACCTTCGCTACGTGGATTCAAAGTGCCGCCGTTCGACGGGACCTCTTCCTGGTCGGCCCACAAAATCCAGTTCGAGGCCGTCATGGAGGCGAACGGCTGGAATAAAAGCCAAGCCATGACTGCACTCACCCTAGGCCTGCGCGACCAAGCCTTAACTGTGTTGGAAGCTCTCGGTAAGAAAGTGACCTATGAGCAGCTTCTTGAGGCCTTGGAGGCGAGATATGGTGACGCTCACCTGGAACACGTCTTTCGCGCGCAGCTTAAAGATCGCGTGCAACACAGCAACGAAAACCTGCAGCAGTGGGCCCTTGAGGTGGAGAAGATGGTTCGTAAAGCATACCAGTCTGTACCTGCGCTCATTGGGGGGAACCTGGTGCAAACATTCATCGACGGCATCCGCGACCTGGAAGTCAGAGCTGCTGTGAGGCTCGGGCACCACGAGACGCTTAAGGACGCCTTGGCCCATGCACTGGAGGTAGAAGCCGTGCGGCAGGATCATCGTTCCCATCGCGTCAGGGAGGTTGCAGCAGCTACAGTTCGCGACCGCAACAAAGGATACAGCCCTAGGTGCTATGGCTGTGGGGAAAAGGGCCATCTTCGATCCAGCTGCCCTAAGCGAACCCTATAAAGGGAAGGTGAACGATCCCAGGAGGGTATTGCGGCCAACAGCACCGCCCAGCAGCAGCAGGGAAACGAGTAAAAGCCAGAACTGCGGGGCGGGTGCTGGCTGATGTTAAAAGAGCCCCAAGGATCTCGATCTCACAAACCCATGATGGGAACAGTCTAATCATCAAGGGCGAGGTCAACGGAATGCCGTGTAAACTGACCATAGACACTGGAGCCTCTCGTACGGTTGTTAGTTCCCAACTTATAAGTCAGTTCCTTGGGGACTCCGCATACAACCGAGAACGCATTAATTTGGTAACAGCCACCGGTCAGCGTATACCCGTCCGTGGAGAGAAGGAGATGGAGTTGAAGCTTGGCAACGTGATCTACCTGCATAATGTCATCGTGGCTGATATAATGGACGACTGCATCCTAGGCCTAGACTTTATGAGGAATAATTGTTGTGAGATCGACGTTAAGCAAGGTGTTTTGAAATGTGGACAGGAGGAACTTTTTATGGAAGGTGCGTTACCAGGGAACGTGTACAGTATTAAGAAGATTGTTCTTCCGCCGAGATCGGAAACGATTGTTCCGGTTAGTCTTCCCCGAAACGCTGGGCAAGCTCACCGTTGTGTACTTGTGGAAAGGTTAAACAATGACCTTCCATGGAAAGTAGCTCGAACCCTGGTCAGGACCACTGACATCTCAGGAGTACGTGTGCTGAACCTTTGCGACCGGGACCAGATTATAGAAAAAGGCACATTAATTGGTACTTGTGAGGAAGTGGATTGGTTACGTCGGTGCCAATATATATCGAGTGGGACCCCCAGAAAGGATGCAGAAACGAGAGTGACCACACTTTTGGAAGACTGTCGCAGTGTTCTGTCCCCGAACGAATTGGTCAAGGCGAAGAAGTTGTTACTCGAGTACGCCGATGTATTCTCATCAAACGATGCTGACATAGGAAAGACTGGTTTAGTTCAACACAAAATAAACACAGGTGAAGAGTTGCCTATCCGTCAGCGGCCAAGACGATTGCCGGTAGCACGTGAAAAGGAAGTGGAAACCATGATTGAAGGAATGGTGAAGGATGGTGTTATTGAACCTTCCTCTAGTCCATGGTGTTCGCCAGTGGTGCTGGTGAAAAAGAAGGATGGCAGCATGCGGTTCTGTGTTGATTACCGCCGTCTGAACGACGTTACAAAGAAGGACAGCTATCCCTTGCCAAGAATTGATGACACGCTGGACATGCTTACAGGAGTAAAATGGTTTAGCACGCTGGATCTAAAAAGTGGCTACTGGCAAGTTGAAATTGACCCTAAGGACAAGGAGAAAACTGCGTTCTCGACGGGAAAGGGTCTGTGGCAATTCAAAGTAATGCCGTTTGGGTTGTGCAATGCTCCAGCAACTTTTGAAAGGCTGATGGAACTTGTACTTACCGGGCTAATTGGCGATGCCTGTCTGGTCTGCTTGGATGACATCATCATCGTGGGCCGTACGTTTGAGGAACACCTTCAAAACCTGGAACGCGTGCTTATGAAGATTCAGAGTGCCAACCTCAAGTTGAACCCGAAGAAATGTTCACTATTCCAACGGCAAGTTAACTTTTTTAAAATCGCCGCTGTCAAGGGTTGGCCGGTTCCAAAAGACAAGACGCAGGTTAGAGCATTTTTGGGTTTGTGCTCCTATTACCGGCGATTTGTGAAGAACTTTGCAGATATAGCCAAACCTCTGCATAAGCTAACCGAGGAGAAGCGACATTTCTGCTGGGATGAAAGTTGTAATATCGCATTCCAGGAGCTCAAGGACCGTCTGTGCAAAACACCTATTTTGGGATACCCTGATGCAAGCAAAGAATTTATAGTTGACACAGACGCAAGTGATATAGGACTTGGCGGTGTGTTGTCTCAACGGAATGGCGACCAAGAGGTCGTGATAGCGTACTTCAGCAAGTCGTTGTCAAAACCGGAAAGGAACTATTGTGTCACAAGACGCGAATTGCTAGCTGTGGTAAAGTCGTTGCAGCATTTTAGCAAATATCTTCTGGGGCGAAAATTTCACTTACGAACTGACCATGCTGCACTAAAATGGCTATTGCAGTTTAAAAATCCAGAAGGACAAGTTGCGAGGTGGATTGAACTACTGCAGGAATACGACTTTGAGATCGAACATCGCAGCGGGAAATCTCATAGCAACGCAGATGCATTATTACGAAGACCTTGTCCTGAAGATTGCAAACATTGTACTAGGCAAGAGAGTAAGGGAGTGGTATCCGTGAGGATGCTCAGGGTAGACCACCTCAGCAACGAGTGGAAGGACAGCTTACAACGTGCACAGCAGGAAGATCCGGACATCAAGCCGATCCTGGAATGGATAAAGGCCAGTGCTCCCAAGCCCAAGTGGAGCGACGTCTCAGCGATGAGTTCGACCACTAAAAGCTATTGGGCCCAGTGGGATAGCTTGCTGCTTCAGGATGGAGTTCTGTGCCGTAAATGGGAAAATGTTCGGGGAGACAGCTGTCATTTACAAATGGTTGTCCCTAAAGCTAAAGTACCGGATGTTCTACAGCTGTACCATAATGATTATTCAGGAGGCCATCTGGGAGTTAAACGAACTCTACTGAAGATCCGAGAACGGTTTTACTGGGTCCACTGTCGAAACGATGTCGAGGACTGGTGTCGCAAATGTACAAGTTGTGCGGCTGTAAAGGGACCTCAGACTCGTAGTAGAGGTGCATTGAAGTTGTACAATGTTGGTGCACCATGGGAGAGAATAGCCATTGACGTGGCGGGGCCGTTTCCGGAGAGTGAAAGCGGTAACAAGTATTTCATGGTTGTGATGGATTACTTCACTAAGTGGCCAGAAGTTTTCGCCATTCCAAATCAAGAAGCTTCAACAGTTGCAGATAAACTAGTTCATGAAGTCTTCTGTCGTTTTGGAGTACCTTTAGAGATTCACAGCGATCAAGGAAGGAATTTTGAGTCTCAAATATTCCAGGAAACTTGCCGAGTTATGGGTACTCATAAAACAAGAACGACTTCTTATCACCCGCAATCTGATGGAATGGTGGAACGATTTAATCAGACATTGGAGAGGTACCTAGCAAAAGTTGTAGACAATCGGCAACGAGATTGGGACAAGCACATACAACCGTTTTTGTTGTCATATCGAAGTTCTGTTCACGAAAGTACAGCAGTGACACCAGCTTTCGCAAACTTTGGAAGAGAATTACGGCTGCCTGCAGACCTGATCACTGGGATACCACCTGATGCCCCACGCAGTATAACCGATTATGCATATGACTTGCGGAACAAAATGAATGACATTTATGAGCACGTCAGACAATCGGGCCAGCAAATGTCTGAGAAAATGAAAACCCGGTATGACCGCAAAATGAACAATAAAGGGTTCAACGAAGGTTCATTAGTGTGGTTGCACAATCCAGTCCGCAGCAAAGGGAAATCTCCTAAGCTTCAAGCTAAATGGGACGGCCCGTACCGGATTGTAACCAGGATCAATGATGTGACCTACCGGATACAGAAAGGCGCAAGAGGGACTCCTAAGATCGTCCATGTGGATCGCTTGGCGCGTTATTATGGGACCGATAATGCTCGGGACGAGCATGTCTTAGGAGGGGGCAGTGTTGTGTGAATAAGTCAACTAGCGCCATCTAGTGTCAGGAGCGAGAGCGGGGGGGGGGGCTTTGCAGAGAATGACATCGCGGATCTCTCGACCGACAGCGCCGCCCGAAGAACTAAGTTTCTAGAAAATCTATACTCGATTTCTCGATACCTTGCGCGTGTTTACTTGAACATTCCGGATGTTTTGCTGATTTGAATAAATAGGTTGCGCAAGATGCGATCGGGACAGAGTTTAACTCGGCAACACAAGCGAAGCTTCGGAGTGGAATTAAGTGAATTAGTGTGTTTAATTATTAGTGTTTTAACTTTAATTTGTGTAAAGTAAATTAAAGTGTTAATTTAGGTAATTTTATCGGCAATTTTTATTGTCACGAACCTCAAGCTCGTAACATTATGTATAATTTTAGATATCTAATATAGGGTTAATTTTATTATAGAGGGCGCTACTTTCAATGAATACGTTTTTTGGCTAATCTCAAAAATTACTAGACCGATTTTGAAAATTCTTTCACCATTACATTGCTAATGAGGGCGTTAGCTGTGTGATAAATTATATTATTACAATAAATAATTGTGAGATTAATATTTTCTAAATAAATAAAACTAAATACCTACCTAAGATGTTCAAATCCAATTATTATTTTTACAATTTAAGAATCGTATTTACACACTTTACTTACTCAGATTGATTATTATAGATAAAGAGGTAATAAACCTAAAGTAAAAGAGCTCCGCTTAAACGAAAAAACTATTTATTAGAATAAAACTAAATGTTGAAAAAAAGTGGTTCAGTGCGAGTCGGACTCGCAGGCCCATGAAGAGTTCAGTAGTAACAAGCATATATTTTAAATCGAGTCAAAATACCACTATCATTATCGCCAGCAACAAATTATTTTGTTTTTCATAGTGTTTGTATAAATAACAAAGTTGTTTTTGCGGTTCCTTAAAATGTGCTACTTGTATCAAAAAAAGGACTATTATACATTATAGGGGTTTCTGTGGTTTATTCATTACCAAAGAGAAAAAACTTATTGCGCAAAATAGGTTTTTATTAATTTCAAGTCATCAAAAGCGGCAGTCAACCGTTAAAAACTAAAACAACCGTTGTTATAGGCTCGGTTGAATTCATTGACAACCTTCACATTTATAGTTATGATAATTAAACAAGCGAATTACTAGCTGATTTACCAAGAATTCCAAAATAGGTTTTTATTAATTTCAAGTCATCAAAAGCGGCAGTCAACCGTTAAAAACTAAAACAACCGTTGTTATAGGCTCGGTTGAATTCATTGACAACCTTCACATTTATAGTTATGATAATTAAACAAGCGAATTACTAGCTGATTTACCAAGAATTCTTTAGAGTATAACAAAACGCTACTGCACAAGTTAACTGTTATTCTTATCTGTTTTTAACATAACATTTAAAATGGAATCATGTTATGATAATTCAAGAAGTTAATTTCCAGCTGATTTACCACGAATTCTCTAAAGCATAACAAAACAATACAGCACAAGCTAACTGTTCTTAAAAATACATTTGAAATAGAGTTTCAATAAATAAAGGAAATTATATTTTAAAAAGCGTGCAGAACTTAAAACGCGTCAAAGATTATTCTTTTTATGATATTATTAATCGAATAAAAATCGATATCATTCCATAGATTTTATGACAGTTAAGTGGCAACATCGTATCCGACAGGTAGGCCGCTGTCACTGTTATGTCACAAGAATTAAATTACGTGTTATCGTGTTATTGTTTTGTTGTAAAATGCAATTGTTGATCTCTCAACAATTGGTTCGAACACAGCAGGTAAATAGTTGGTACATATCACGATGTGGCATGTCTTCCTCTAAGAAATGCTTTATAACTGAGTTTACTTGAATAATATCAATATAATAATTGTAGCTTCTTTATTAGGTACAAGTTTCGAGTACAGTGAACGTGTAGTGTGGCACTCGCAAAATGCACCAATAGTTCGTCTTGAACATCTATACATCAGCTGTGGCACTGACACTTATGAGAATAGGACCACACACATTGTTTGTCTTCGATTTTCCACGTGAGGAACTATTTGCGCTACGTGAGGTAAGTGTAACATTTTTCAATTTATTAAATGTGATCCACATATCTGATAATTATACATGTTTTGACACTGATTGTATATCAACTCAAGAACTTGTTTTATTTTTTCACATCTGCCCTAGCTATATCTGACAAACATACTAGCTTATTTATGAGATTGACCAGTTTTATCAATTACCAAGAAAGGAGACAGTTGATTTTTCATTGTTTTTGGACTGCTGGTAGTCTGTCAGGCCTTAATTATTAAATAATATAGGGCATTAAATCCGTCCTTGTGCAGTAACATTTAACTTGATAAATATTTTATTTATATTTGAGTTTGAAATAAATCTATTTTATTTTTATTTTTTCACTTTGACTTAATTTTTTGTATTTTACATTATTTCAGTTGTCATGCCGTGTATATCATAATTGCTGGCAATGAACTGATAGAACAGCATCATGTTCAACTGCAGAACGGGAACCATCTGAATCACCTAGTCCGTCCTCGTTGCAATCTGAAATGAGTAATGTATTGCACCCAGAACAACAAAGCTTAGATCATACATCACACAGTGTACTGCTAACTAATTATATAAAAGCACAATGTTTTTTACCAGGTTGTAACAGTTCCATCAGCATTGCAAGTATGTCTCTTTTGTGATTAACTACATTTTGCGATAACAAACATACATAGTGACAAGTACTATGTATGTGTGTTATACTTGGTAGAGCCATGCTGCAGTTATATTAGAAGTATAGTTGTAGCATGAATGGGTCGGCTCGACCGGGGAAGGAGCACCCTCTCACAGAATACCAGCGTGAAATAGTAGCTTAATGCTGGTGTGTTTTGTATGGTGAGTGTAGAGAACCGGAGACCCTTTTTACTGGAAACGAGAAAATGATCTTAGTCCTCACGGGTGACAACGCATCTGCATTTTGATTTGTAATCGAGGATAGATGTGGATGTCTAAGGGTCGCAGAAATGTCTCCAGCAGATGGTGAATCTCAGTTAATGACAAGATATGCTAATAAATCCAGAGCCGTGACTATGTGTCGATATGGGTAGTAGAGGTGGCATTTGGCATTTTTAAAACTGAATTTAAAATATTTCATCAAAATTACTTTAACAGGGCTTCTACACATTTGGTGATAGACTGCTGTGGCTTCTGCTATAGTTAATAAATTCCACACAAAAATAAGGGACGGGGATGATGCGGCTCAAATACTTGAAATAGTTCATCAAAATATGGAGACAAATATGATTTTTCTGAGTATGCTAGGGAAAACAATCTAAATAGAGCTAGGGCAGGCAGACTTTAGAAATATAAATGCAGACTTTAAAATGTTAGGGAATTTCCTGTTTTAACTTACAGCGACTTAATATTAATTGCTTGTGTCACATACCAATTAAAGCAAGCTCGCTACTATTATGGTGAGCATATAAGATTTAATGGTTGCTACCGGATAGAACTCTGTAATAACCAGAGGAGCAGCATTATGGAAGGAATAAAGTTAAGCCCTAGCTGATCTTTTCTTAGGGCTAGAATTGCAAGTCATCACTATTAGTCGTAAAGTGTATTTTATTATATAAATTCTATATAATATCTAATATATAAATTCTTTTTTAGGAAGGAGGCTTGGTACTACCACCTGCTTAGGACCCTGTAATTAATGAAATTAAAAACCCAAGCATACCACTGCAAGACTTCTAGACACAGTAAGTTCATTCTGTAGATCGGACAATAAATAAAAATTAAAAATCTGAAGGTACTCCGGGTTAACACTGACATTGGGACGTCGGTCACCTCAGTCTGCCGTAACCATGGGTGCTGGAAAGCACCCGAAATGTCTGGAATTAAAAATCAAAGAAATAAAACGCGATAAAATCGATAAAAATAGTTGTTAAAAAAACTGCATTTGTGAAAATAAAAACTTCAAATATTTTCAAAACCCCGACTTTTTTTAAAGCAATTCCTTTACCATTTCATTGTTTTAATTGCATATTATCATATCTATATGCTTTTATATGTGGGCACTCATGGCCGAAGTGTCTATGAAGAGTGGGCATTCCCCTTTATAACATTTGCGGAGAAATTCATATTGTGAGTATATTTTATCGTGAGTACTACGTATTATTATACTTATGTTTTACTCATTTATTGCTGGTTGTATGAACAAAATTCAACGTTTCAATAATTTCAACGATTTCAACGTTTAATAAGAACGAATTGTGCTCAGAGTTATTTTGCGTCAACCCTAATGATGAAGTAGAAAAAGAATAACAAAGACAGCCCAATGTAGCAATGGCACCAAGAACCGACGGCAGTTGATAACTGTTTATATAAGGGCTTAGAACGTTGGAAGTTTCCCAGACAAGAATGAATACGTTTTTTTTTAGAGTGGGCAAACAAGCACGCTGCTCACCTTTTGTTAAGTAACTATCGGCGCGTAAAAACAATGGCACCGCCAAGGAAATTACAACTGCGTTGCTACTCTTTGAAAAAGGAATGGGCTCCTTTCTCGAAGATTGTTAAGTCGTATCGGTTCGAAAAAATCTAACGTAAAACCAGTGCGCTCTTTTATTTAGACATACATCACAACGTACCGCCTGTGTTTAAATCTAGTACCGGCAAGCGAGGTGAGGGATGACTTCTAGTGGATAAGGTTACGACCAAAGAGGTTTAAGAGTGTAGGGATTTACGATCGTTCACCCTGGCGGATTGTTATTTTTTAATAAAACGGTAGCACAATAGTGACGAACTCTCCTATTATATATACCTATATGAAAATCATTGTAACTATGAATTTAATTGCTTAATATGTAATCTAACTGACCTCGTCATTTCATGTTTTTTTTTCTTTTAACAAGGTTTCACTAATTTGTCATCATGCGTGTATTTGTCGAGCAAAACAAAATTAAATTTTATATGTACAAATTTAGGTTACACTATTTAACAGTTTTCAGAAGCCGCTATACATATTTTGTCTATCAGATGTTATGTTGTTTTACGGATATAAATTGCAAACCAACAAAAATCCACACCCAAAACAATATGGACAATATTGTTTTGGGTGTGGGTTTTCCCTGAATGAATTTCAATCATGATGGTCAGTCCCAATGGACACTAGCCATCCGCCACTAGCCGGACGGGATTATTTTACCCTAGCATATGTGCAAACCCCGGTGTACTCTCTATTTCTTCACTCTAGAGAGATAAGGCGCAGGCCTCGATTTAACACACTTTTAGAATCACACCTTCCTAAAGAAGAACAACTTCCTGACTTTGGGCAGCTACTGATAATTTATGATCAGTGAACCCAATCACTGATTGTGACCCGACCCGGGATTCAAATCCGGGACCCTATGATCAGCAGTCACGTTAACGGCCACATGACCAACAAGGCAGTCGAAATAATAATTTAAAGATAATAATATAAACAATCGAACGGTGCGGAATAATCAGATCGGGAATCAGGCCTGATAGGCCGCAAACGCTGAGTCTAATGAAGCTTTAAGAGCTGTATAGGCTACCAGCACCAACATTACAGAAAATAATTTGCGGAATTTTAGCCTGTGGCCCCATTATGCTTTAACTACTACAGCCACATCAATAGACATCATCAATCGCTCTTTATGCAGGTAAATTTGATTAAACCAAATAAATGAACAGTAAAGATTTTTTTTCTTATATATACCGTAAATATTTTGTTTAAGGAACAAGGAATATCTTGAAAAAGATACGTCTATAAAAACTGGATGCTTCTGAATTTCACCCTATCAGTAATTGAAGCAGACAATAACAGTTCCCTAAATAACTCACCGCAGTAATTAACTACTGAAATAAAACAAAGGTTTCAACGTTGCTTACAATGTAGCCTTAACTTATAACATTTCTTTTAATAAAGTAAATGTTTTAAAAAAAAAGAAAATGTTTTCTTCGCCAGTCTACTATACAAAAAACAGTTATAGATCTTGATGCAAATTTTCTTGCTACCACTCTTAAAATTTTTAATTTATTATTTCGTATTATTGGAATCTTTTAAAATGTCTTTAAATGGTATATCTGTTTTTTTTTTCATCAAACTGAAGTGACAAATAAACCACTTGATGTCAGTCCACCTGATGGTCGGCAGATCATTGACATCTGTTGCCAACTTTAAATAAAGAAGCCTACGAATGCTTTTTCAGATCTAAGGACGAAGATGGAATCCCTCATAGTCCGTAATTAGGCAGACTGTCA
Source organism: Parnassius smintheus behrii (assembly GCA_036936625.1). NCBI lineage: Eukaryota > Metazoa > Arthropoda > Insecta > Lepidoptera > Papilionidae > Parnassius > Parnassius smintheus. The sequence continues at coordinate 18,523,558 of JAUPFT010000001.1, forward strand.
GAGTACAACAGCAGTGCAAACGCTGTCATTGGGCACAGAAATATGTAAGAGGGTAGTAACTACCTAGACGAACTTCTAGCCAGTAAAAAATTCTGCCAATGTTCCTGGTGGTACATAAATTAAATTAAAGCTAAAAGTATGTGGCTTCTTTCATATTTTATATTAAATACTATTACATATTCATAATTCTTTTATCCAACTAGGGACGCATGCATTTTGTAAAAGCGTGTCCCTTTTTTCGTTGTGGTGACCCCTCTAGCTACACAATGGCTCTTCGCTTAATTTTAAGTCTAATTAAAAGTAACTCGGAAGTATTCTGTACGAGTAATTTATTAGTACAGCATATTTCGGGGTTATATAACATACACATAAGCAAGGATTGCATATATTAAAACTAAATAGCTGATTGGCTCAATTTAAAATGTAAAGAAAGAAAATTCTATACTATGTAGTAAGTTAGCATAATTGTCCAGCTGTGAAGTAAACATCGTGAAAACACCTAATATTTTAATGATGATTGAGAAATTAGAGAAATTAAATTCATTTTCGATGACATTTTGATGTGCGCTAACACGCAATGGAAGAGTGCGGTGAAGTATTCTTAACTCTAAAACCTTCTAAACGGTGACTGCGAGAAACGAGAGATTTGTCCCAGCAATAAGACATAATTAATATATAAATAATTCAAACATTGCTTGACAGACAGATTATTAATTTCGATATAATAATAATAAATATATAATAATAATAAAACCATTTAATCAACTCAACAAACAACACTTGCAAAAAATAAACAATCAACATGTACATAAGTAGAAAACAACAAGTATAATTAATATTAGCGAAAAATAAAAAAGAAGAAAAACTATAACATTCAACAAAAAATAAAAACTATGTACAGGAAATGTGAGCGTTGCAATGCTAAGTCGATAGGGTCAGCTGCTCAGCATAAGCTGACACCCCCATTGGGATGACCAGCGCTGGTATTCTGCAGAAACCCGTGTGTGTGTTAACGCGTCGGTCAGTGGCAGATGCGAGAGTGGAATTCTTAATGTAACGAAGGCGTAAATAAAATTGAATATTAATCATTTCCAGCGAATTTCTTAATGTAACAAAGGCATAAATAAAATTGAATAGTATGCGAGAAGTGTATAATTAACAATCAATAATGCGGCAACCGCGATTTTTACATAAAATCGTAAACTGAACATATAATGTAAACTAGTTTTTTCTTATATATCATATCTCCTTGCACTGTTGATTCTGTTCTTCGATGCCAATCAGGGATTATAGGCCAAGGGGTAGGTAACAAGGTAGTTAAAACTACGCGACGAAATAGAGTGATGAATTTGGATGCTCTTACGCAACCATCATGGAATTCTAATATGGTAGATGACAATGCTTACCTACCATATTAGAATTTCTTAAAAACATACGGTTAGTGAGTATTCCGCATCTGTTGTATAATTTTATTGCGAATTTACTTGAGACCATGTACTAAGTTACTATTACGACCTATAAAAGTCCACTGCAGAACATAGGGCTCCCTCATAAATTGTACCATAAGCAGAATCTTGCCTTAGTTGCCAAACTTGACAGGCGGGTTGGTAACCGCTTTTTAAATATTTTTAGTTGTTATTCGGAAGATGCTGCTGCCTGTCTTCTGTTTTCGTATCCCTGTGTCACCTCCTACGGCACCCACTGCACGATTTAGGGTACTAAATATTCTTACATCGTCACTAAGTGGTTTAAGTGGTACTAAGTTTAGATGTCTTAAAATTATATTTTTACTACACGTTTAAATACAATTTTATAGAAAGCACTAAATACCATTTTTATAGAAAGCACTTAGTTCCAGACAATCTTTTACATACACACAAATATATAAAATAATGGGTTTGCTTTACGATTATACCATATTACTTCTCATAAATTCAAATGCATATAATATGTAGTTAAATTTTACGCTCAACATTTATGTTATACGACGTCTATATATCTCCATTTCACTCCAGTTACTTATCATTAAATCGTATAGTCCTTGCTATCGAATTTGTATCGCAATCGCCTTTTGTACGTTTCTTTTCTGGTTAACTACTCCTTTTAAATATAGAGAAAAAACGGAAGGTGAGAGGAAGGGCACAATCTACAGCAGGAACTTTTATTTTATCATAGTTAAGTTGTACATATGTAGGTACATAAAATGCACATGGAGAAACATCCAAGCTCAAAATAATTAATTGTGGGCTATATAAAAGTTGTGCACGATCAAACACGTGTTCATATTAATTTATATCTGGATATATTATTTTTTTATAGGATAGGGTAATAAACGGGCACACAGTCCACTTGATGGTAAGTGGTTGCTGTGGCCCATAGACATCTACATCTTTCCTTGATTACGGATCAAAATGCAGATGTGGTGTCACCCGTGAAGACTAAGATGGAATGCCCCGTTTCCAGTAAAAAGTGTCTCCGGCTCTCTACACTCATCAACTGAAACATAGCATTAAGCTACTATTTCATGCTGGTATTCTATGAGAGTGTGGTCCTTCCCTGGTCGAGCCGATCCATTCGTGCAACAACTATACTTCCAATATAACTACAGCGTGGCTCTACCACGTTAGTAAACTTCGTTACTGATTCTATAAATAAAAAATAAACAAGGATATTATTTACATAAAAGTTGAGTTAATTTTATGCGGACTCTGGCATAACGCTTACAACATATTAATATTCCTTTCTTATAAAAACAAACAAAGGTCAGAAATATTTTAAGGAAACTTGTCACTGTAATGTTTGTCATATGGTATTATGTTGATTATTATGATTTGGAGAGGAATTCATGTTAAAATATTGCGACGTCTAATCCTGTATCTTGGTGTCAGAGTGCGCAAGTTAATTAGAGAATTGTACACAGTCTAACGAAAGAAAAGACATATTTTTATACCGAAAGTATCATAGTGTGTGTGTGTGTGTGTGTTCTGCTAGTGGCGTTTGACTATATCCTCAGTTTCCTCATATGTTAACATCATTAGCCAACTTCTAACAAGTTAACAGACCTGTGAGGTCTTGAGGTTTCAGATGTTATGGTATCGTGATATTTTATTATAAATGCGTGGATGGAGAAAACGTGGTAGGTGACAAGCAAAAAACGTTTTAATGTTAGGGACGGGGATTTTGTATACCCTTTTATTTAAAATATGTTGGTAGTTAGGCAGGTTAGAAACGTTTTTATGGCATCTCTTTATTACTTTTAGAATATACAACTGGCGAGCAGATAGCACACGAGACAAGTTAAATACCTCTCTTGTGGGAAATCGCACTGGTTTTTTAAGCATGGCTTTAAGCAAAGCGAACTCTCTATTCTTAAGTCACACACATGTGAGTTTTTGCAGCCTATAGCCTATGTATAATGGACTAGCACATTGCATGGTATAACATTTTTAGAATATTTGTGTTAGCACTGTTGCGTATTAGTTATAATACAAGATTAGTTTTCGAACTCCAGCAGCCAGATTGGTGATGTGGACTGAACGATAGATTGTGGTCGACAACTACCCTTAAATATTTTATTGTTTTCAATGCATCCACCGATTGGCAATGGAACGTTGAGAACGTATAAAATAGGGCACCACAAAGGGAACTTGGTTTTCTGCATCTACGAACTTTTAAATTTACCAAAGAAGAAGGTCTAGAAGTCTTAGTCTTGTGAAACGCTATGTATTTAGACTTAGCGGTATTCAAGGTGAGGAGATTCATATCCAGCCATTGAACTTTACGCGCAAGGCCATGTTCAGCCCATTTGTGCACATCTATCCACCTGCGATCATGAAAGATCACTACCATGTCGCCAGCGAAACAGATTAGTTTCGCATTATTAATATTTAAATTTAGGATGTCATTCATGTACATAGCAAACAAGCTCAGTCCCAAAATACTTCCCTGTGGCATACTTTAATGAACACAAACTTGAACGCATTGTTTCTTGTTCACTAAGTAGCTATGGAACCAGTTCCAGACCGTACCCCTGATCTCCATGGCCTCTAATTTCTTCAATAGGATAGGCACAGAGACGGTATCAAAGGCTTTGGCGAGTTTCAAGTAGACGCAGATACATCCTTCACACTATATCATATCTATGGTTGAACATTTTAGTAAAATATTTTATAAAGAAAAATTTGACCTGGGTAATTTTACTAACATTAACATATTACCATCATCATCATCATCATCATTTTGTATTGACTTCAATCAAGAAACATTACATTAAGGGAATGTTGCAAGTAATGGTGCTGGGCCACCTGCATTCTTTGAATTCCCTCATGTCCTACAATTTCGTCACTCCATCCAGTGAGGGCCCGCTTTGAATTCTGCTAACCAGTCAGAGTCCCTGTCCCATTTGATTAAAATTTTAAATACTGATTTACTACAATTCGGCGGTGAAGGGAAACTTCTTTGATACTTCTCATAATTGAGAGGAGGCCTGTGCCTAGCTGTGGGACATATATTACAGCCCGTAACTTAAACTTTAAATTTTTATCCAGTCCAAGGTTGGTATTAATATTAGGCTGCTAATAGCATTTGAATATGTTAATTTATATCACAGGGGAATTTCGTCACAATTGCTGCTTCGCAGTCGGGTTAGCAACCGCAGTTTTTATAATTTTGAGTAGTCATTTCTTGTTTCCGTTTCTCTCTGTACAACACGCACGACACAATATAGGGCAGCGTATATTCATACACCACCACAGCACCTTGATTTATATTATTTAGAATAGATGTGGTTGCTGTGGCCCATCTACTATGGGCGCCAGCAACCACTTACCATCATGTGGACTATGTGCTCCCTAATACTATAAAAAAATTGAGTCCTGTGACACGCCCATTTGTTCTATTGACCCTTAACAGCTCATACTATTAATAGTAACTATTTGCGTTCTGTTACTAAAATATGAAATAAATAGTTTAAGAGCGTCACTTCTTACACAGTAGTGCTAAATTTTCCTGAATAATAATGATTTCTTAAATTTACGCGAACACTATACATTGAATAAAACTATTATTTACGGATTTTATCGCGTTTTAATTACAACTATAATTTATTTTTATCGTTTCGACGTTTTGACGTTTCGGGTGCTTTACAGCACCCATGGTCATGGGGGGACTGAAATGTTTGACGTCCCAATGTCATAGTCAGTTCGGCTACCTTTAGTTTTTTGAATCTTAATTTTTGGTCCGATTTACGCAAAACTAGCTTATAGTATCATGAAGTCTTGAATTGGTATGCTTGGGTTTGGGTTTAATTTTGTTAATTATAAGATCCCAAGCAGATGGCAGCACCAATCCATCTTCTCTATTGAAATTTGGATGTTTTTTAATATCAATAGCCTCGCGTATCATCCTTGCTAGGAATCGGTGTTCTTTTGCAAAAATTTGTGGTTTATCAAATCTAATGTAATGGTGGGGACGATCTTGAAGATGTTCGCAGACTGCAGACTTCCCGAAGCGTCGGTGCTTCACGTCAGCTATATGTTCCTTCACGCGAGTTTTTATAGATCTCTTTGTTTGACCTATATAAGAGAGACCACATTCACAATATAGCTTGTACACACCTGCATATTGTAGAGGAATATTACATTTGATGAATGGTAAAAATTGACTAATCTTCTTCGGCGGCTTGTAGTATGTTTTAATGGACGCTCGCTTCAAAATGTAGCCAATCTTGTCCGTAACTCCTCAGACATATGGTAGTACAGCAGGCGTGCGCTTGACTGTGGCCGGCTTCACTCGTTCACTGTGACGTACATACATATTCCTAGTCACAATTGAGATGCAGTCAACAATAGGTAGGCATGTAATTAGTGACTGAACGTCAAAACTGACCATAGTTTCATTGTCAGCAAGATGTAGGTCTTTTATCTCACTCACAAAATGGTTTGAATCCTTTGTGTGTGCTTTGGTATGTCTTCTCAGTGGTGATAGTATTTTTGCTAAGTATTGTGCCAGCTTATAGGTTGGTAAATCGATCTGGCTCACTATAGAACGTAGTGAAGCGTTTGGTTTGTGTATCTTCGGTAACCCATATAACCTCGGTGGTTTGGTACATGATGGTATTAGCGAATTCACGTCGAGATTTAATTTTTCGGAGTACTTCTTTATTAAATCGCTAGTTGTTTTAAGCGTGTTAGTTATGGGGTCTATTCTATTAAATAAATTATAGTTGTTATTAAAACGCGATAAAATCCGTAAATAATAGTTTTATTTCCTGAATAATGTTCCGTGGTGAACACAGTCGAAGGCTTTGTACAGGTCACCAAATTATCCAGTAAATTCTCCTATGAATTGAAGATATCTTTAATCAGCTTAACACCAGCATCAGTTGTCGAGCGACTCTTTGTGAGAAACCGATTCGATTTTGTATGAAGTAAATTATTCTGTGTTAACTGGCAACGGGGCATACAATCTTATTTCTTAGGGGTGATAACGCAACTTCAAATTATTTTTATACAAACATAGATTAAGTTATTTATGACTCGACTGTATGTACCCTTGTTTCTTTAAAACTGCGAAAGTCTAAAATATTAAACATTATTACAAGAATTTGTTTAATAGAATAAAAAATCACGTCTTCGAAGTGAATATGGTTTTCTCTTCGAAGGCGTGATTCTTTATGAGAGAAAAAAAACTTTATATTGTATTGGTTCGATTGTACTTCAGAATATTTTACTATATAACAATAAATATTTACCAAATCATGACGTCAGAGTCAGAGAGAGAGAGAAGAGTCAGCTATTTGATTTGAAGATTTTGGGGGTAGTCCAAATTTTAAAATAATTTGGCTCGCAAAGAGTTTGGCAAATGTTTGAGATACGAAAACGTTACAGAAACAAAACAGTTATAGTTTCAAAACTCCCAGTAAGCGATATATTTTGGGGTTACCCTTTAAACTGATTTAAAGCTACAATGTTGTTACTGTCTTTCGGTTTTATAGTATATTTTGTGCCATGGATATCATATATCTTCCAGAATATTTTCATTCGGATGAGTAAAAAAGAAACCTAAGATCTTTTAACGTCACACTTCTAAGTTTTGAGAAAGGAAACAACAACGGTACATTTTTGTGAGTTGACGGACTTCAGGTGACCTTGAAAAAATGTGCATGTTTGACAGACATGTAGGTTTCATCGCCATGATTTTCTTTACCATCTAATACATAGTAGACCATGTATTCGAATCGTCATTGTCTAAAGACAATACAAATAACAGGTCGTAATTGTGATAGATCGAATTCTATTCGCTAAGATTCTATAAAATTCATACGTGGTAGATCCATGCTACAGCTATATTACAGCTGTAGTTGTAGCACGAATGGGTCGGCTCGACCAGGGAAAGAAAACGCTCTCACAGAATACTAGCGTAAAATAGCAGCTTGACGTTCCTGTATTTAGTATGCTGACTGTAGAGAACCAGATACTCTATTTACTGGAAACGAGGCATTCCATCTTAGTCCTCACAAGTGACAGCGCATACGCATTTTGATTCATAATCGAGGACAGATGTAAATGTCTGTGCCGCAGTAACAACTTACCATCAGGTGGACTGTGTGCTGTTTTGTCGCCCTTATCCTTTCAAAAAAAGCTAGCGCATCATTACCACGCCTATAAAATTAGTGTTGAGATTACATAGGTAATTTGATAGAGAAGGACACAAATTTGACTATAGGTTTCTAGTCCATCCCAAAACATTCATCAATATTTTTTTTCTATTCGTATATATTTTTAATAATTTCTAACAATTCGACTGTTTCACAGTATATATTTTAAGTGGGGAACTGAGGTGTTAACTTCCTGAAGTCAATTGTTACCCCGGCTAATCGTTAGAATTTACCGTTGCAACGTATCAAACGTCTGCTGCTGAATGATATAGGCCTCCCCACCGATTGTCTCAATGCAGCAGTTATCAGGAAGATCCTACTGCATCTCTTGGCTCAATTTCCCTCATTCGCCTCTTACGACACCCACGGGATGTGATGGGATATTCTTACACCGCCACTACATGGTAAGGTAATCTTATGCATTTAATTGTTAATTTTATGTCTTCTATTAGTTTTAGTTTTTTGAATATTCAGTTTGTTATAGTCGAAGCATGAATAGGTTGGCTCTACTGGAGTAGGACTACGCTCTCACAGGATACCAATGTAAAATAGTACCCCAATGCTGCTTTGTTTAGTATTGATAGTGTAGAGACCTGGACACCATTTTTACTCAAAATGAGGCATTCCATCTCAATCTTGTGGGGTGACAACGGATTTACAATTTGATTTTTAATTTAAGTTAAATGTACTCGTAGATTTTTATGAACTACAGCATCCACTTACAGTCAGGTAGATGCACGTTTGTCACTCTTATTCTACGAAAAAAATGCCAATTGACTGTTAAGTGTGACTAAACCAATATATTTTTTTAAATTCTCAAATTAGTACACTTTAGACACTCTTTGTACCTAATTTTTTATCTATTATTATCTAGTTGCCACCTCCTTGATTTATCCGCCATGATGTTTTGGATCTAGCTGCTGTTTATGTGTTCTCAGGTTTAAATCCCGGTTAGGTTAAATTAATCAAACAATGAGTTTTTTGCAAAGAAATTATCAGTAGCTGGAATAAATGTTTTAAATGAAAAAAAGTCTTCGTTTATAATAGCCTTTAGAAAGAAACGTACTAATAAATTTTAAACATTTTTTAAAAATAATTATACCTATGTTAACAAAAAGTATGGTTTCACATAAGTGTAAGTCTTGAGCGTTTGTTAAACCCTTGATTAATATGATTTTGTTATTGCGGCAAACTGTAATTATATCAATTTATCATAAAACATACTCCTCGTTTGAAGATTAATAACAGTATAACATTCACTTGATATTAGACATAGCAATATCATATTTGTTATTGAAATTCGATCAGCTTAATTTTACAAATAAATTACCATATGCCGTGTCTAGACATTTTACTGCATCTTATACAAGATATGCTGTGTATGTACACAGCATATCTTATATATAGCTGTCGTGGTTATTTCTCTTTACCTTTGCAAAGTTATCTTTTTGTGTGACCTTTAAATTATTTGAAAGGAGTTTTTTGGTACACTTATTAAGCTTAAAACGCTTTAGAAAATATTCCTCTTTTTTTTCATGAGTCTGTCTACTGCTGGACATGAGCTTCTCCCTCTGTTGGGAGGATTTGCCTTGATCGTAATGCTTGGCATGCGGATTGGCAATCACAGTGCCAGATGTCTCGCTTATTTGACACCGCTGCCAATCGCGAATCTGGTTATTTTACGTCTGGCTTAAACGAAACTTTCATACCGCCATCTAATGGAAGCTATAAGATTTTTCTGGGTTTCCTCTTACGCCACCCACGATGCGAAAGATGGATATGTTCACTTACGTCACCACCTCAAGGTGCATTGAAAAAAAAGTAAAAGAAAAATATAAAGAAAAAAAAAAAGAAAAAAAGAGATAAAAAGTGGTTCTTGCTATCATTGAATGGCGTATGCCGGTCCAATGATATGGCTACAGGAAATAGTGATTCCGGACTAGCAGAAACAATAAAAGAGTTTTGAAGGGCATGTTGCCGGACCAAAACTGATTAGTGTGGCAGGGTTCAAAGGAGGGGTCAATGTAAACCGGACCAGACCTGATTGTTAATAACACCTGAAGGTTTAATATAGACCGTACCAGAACGTATTGTTGATTGTGTAAAATTTTGTCAGGATAATCGAAAAATGTTTTCCTGTCTACAGATAACTAAGATTGTGATGGAGCGCATGCGGGGACGCACGCATGTCATAATGGCCGTGTCGGTACCTGCGCGTTGCACCTGCGGTGGCGCTCGTGTAGCTACTTATCTCAATGGTATAAAACGGATGGAGCGGCCGCCTCTAGAACGAGAGATCTCTAAGCCGTATACGGTCGCGACCTTCCTTGGCAGAAAGGCGTCCTCCTTACGCCGGGGTTGCGTCCGTATACGGCTTAGAGATCTCTCGTCAGATCGGTAAGCCAATCCATAAAGGCGGTGTTTAGTGGGTAAAAGTCTCCACATACCCACGCAGCCGGCTGCGTGTTATGCTATGAGCATTCACCGCCTCCTTCCCCCGCTTTCCGGAGGGTTGTCCATATTTGCTTCGGGTGCAAGGCAATTAATTTTTAATTTTGTTTTGATATTAGATTTATTTAAGTTAATTTTGCGATATTAACAGAGTATGATCGTTATATATTACGCCAACACAATTATCTCGAATAATTTTATTACTGTTTATAATAACGTGCCTATTATTGAAAATTAAACTGCTTCATATCATTTTATAAATATTGTATGCTTGCTACACTTTTTGTAATTTTTTACCTCCTGTTTATCCTGCAAGGAGTACGCCCAACTTGGTGTCGTAGTTTTTACCAATATTATATCATCAGGAAAATCATTGTTCTAATCGGTAATTGTTGAGTTCAGAGAAAATTAAGCTAATAATTTAAGCTTTGCCGAGCCTTTAGCTTAGGGTGCGGACCGCAAACTCAAAATTCGTGAATTCGAATCTGCTATTCAACTACTGTCAGGAGCCTCTCCTATTTTAAGCTTACATGAAGGGTAAACGAGAATACTATTAGTCTTTATAGCATTTTTTTTATAAAAGGTGCTAGTATTTTTTTATAAAAAGTGAATCAACATTTTGACAGTTTGTCACAAGTCTAGTTTTTTTTTTTGATTTACTCTTAAGAAAAACCCACCAAATGCACAGTGTTTAGGGCCGAGTACTTAAAATAAACCCTTAAAATAATGTACTCAACGTGAGTCAACGTATTTCTGGTGAGCGTGCATATATGTAAGACAGACGAAATTTAATTAACTACGTCTCTGGGTGAGCTGAAGTAATTTAAATTTATAACGAATATGATAATATATGTAACGAAGGGAATTAAGAGAAAATATATGTATATTTATTTAGGATGTAGTAGCTAAGTGCTCATCGTAATTTCACTACACTGGAGCAGCACGGTTGTAAATCGGTAAGGTGTTCAAATACATAACATAGATAAACTCTAACTCCTGATTTTCAGAGGGGTAGGCAGAGACTACGGACTACTATTTGGCATGATTCTGACACATCTCTCTCGCTACTTTCGTATTCATATAAATACCCATACATGCTCGGTTAAAGATGCTCTTAATTTGGCTCATCTTCAATAGAACAGCCTTTTATGACAAATCTTAACTTCCCGCGTTAGAGTTAAAGATAAAGTTACAGCCCATATAGCAAAATGGTGGGCATAGGCCTTCTCTTATTTCTGAGATAGTTTTAGGGCAAGGAAGTGTCCACCGAGCTGCCCCAATGTCTGCTGGCGAACTTCACATGCGTTCGAATTTTTTTTAGTTTTTTATACATGCAGGTTCCCTCACGATTTATTTTTTCACCGCTGAGCACGTGGTAAATCAGCACTTAAAATTGCGAGCGCTAACCATCTGAGTTACCACGGCTAGAGTGAAAAGCTCTAGCGAGCGCCATCTGCCTTGCATTCACTTGTCGCTTTATATCCTTGTCAGGCCTACTATCCATGCTAAACACTGATCTCAGCCACTTGCCGAACCAAAGCCCCTCTATTCTTTTCGTTTTACTTTCTTCTCTTTTCAAAAATTTACTTAAATTTGCATTTTCTTCCGTTTTGTATTCGAAATTAAATTAATTCCTGTAAACAATACCAACACATAATTCGGCGCTTTGAGTGCTTTACAGCGCCTATTTTCACTAGTGGACTGTGATTGCGATTAAAACCGATTGCTACTTAAGACGAATCGTAAGATTAGTGAAATTAAAAAAAACATTCTTATTTCAATAAAAAAGGCGGCTGGATGTTATCCTGTATCATTTCAATTCTCAGATTCAAAATCAACAAGCATAAATCCGAAGACTTACTACAAATGATGAAGTCAACGATCGTTTGGATAAAGACTGAATTATTTTTATATTATATAAATGTCCGCGGCTTTAAGATCAAGAGCCAACCCCGGCCGCAAATTAACATTGACTGTCTTGACTTATTTAACCTCTACTAGGCTGCACTAAAAGTATCGGGAATGGAATATTTCCACTGTTCCTGTCATATTAAAATCTTTTTAATTGAAAACTCCTTGGTTTTAATAATCGAATATCATTTATTTATTTAAAAAAAGATTCTCGGTCTTGTCACAAGGTTTTGTCAAACTTGTTTAGTCGTTGAGAAAATGGAATTGACTCGAGAAAATTCGGGAGCGATGATTTATTATGACTTTCGATGTAGTTGGTTTAACACAAAAACAGTATCTTGACCGGATGATTTCTGCATTTGGTGATGAAGCCCCATCCAAAACCATAATTTATCGCTGGTTTGCTGAATTTTAACGTGGACGTGTCAAGCTCAGTGATGATCCCCGTCAAGGTCGTCAAAAACTGCAGTCACCCAAGAAAACGTTGATGCTGTGCGTAAGCTGATTGAGGAAATTCAGGCAATTTTAGACATTGGCATAAGTCAAATACAAATAATCTTGCATGAACAATTAGGTGTAAAAAAGTTGTTTTCCCGATAGATACCGCAATCGCTCTGTGAAGAGCAAAAAGCGGCTCGCGTTACTTGGTGTGTCAAAACTCTCGAAAGATTCCACGCAGGATCCTCAAATGCTCTATAAACTAAAGCCAACAAAATTGTTCGTTCACGGAGTGTTGTAAAAAAAATTGTGGCCACGTTTGTCCCCAAAACCGGCAATGTTACCACTATTCCTCTTGAGGAACAAAGAACGGTTAATTCAAAATGGTATGCTAGCATTTGTTTGCCACAGGTCATTTCTGAACTCCGTAAAGAGAACTGCAACCGCCGCATCATCCTCCATCACAACAATGCGAGTTCTCACACCGCACACAGAACAAAAGAGTTTTTAGAGCAAGAAAACATAGAATTATTAGACCATCCGCCGTACAGCCCCGACCTGAGCCCTAATGATTTCTGTAATTTCCCTAAAATAAAGAATAAATTGCGTGGACAGAGATTTTCATCACCTGAAGAAGCTGTGGACGCCTACAAAACGGCCATTTTGGAGACCCCAACTTCCGAATGGAATGGTTGCTTCAATAATTGGTTCCATCGTATGGAAAAATGTGTTAAATTTCGCGGAGAATACTTCGAAAAGCAATAAATACATTTTTAAATAGTAATGTTGTGTCACTTCCTTGATTCCCGAAATTTTCAGTGCCGCCCTTATGATTACTTGATGTGTTTTTGACATAGTAAGCAAAATTCATAGATCCTTTAGTTATCGTTCGATCTTTACGCATAAATTTATGTAAAGTGTGACGAAGGTGGAGCACCATGGAGTTTTGGTCGGTGTGAGTCCAACACAACCCGTCCCGACCCCGCGAGGCGGGTATGCGTAGGCATTTCCCTATGTAAAACAACAAATTATGTGAAGGCACGTACCACTTCAAGAAAACAATATTTTTTCCTTGCAGGAAATTGTACAAATTAAGAAATAGTAGTAATCGATTGGAGTTGGGTCCAACGAATACGGAGAATGACGAATGATTTTTACTCTAACTGGAGATCCTATAATGTTAAAACCGTTTGTCGAGGAGTGTGAGATCTTGCGTTGTCATTGGCAAAGTTTGACGAGTCGGGTTTGTTTTTCTTCGGGTAGATCTAGGCAGACAGTATCACATTCATCATCATTTATGACTATTTGAGACTGCGACTGCAACAATTCTTGTGAATAATATTAAATTATCTTTTAGGTGACAGTTCAGTATGTTTGTGTGTTCAGGTATGTATTAGAGTCAAATTTTCGAGAGTTTTAGTAGTGCACTGGCTCGTAATCAGTAAAAAATCCATTTGAAATCACTGCACCTAATATTAGACTTATAGACCGGTGAAAATCAATATCAGTGGAATGATATCGGTTCAGCACACACCAACCAGCCTCAGGAATGTGGTCAGTATATGCATGCTTTCAAGATATTTATAATAGAAAGGAATAGCATCATATCTTACAATGATATTTAGAAAAATTTGTAATATGAAACAAACTAAACTTTAAAAAAAGGTAAGAACCGACTTAGAAACGAAAAATGAATGAAAAATATTTTCTGCTTCTAAAGTCACCGTTTCCGAGAAATCAGTGAACAATTGTAAATAACATCCGACGCGTATGCTTTTATAACGACTTATATTTGTATGCACGTAATGTTACAGAACCTTCTTGTTTTTAAACTCTTAAGGAAACGTGCTCTCTAAAAAATATTATATGTATTATATAGACTTATTTGCGGAAAGTATGTATATTTTAAATAATTTATGCGTGTGAAGGTATTTTTATTCTATAAAGAGGCGTTACACCTAAAGAATTTAACTTAGTAAAATGTTACTTTTTTTGAACTGAAGTTGATATTAATTTATCGATGTAGGATTGTCCCGCAGAAACTGAAACAGTCTACTGCCTCACTATTTTCTATTTGGTGTTTTATAAATATTAAAACACTTTTCGATTATTTATGAATAAAACCAGTCTGTAAATCACAACGAATCAAACACCTTTTTAAGATATTATATTGGTATGATTTACGACATTCAAGCAGCCAGCTCCATCACATTCATTTTGATATAAAATTAAAAAGAATTTAATGCCAAAATGTAGGCGGAAATAAAACAGAACCTTCATTATTTAAATTCCCAGAAGAAAAAAATACTGGGTGATAGATTACTGTTTTTGTTACTGACAGATGTGAATGATGAATTTTAATTCAATATAATCTTACATATATTTTAATGTACTTTGTTTTTACTTTAACTACAAACTTATTTACCAAAATATTGCGTACGTTACGTACAGAATATAGTACAACATTTGTTTTTTAGTAAAAACTTAATGCATATTATATGTTAGCCCTATTATTACAATAATAAGATACAATTAACTATGTGTTTGTAAAATATGCTTTTGCAAATAAATGTTTTTCTGAATAATTAATACCAAAACAAGTCTTTTTTTATAGGATAAGGGTGACAAGGGGGCACGCAGTCCACCTGATGTGATGGTAGGTGGTTGCTGTCGTCCATAGACATCTACATCTATCCTCGTTTGTGAATCAAAATGCAGAAGACCAAACACAGACTAAATACTGTATTCACATAAGTTAGCTTCGACAGAACGACTGCTTCAAACGACTTAATGCGTATCATCGTCATCGTTATTATTACAGTCCTTCACAAGTCCACTGCAGAACTTAGGCCTCCCCCAAGGAATGCTACAAAGCGTCGACTTCCTGCATCATTACCAGGTCATCACTCTATCCAGTGGGGGGTTGCCCTGCACTTTGCCTACCGATATGAGGCTGCCACTCGGGAACCTTTTTTCCTTATATATTGTTAGTTCTTCGAGCTATGGCTGGCCCATTGACACTTCGGCTTACTTATACGTTGAGCTACGTCGGTAACTCTGGTTCTACTGCGGATATCCTCATTTCCAAGTTTATCACGCATAAAAACGCAGTCGAAATTGGACTTACCCAGGCGAATTATTTGTCCCTGGTAAACATACTCGTCAAAAACTTCGAGATTATTGCTCCCAACAGCTACAGGCAAAGGTGTGACATGGACGTTACAAATCATCTTTTAAGTTTAGTCCATGTTCATCTTAAGACCTATCCGTTGGGAGACAATATTGAGGTCATTAAATTTAGTGCTTAGGTCCTTCAGCGATTATGCCATAAGGACAATATCATCGGCAAATCGAAGGTTAGCGATGTACTCGCCATTGATGTGAATACAATCCTTTCCAGTTCATTAGCTTGAAAACGTCTTCCATTGCAGCAGTGAGTTTCGAGGATACAACGTCACACTGTCTTACACCTCTCTTCTGCCCTGATGTTTGTTGACGATGATAGCGCAACGACTGGGCTGGAAATAGCTAGCCTGTTTGCAAGAAAATTTTCCTCATTCTATACAAATACACATATAAATCCTAAATTCTTGACAGTAACTGGGCACAATACCATCGGAACTCTCAGTCACCTCTCTCTGTTTCATGAGAGATCATTATAAAAATATAAAATTACAAGGGTGCGGCTCCAATGGCATTCCTCCATTTTGATTAGGAATTGTGTTGCAAATCTTGCTTACCCGTTATTTTTAATTTTTAATTATTATTTATTTGTGGGCAAATTCCCTACAACATGGAAAAATGCTCGTGTCATATCTAAACACAAAAAATGTGATGTATCGTCAGTAACAAATTACAGACCTATCTCTATACTTTATTGTCTTTCAAAATTGTTTGAGGTGACTGTTTGTCCATTCCTAACTCATCATATTGAAGCCAATTTAAGTGATTTTCAACATGGTGTTTGAAAGGAAAAGAGCCTACTTCAAGAAAACAGCCCACCCCTTTTTAAAAGGCCGGAAACGCATCTGCAATTCGCCCGGTGTGTTCATGGGCGGCGGTATTCGCTTACAATCTGGTGAGCCATATGCTCGTTTGCCCCCTCTCCTATAAAAAAGTTGGCAAGCTGCCAGCCCCATGTGTTACGTTGCCTTATCTCAAGTTTTCCTACCTTCGGCTCATCGTCCTGTCTTGTGCCTAGTTTTGCGTTAAAATCTCCCATTAACACCCTATAGTAGGTTTGGATGAATGCATGACTTTAGAGTTATCCTGAAACATTTCCTCTACCACCTCAGCTGGATGTGCCTAGGTTGGTGCGTCAACCTGTATGATCTTCAACGAATACCGTTTGGTGATTCTGAGTATAAGGTACGCAGCCCTCGTCGACACACCACAATATTTACAACATTGTTAACGAGAGACTTGTTGACGATAAATTGGACACTTCCTTGGGACAGATGATTGGATTCGAGGATTACCATGTCCTACCCCTCTCTTCGGTCTTTCGATAATCCTATAATATACCACCACAATTTTTCTCTCTGTTCTTCCAGCTCCAGGTTCTCTTCGTCAATCCTCAGGGTGTATGCGTTATATATTGCCAGGTCAAGTCGTTTTAGGTAGCAAGCGAACCTGCACCGGATATTCTTTGCATCCCTCCCCCACCGTTATCGTGGTTGCCACCGAAAACTGGAATAGTGGGGCCGCCGTGGACTGGAGGACATCTAATGATTTCTTATATTTACGCGAACACTACACATTGATTAAAACTACTTTTACGGATTTTTTCGCGTTTATAATAATAACGCGAAATAGTTTTAATCAATGTGGAGGACATCTCTTCATAACTCTAATTATGGTGTATATTGCCATAATTGCCACGTTTGGAGAGACGGTTGTCAACCGCAGTTTTTTTATTTTTATCAGAATGATACTGATGCCTTTTTTCTGCCTCAGTATCGCTCTGTTACCTCTTACGACACCTACGGGAAAATATGGGGTAGTAGGTATTCCAGCCTGCCAATACACGGCAATGCACATTTCCACTGTCAAATACTCTTTGATCTGGGACAAGACTTTGAGTTTATAGAAACAGTTACGCATGGTTTCTTCAATACGACACTCAAAACCCAATTTTCGATCCATAACGAGACCTAAGTTTCGAGCTTACAATACATGTTCTAAATTCTAAAGGTTTGCTTTTGATATTAATTAGTGAATTGAAATGTAGAATAGTATTTGTCTGGTTATTTGTTCCTAGTAATTATGCTTAGGTTTAATGGGGTTCAATACGAGATTATTTTGTTAACAACAATCGGCTATGTGTTCCAATTTCGAAATGATTTTAGTTATTGCTATATTGCTCTCACTGTATTCAAAAGATATGTTAAATTGAAGGTCGTATAAATTAGTCGTCGTTAATATTGAAATCGACTATTTTCTGTCATTGTTATATTTAAACCCCCTATAAGCAGAAGTAAATTATTTCTGATTGAACGAAGTTTTTAAACAACACTAAAATTCATTAGTCAAACAGTTCAGTTTCGAATATGCGTTTCTCTATGATTGGATGTGAAACAACGACAGATAAATATTTTTTCAAATAAAAAAGCAAAATAAGTTTATCTAAATAATATACAAAGAAACAGTGTACATTGTTGCATCAAAATTATCATTAGGAAAATCACCATTATGGACCGAAGCCAAGAAATGGAATCAACAAAGACTACCTAGTTTATATCCCAGACCACTATGAATAACCGTATACATCGCCGTAAACAAGCGTTTTAAAAGAGAAACACATATTAAGTAATTTAAAACATGTTACAATTGATGTCTGTTTTTTCTTTCATTTCATTACACTATATCAAAAGTCCAATGCTGAACAGAGGTGCACACTGCCACATTCGGAGATTTTTACAATAGTTGCCACGTTTAGCACTTCTACGTGGTATGTCCCCTTTCCTGCCTAGGGGTCCGTATATGTAGGTACCACACCCATACCTGTAAAATATCCGTCAACCCAAATCGTCCCGTGGATGTGGTACCATCTTCACAGCATCATCTTAACAACAACTAGATTCAAAGTAAAAAAACTGCGGTTGCCAAGCCCCCAATGGGAATGTATGGCAAATACGGGGGTATTATAAGATTATCTGCGGGGAAGCCACTATGTTCAGTGATGTTCAGTAGTTGACTTTGATAGATACTACAATCTATCAAAGTAAAAAGATAAACGTGATTTCAGAAATTGTTAGATCTCGTCATCTACTGAACGGGTTTAAGAATCGTTCTCGTTAAATGACTTCGTAAAATTATATTTGTAAGATATTATAAAATATAAAATAAATATTAATATTGCGCGCCATCCTCTTCGCTCTGACAGCGCGCGACATGTTATACTCCCGTTCACTCGGAACCTTTTTGGCGGGAAAATTTGTAAGTTAGAAAATTTTTTGCTATATTGCAAATTTTGCTATATTTTCACTTTGAGATAATATTTATGGATAAAACTTACAGGAATTCTTGTTGAATGTATAAACTATCGAATAAAATTATTTTTGGTTGCTAGAAATTGTAATAAAATACGTAAATTACCCTGTATAGCATAGTAGTAGTATATACTTCAATTTTAGTGACAAAATTACTACTAATTTGAATTCTACACTTTTGTTTTAGGAGAAATTTATATCAAATTGTTTGGAAATATGTATATTTTTATGTTTTATGTGTTTCCATTCGTTACTCATACCAAAATATTAAAATATTAAAAAATTAAAAAAAAAATAAAATAATATTTTATCTGTATGACATTTCGAACAATATTTCTAAAATATGTTTGTGTGAATTTGAAATAAATACAACGTCATGTTATTTGAAATATATACGAAAACTATTTTTACTTACATTTTACACTAAAAATAAATGAGAATTTGAAAAATAACACATTTATAACCCACCTGCCAAAACGGGCTTTCCGGAATTTGAAGTACTTTTGGCAATGATTTCTTATATTTACGCGAACACTACACATTGAAATAATACTAGTTTTTACGGAATTTATCGCGTATATTTAACTTTTTAATACCCGACGTTTCGAGAGCTTTACAGCACCCATGGTCACGGGAAGGACTGAGATGTTTAACGTCCAGATGTCATAGTTAACCGCGGTTACCATAGATTAAAATTTTATTTTATTAAATTTTAATCTATTATATCTAAAATTTTAGAAGACCCTTAAGCTTGAGAAGCTAGTTTGAAAAGCATACCGGTCTGTACCTGTGCCGATTGAAGGGAACCTGGTGCAGACATTCGGCGTCGGCAACCTTAAAGTCAGAGCTGCTGTGAGGCTTGAGTACCACGAGACGCTTAAGGACGCCTTGGCTCATGCACTGGAGGTGGAAGCCATACGGTAGGATCATCGTTCCCGTCGTGTCAGGAAGGTTGCAACAGCTACAGTTCGCGACCGCAATAAAAGATACAGCCCTAGGTGCTACGGCTGTGGAGAAAGGGGCCATCTTCGATCCAGCTGCCCTAAGTGAACTGTAAAAAGGGAAGGTGATCGATTTCGTGGGGGTAGTGCGGCTAACTGCACCGCCCAGCAGCAGTAAGAATACGACTTTGTAATCGAACATCGCAGCGGGAAATCTGAAGGCAACGCAGATGCATTGTCAAGAAAACCTTGTCCTGAAAGTTGCAAACATTGTACTAGGCAATGGGGTAAGGAACTAGTATCCGTGAGGATGCTCAGGACAGACCACCTAAGCAACGAGTGGAAGAACAGTCCACAACATGCACAGCAGGAAGATTTAGAACATCAAGTCGGTTCCGGAACGGATGAAGGCCAGTGCTCCCAAGTTCAAGTGGAGCGACGTCTTAACGATGAGTTCGACCACGAAAAGCTATTGCGACAGTTTGCTGATTTAGGATGGAGTTCTATGCCGTCGAAATGTTTGGGGAGACAGCTATCATTTGCAAATGGTCCCTGAAGCTAAAATACCAGATGTTCTACAGCTGTACCATAATGGTTGTTCGGGAGGCCATCTGGGAGTTAAACAAACTCTACTGAAGATCTGAAAACGGCTTTACTGGATCCACTGTCGTGACGATGTCGAGGTTTGCTGTCGCAAATGTACAAGTTGTGCGACTGTAAAAGGACCTCAGACTCGTAGTAGGGGTACATTGTAATTGAAAAATATTGATGCATCATGGGAGAGGATATTCCTTGACGTGGCGGGGTCGTTTCCGGAAAGTGTGTGAAAGTAATAGATTACTTTATTAAGTGGCCAGAAGTCTTCGTCATTGCAAATCAAGAAGCTTCAACAATTGCGGACAAATTTGTTCATGAAGTCTTCTGTCGTTTTGAAGTACCTTTATACATTAACACGATCAAGGAAGTAATTTTGAGCCTCAAATATTCCAGGAAACTTGCTGAGCTATGGGAACTCATAAAACAAGAACAACTTCTTATCACCCGCAATCTGATGTATTTGTAGAAAATCGGCAACGAGATTGGGATAATCACATGCAACCGTTTTTGTTGTCTTATCGAAGCGCTTTTCATGAAAGTATATCAGTGACTGCAGCTTTCGCAAACTTTGGAAGAGAATTACAACTGCCTACAGGTCCGATCACTGGAATACTCCTGATGCCCCAGCCAGTATAACCGATTATGCAAATTACTTGCGGAATAAAATGAATGACATTCATGAGCGCGTCATACAATCGGGGCAAATAAAAAATATCTGAAAAGATAAAAAGCCGGTATGATCGCAAAATGAACAACGAAGGGTATAATCATTTGTTCACTGCGAGATCTGCGGTGAACTGTCAAACATGAAAAATGTTTCCCGCCGCCCGCCCTCGTCTGACTGCCTTGTAATGCTCATACGTCACTCCCTCCCGCATACTTTTTACCATGCGCGGTTTATTTATAGTATACACACATAGTCATTACCGTGTAGTGGCGGTGTAAGAATATACATTACCTCATATCGTCCCGTGAATACCGTAAGAGGCGACAGAGGTAAAGAAATCAGGAGATGTCAGCAGTATCTCCCTAATAACGACAAAAATGAAAAACTGTGGTTGGCAACCCGTTTAACAAGCGTGGCAATTATGGCAAATATCCCACCTATGATGCATTATATGAAGGTGGACTCTGTTCAGCAGCGGACTTTAATAGGCTGTAACGGTAACTGTAACGTTACTTATCTCGGAATGAAATTTTTGTTAAACAACATCGCCGTATTTCATCGTGTAAGAGGCGACTACGTAAAACCTTATGGCTTCCGAACCATCTCGTTTACGCCAAACGCAAAAGAGTGGAAACGTCTGGTATTGCGATCGTCAATCTGCCTGTCAAGTGTTACGATTACGAGACGTCACGTCCACCACCAATACCAAATAAAAAAATTCCTTCGCGTTTCATACTTTCCGATTAATATTGGTATATTGTCATTATTATATAACAAAATTCAAGGTTATGAAGCAAAAAAAATGTTTAGCTTTAATTGAATATAGGCAAAAGTTTTCATAGATTTCTGCACGATATAAAAACGGAACCATAAAGTTGAATTATTCTTTGGCAACCATCCAACATTCAACGCAAACAGATTAGAAATATTTCCTGAGAAAAATTTACCTTAAATATAGTATATTTATATAGTTCTATAATTTTAGTATATTAATTCGATTTTTTAACGATTTTTTTTTGCATAGCGGCCGTTATTGACCGCCCTGACCAAGTATCATCATTGGTGGTTCTGCCATGTTTAAATTCAGCGCACCAGTTCAAGTTTCTCCATTTTTCATATATTCACTATTCCTATGAAATGTGAATTTTCAAAAAAAAATGGATGTAGTTCTACTATACCCATTTTTTTTGAAACTAGTACTACGTACTATACTCCAAATACTCATTTAGTTATTTCTCGCCTTATCTACTAACAAATTTAAGTTTCGAATAAATTTGAACGCATTTCTATAACTCATTGATAAGTATCCTATTCCAAAAACTTTTTGATCAACCTCGTAAATTATACATACATATAGTTCTCGGCCATGAAGATGCATCATATCGAGACTTAGAAAGTGACTATCGACTATAATCGATAGGTTGGATAAGTCGATCTAGTGTTAAAAATGGAGTTTTCAGGTACATGAGCCTCCAAGTTTTATTGAAGTTGTTCCATCTCTCTGAAAAAAATCACAAAGTTAAACAGACATTTTACACCTTTGTCAACTGATAAAATAATCTTTATTATCAAAACATAGCATGTATGTCTAATAATCTAGGTGTATGTCTATGACTTGCGTAGAAACCAAATCACTTTATAATACGATTACCTTTAAGTACATGCAAATGCATATGGAATATGATTACGATTTCGTGCTGTAATTACGATGTAAAACGAAAAAAAGTTTTAAAATCCACATTGTTTCGGATTTCTGGACTTAAATATATTAATTTGCCGATTTTGCCAATTTTGGATAACCCGCCACTAAGGATCCAGCGAATGCAAGAAAATGGTTCGTGAAATAGAAGAGGACTATGAAATGTTTACTGATACAGTTTTTTTAAAAGTTTCAAATTGTTATACCCCCACTCCAATCCAGTATCAATCTGAAATCTTGTATCTCTTACATACATAAGATATTGCATTAAGCATGTTTATAGTATTGTTGCGTGAATAAGTCAACGTCATACATTAGCGCCATCTAGTGTCAGGAACGAGAGCGAGGGGAGCTTTGCAGAAAATGACATCACAAATCTTTCAACCGACAGCGCCATCCGAAGAACTAAGTTTCTAGAAAATCTACACTCGAACACTCGTCGCTTTGCGCGCATTTACTTGAATATTCCGGATGCTTCATTGCTAATTTGTATATATAGGCGCTGCAAGATGCGATCGGGGCAGTATTGGATTTGGCGAGACAAGCGAAGCTTCGGAGCGGAATAAAGTGAATTAGTGTGTTTAATTATTAGTGTTTTAACTTTAATTAGTGTAAAGTGAATTAAAGTGTTGATTTAGGTAGCTCTATCGGCAATTTTTATTGTCACGAACCTCAAGCTCGTAACAGTATGATATACAAGTCACCAAGTCTATATGACGTGTGCCCGTGTGAAATAAAGTAGTAACAATTTTTCTACATTATCATAGCGTGTTATCTATGATTATCTTAAACGTGGTATATACTACAGATTATCTTATACGTGTTAGAGTTATGCTGCAGTTATGTTAGTAGTACAGTTTTAGCACGAATTGGTCGGCTCGACCGGGGAAGGACCACGCTATCACAGAATACCAGCGTAGAATAGTAGCTTAATGCTGCTATGTTTGCTGGTGAGTGCAGAGAATCGGAGACTCTTTTTACTGAAAACGAGGCACTCCATCTTAGTCCTCACGAGTAATAACGCATCGGCATTTTGATTCGTAATCGAGGATAGATGTAGATGTCTTTGGGCCCAGCAACCACTTACCATCACATCAGGTGGACTGTGTGCTCGTTTGTCACCCTTTTCCTATAAAAAAGACCTGTTTTGGTATTGTTTATTCAGAAAAACATTTATTTGCAAAACATACTTTACAAACACATAGTTAATCGTAGGTGTTCATTATAATAGTAGGGCTAACACGTCGTACACATTAAGATTTTACAAAAAAAAAAACATGTTTTTTATTATATTCTGTATTTTTCATCGAAGAAGTTTGTAATTAAAATAAAAACAAAATACATTAAAATATATGTAAGAGTATATTGAATTAAAATTCATCATTCTGTCAGTAACAAAAACAGTAATCTATCACTTAGTTTTTTTTTTCTTTTGGGAAGCTTTTGGAAAGACAAATAATGAACCGTCCGTTTTATTTTCGCCAACATTTTGGCATTTAATTCTTTTTAATTTTGTTTTTAACATGTCTGCGATGGAGCTGGCCATATTTTTTATATTTTCTGGCCCAACAACACGTGGCAGGTGTATTTACTTCGTTTAAGAAACAAATTGTCATCACTGACAACTAAGATTGAACGGCTCATTACTAGTAAATGTGTTTCTGGTTTTTACAGAAACACACCGTCATTATGCTGCTATTTTCTATTAATATTTATTAGAATTCAGTGCGAGCGCAATCCTGCTATGGTCGAGCCCACAACTGTTATACTCTTAAGTGTGGCTCTACAAATCTCTCTCTCTCTCTCTCTCTCTCTCCCTCTCTCTTCTGTTACTTTTAGAAATATACGTAGGTCACTTAGTTTTGAGATGCTCGAAATTTAAATATGGAATACACCCGTGTTATATGTTTCTAAAGAGCAAATTTATTTAGAAATAAAACTTTATAAGCCAATTGCTCCATATTAAAATAAAAAGTTCTATTAATTTTCCTGCAACGCTTCCCGCGTCTTTTATTTGAAACGATGGATCTTAACCGTGAACATTTACGCGCTATGATCTATTACGATTTTAAATTTGGTTTAATCGAACAATTACATTTACAACGGTTACAGTCAGCATTAGGGGACTAAGCTCCATCACGCGCAACAATTTTAAGGTGGTTTGCTTAATTCAAAAAGGGTAAAATTAACCTTAAAAATGACCAAAGAATCGGGGCCCCGCAAACAGCAGTAACGGCAGAAAATGTATGGACTACCGAAATGTTGGTGCGAGAAGACCCACGAATCACATATACGGACAGCTAAAAGATTGTAAGTGTTAGTTCGGGGAGCATTCATACAATTCATGTCGATGGATCCCTCGTTTGCTTTTCGTTAGCGAAAAACAGACCTGTGTGGATTGATATCATGAAATTCGTCTACGTTTTGAAAACGGGGCATCTAGGCGTGTTTCAGAAATCGTTACTGGTGATGAGACATGGATCTATCAATATGATCTAGAAAATAAAAGGCAATATTTGGTATGGGTCTACTCAGAAGGACAGTTACCGACAAAACTGCAAAGACCTCGCAGCGTCGGCACAAAAATGGTGGCTAGTTTTTTTTCGCGGAGCGGACATTTGTCGACGTCAATGCTGAAATATTGTAGGTTATCAACTCTGAGTGGTATACTACAGTTGCTTTACCCAAATATTTTCAAGCTGTGCGTGAGATAAGACCTCTTCAAGGTGTTGAAACTCTAAGTCACCCACCCTACAGCCCTAACTTAGCTCCTTGTGATTTCTTTTTGTTCCCCAGAGTCAAAGAAAAATTAAAGGCAAGTTTTTTCAAGCGCCGAAGAAAACGTGGCTGTCTACGAAGAAGCGATTTCCGAACTGTCAGATCAAGGCTGGCAAATGTGTTTTCAGAGTGTGTTTAGGTGAATGGAACTTTGTATAGAGCATGATGGAGAATATTTTGAAAAAATTTAAAATAAATATTAATAGTATTTAGAATAATTTTTGTATATCTCAAAACTTATTGAGTGTCCTACGTAATGTAATATTTTTGTACAAAAATTATGTACATTCATGAAAGTATCAAAATATTTATTCTTTATTATCTCTTCCTTGTGAAAATTTAAATTAAGAAATAAAATCATAATAATTGTATAAAACGAGCGAATTTAAAACATATAATCATTAATTCCACGGGCATTCTTCCACGAGCAATATAGTGTGCGTTTAATGACGCATATTAAATAAATTGAAGTGTAAATTGGAAAGCGATTAAAAATTCTGGAGGGCTATTATTGCTTCCTGACCAAAATCTGAAACAAGTTAAGGTTTACCTCAAAATATAGGGCAAAACATTGCTCTGCATAATAATACATTTCTAACACATAACGCAAGAGATTTTACCACGCAAGCTGCAGGACCCATTTTAGCCAACTTTGAAAAAGGAGGACGTTCTTAATTCGTCTGTTGGTTCTGTTTTTTTTTTTTTTATAGAATACCGTAGATCGTTACTTAGTGCACAATTGTGTCAGTCTAATCTATAAATCCGCCGCTTATATCGTCGGTGAGAGTGAGTCTTGGACCATCGTATTTAGAGTTCCGATTAAGCAGGTTATAGAGTTTAGCAACAAAGGGTAATTGAAACAGGTGACGGGCAGCAGCATTTTCCTAATAACAACTTAAAATAACGAAAAATAACTGCGGTTGACAACCCTCTCACCAAGCGTGTCCCCCCCAATTTAATTGGCAGACCTATGTTCAGTAGACTTTTATAGGCTGTTATGGTAATTGTATCAGGTGTCTCGGTAATTATTCATAAATTAAAAACCAGTTTTGAAAATGTATAAATAACAAAAGTAAAATAGAAATCGATATTCATGAACTTGAAGCAGCCCTTTATTGTTTTAATAACAAAACGTGAAAATTATCTCTATATACTAAACACAAAACGTGTTAAAATATTGGACTATATTAAAGTAATTTAAGCCCTTAAACACGTTTAAGCTACACCACAAATTACTTGAGTACTTAATAAGCCCACAGCGGTTCATTACAAAATAATTAAGAGCACTGCAAGACTTGTTGTAATACTAATCTTAAAACGTTATTTTGCGAGTGAATTGTTTTTTCTTCTACAGAATAAAAGAAATTTATGGAGTAGGTCTCTCCGGTAAAGAGAAATATTATTCTGTTTAGTCAGTAGCATAAAATTATCAAAAGGAAATCTAAATCCAACAAAGACTCGGATTTATATGCAACTCTCAATGAGAAAAATAATTATTATCCACATGCATTCGTGCAGCATGAATAATAATAATTACCCACAGACTTTAAACTACTGACTGTAAGCAACTGTACTAACTTTAAACTATATTTAGTCGTTTGATAACTAGTCTCTATTATGGTGTTATTATAAAGCATTAAAACTTTAAAAAAAAGTATGAAGCAGTGTAAGAATATCAACCATCATCGTCATGTGCGAGTCAAAAACTTTGATTTTCTTGATATCTGAAAGATTCAAAATCGTGCCAGTATGCAGTGCCAGTGTTAGCGCCGGTGTACACTGCCAGTATACAGTGCCAGTGTACAGTGACGGTGTATGAGAATTCACCATCCACGTAAGATTATCTGGTAGGTGACTTCAGCGGCGAGAAAGGAAAATAAATGAGACGAGCAGTGTTCTTCCTAAAAACAACTCGAAATAGTAGAACACAGCGGTTGCAAACTCGTCGGCAATTATTAATAACTATGAAAAAAAACCACCTCCGTTCCCTGGTATCTCGACCAGGCTCAAGCTATCGGATAAGGGAAGGGCCCACGCTCTCCCAGGATATCAGCATAAAATAGCTACTTAATACTGCTATGTAACATACGGTGAGTGTATAGTGTAGTGTATACGATTCTTACTGGAAACAAGGGATTCCTGAGAATCTGATGGTAAAACTTGAAGGGAATCTTGGTCATCGCATAGGCATTTTAATTCTTAGTCGAAGGCAGATGTAGGCGTCTGTTAGTCACGGCATCGGATGGCCCACACTGTACTTTTTCAATCTGACAAACATCTCGTTTATATAAAAATATCATACTTTGTGTAAAATAGCAGTATAATGATGCTGTGTTTCATATGTTGAGTTTGGATAATCGAAGACCCATTTTACCGGTAACGGGGCATTCCATAGTAGTCCTAAAAACCACAATAAATTATAAAAATGTACACTCTTTTTATATTTCCTTTTGAGTAACAGACAATCTGATGACATACACCATAAAGATGAAGACGAATTTTATAAACAAACTGCTTATCCCTTTTCAATGTTAGAAAATTTATTTAAAAAGTCCAATATTAAATTTCAAAGACTGGTTGACATGACTCTACACTCACCAACCCGTGCACTTAGAATGGGGCAGCGTATACAAAAAATGCATACCTGATGACAAATTGATGAATGAAAGTTTTATTGACAGTAAACTAATATCAAACTGTTAAAAAAAAGATCATAGATACATAGTTTTTTTTTAAATATATTGATTTTATCTTCTCTTCCTTTGAAATCTATTTTCATCACCTGAATAACAAGATCTCATTTATTATTCTAGTTAGTATAAATAACAGTGAAATGAAGCTTCTGTAGAGTATGTACGCTAAATTTATTGCTGAGGGCAGAGAAACCTTTTGTTAAGTGCAGTGCCTACATAGTAAGTGACATTGAACGCAAATGAGCATTCAAGCGTAGCTGGAGTAATGCAAGTCAACATTGTTGTTACAAAGGAAACTAAGACTTTAATATCATCTGGACTTCACTACATAATTTTATGTGCGTAGTTAAATACATGTGTCTGTTTAAATGTATAACATGAGTATATTATGCTAAAAGATAAAATTGTGCTAAAATATATCTTAGTTCACAGGGGTGCCAACACGACTGCTTTTTGGTTCCTAATATAAAACACTCACGCCTGTTACCCAGAAGGGTAGGCAGAGACTACGATCTTCCGTTTGGCACGATCCTGACACCACTCTCTCGCCTCCTTTACATCCCCTCGATACTCTAAATCTGGCCTGATCTTCAATATATCGTCAATTTAGTTGGTAAACTTTCGCCGAGGGTATCCGTGACATTTAACATTATGCAACATAGATTTTCATTATGATTATTTATAGTAAGTATATACAGAATAGTAAAATGAATAATACGTGTGTTTCATCAATTGCCTAAGACCCTGTATGAATTATGCGCAAAGGCTGTGGCGGAATAGCAGGAGTAATGGGTTTTCCGTTACAACTGAGTCACAGACCGTTTTGTCACAACTAAAAAGTTATTATTATCTCTCTATTTAAATTTTAACATTGTATTTTTGTGTGGCAAATAAATACTTTTTATTTATTTATTTATTTATTTAATAGCCAAAAAGTCGTGTTTCGAACGAAATAGGGAGGTACAGGAGGTCATTTTCAAAAATCTTTCTACAGCATGGCCATAAAACAATGCCCCTAAAACTTCTGGCTCTGGGTACCAAATTTCATTTTAAAAGCACAATGTGAAAAAAATGTACTAAAGAAAAGTGACCCTGTGTCAAAAATCCTTGCTGATTTAATTCGGTTCGGATGAGGTGTAACACATCACTCTTTGTTTCTTAATTCCGGTTTTATGACCATTTTTTTCATATCAAAATGCAAATTTCCATAGATTAGCTTAACACAAAATAATTTTGAAGTTTACCATGCTACTAATTAAAGTGCTAGTTTTTTGTACGTTGAAATGCCAGAACTATCTCCGTGCTTGTTACACTTAGAATTTGTGAAAAGGACATCAACTCTTCACTAATATTATCGAAATCTTAACTTTGTCGAAAATGACCAGAACTTCCGTCTTATTTCAGGTAGCGAGCGATATATTTTATAAGAAACAAAAGGACAAAGAAACTGTGTCTTCCTTTCACACTAATTATTTAGTCATTTGTTGCCATATGCCATAACACAAAAATGCCATAACACCCGTCTTAATCGAGGCAGAGAGAGGCCGGGGGAAGCGCGTGCGCGTACGTATCTTTAGTGATTTGCTTTCTGCCTGTGACTACTCATGTATTCTAATGCTCTGTATGTTTTGTGAACAATGTTAGATTTAAGCAATCTATCACAAGTCTGTGACCTGCGCTGTGTGAATCGGACTTTGTGATCGCTACGGATTGGCTAGATAATTGGACAGATTGCCGCTTCGAGGAGAGAATACATCCAACGGGAGTATGCAAAAATGCTGCTTCGAGGAGAGAATACATCCAACGGGAGTATGCAAAAATGCTGCTTCGAGGAGAGAATACATCCAACGGGAGTATGCAAAAAATCCATTATCTTTATGGCTTTTGCGAAGGCAATGCTCAGGCTGCTGCCAGGGAATATCAACAACGCTACCCTAATCGTGACCGTTTTCCAGAGTACAGGATCTTTATGCACGTAAATAACGGATTCTTACCCGGTTAGCATGTTCCGAGTGTAGGTAGACCGGTGATACGATTGGAGAATGAAGAGCAAGTACTGAGAGACTTGAGAATGGACCCTGGTATTAGCTAACGCCAAATATGCTGAAATCTCGGGATTCCAAGATCGACAGTGCAGCTTATCATTCGAATAGATAGAGATTCAAATAGATTCCATGCTTACCACGTGCAAAAGTCAAACTATAAACCTAGAGTCAGATTTTGCAGAGAGATACTAAGACACCACAAAGAAGACCCACAGTACTTCAACAAAGTGGTTTGGACGGATGAGTCAAATTTCGGAAGAATTTCTTCTTCTTCTCCCTCGACACCGCCCTTAACTCGATAGACTTTTTTCTTTGGGGTTATTTCAAAGAAATATTGTATCAAGGAGAAAGCAACAGCGAACAAAGACAAAGCTCGAGTTTGCTAGGGTACAAATTATAAACAACAGAGCTGCATTCCGCAGATTATGTACGAATTTTATAAGGCAGTGCAGATTATGCATTATGACTAGAGGCAGAAATTTTGAACATTTAATATAAAAATTGATTAAATAAATATCACCTAAGAGTAGGTCTTTGTTACGTTTATTTCATGATGGCATCTGGAATTACTATTAGCATAGATTTTAATTTTCTGTTAAATTTACCATTTTATAAATTTCCATCTGGTACGAAAAACCGATCATAAAAGCAGTATTCAGAAACAAAGAGTAATGTGAAAAAAATTCAAAATTTTTGGAAAAACACTAATTGCTTTTGAAATTTGGTCCTTAGAGCAGCAGCAGAAAATAAAATTATTCATAATTTTTAGGACCATTGTATTATCGCCATGCTTTAGAAAGATTTTTTGGAAATGACCCCCCGTTTCGTTTGATCAACAAATTTTTTATCTCTCTGTATAACCCAATTACTATTATGTGGAAATAATTTAACATTAGTTATTATTTTCAAAAGGTATCTAAATGTATCTTTTTTACGCGTAATAATTAGTTTGTGATGAAATGAAATATTCCATTCAAAATTTATAGCAGAATTTATAGCAAGTGATGAAGCATGTTATTTTGCACGTAAAATGTTTTTCATGTGTCAAGCATACAATTTTGAATAAGACTACAAATTCAGCTATGTTGGTAAAGACGTCTCTCCAAGTTTGTTTTATGGTCTTACGGCATAAAATGGTAATTTTAATACAATTAAATTAGGCCCAGTTTACATTTTGAGAAGTGACAAGTGCGAGTGGCAAGTGCATCTGACAAATTTCAAGTACTTAGTGCTTATTTTATTGCCACTTATCACTTGTCACTGCCTGTTTATACGTAATAAACTGTAGCAGCCAGGCTAATCAATCCTAAACGGCAATAAGTAATATATACCCTGCTGCTACCATTACACAGAAGGCGAAGATCTGAAGAAAACATTTATTTCCTAATTACCCCCGGCTACTAAGATACTGCGGGCTGCATATCGATGCGAGATAATTTGACGTATATATTTAACGTTCTAATATAGAAACAAGAAACAGCCGCAAATATCATCAGCGCCGCATCGTCTTCAATGCCGTTTCTTCAACGCCGCAGCTTCGCCTCTTCTTGCTGTTCAGGAGATGTGTCCCACGCCACCGCCGCTCGCCGATTACGCGCGCGCGATTTTTTTTTGCGTCCGAAGCAAATATGGGCAAATTTCCGGAAAGCGGGGGAGGGAGGCGGTGAATGCTCATAGCATACCACGCAGCCGGCTGCGTGGTTATGTGGAGACTTTTACCCACTAAACACCGCCTTAATGGTTTGGCTTACCGATCTGACGAGATATCTCTAAGCCGTATACGGACGCGACCCTCCTTGGCAGAAAGGAGGGCGCAGCGCGCGCGCGCCGGTCTGAACCACTTTTATAGCCCCGTCCAGCAACGCAGCTACGAGAAGCTCTCCACGAGTTTCACGCCGGCAAAGGGAGCGTACATAATAGTTGTACATAATATTTTGATTAATCTTTATTGGTCAGAATGTATGAATTGTAATTGGCTAGGTAAATAAAAATTGTTACTATTGGTAAACTAACGACGTAGCCGGACATACATATAAATATAGGCAGGGTTGACGTAAAAAAACTACCCCATACTCCATTCGTCTGCACATCAAAAAATAGTTTCATTTCTCCGCCACTAAACCACTCGGGGTCTGTTAATAGTGTACCTCATATCACCACTATTATAAAACACTTGTCTTTTTCAGTTGCACTTACCACTCGCACTTGTCACTTCTCAAAATGTAAACCGGGTCTAACTCTAAAATATCCTAGAATATAAATGACAAGTTAATGGAGAAAATGAAAATAGAACACGTGAATACAAAATATAAACGTAATTTAGTTTTAGAACATTAAATGACAAGTTAACGGAGCAAATGAAAACAAAACGCGTGAACACAAAAAAGAAACGCAATTGATTTTTATAATTATCAGTATCAATGAAACTTTTTGGGCATTTTTGTATGTATTGTGTATATACCTAACTGCTAAAATGTATAAATTTTTTCTTTGCAAAACGCCATACATTTTCTTATAACATCATACACGTTGCAGCTGTTTTATAGCCACAACGTGAAAATGTAAGCTAGGCTAGTAAAGGAGCACAATCCGATGGAATACCAGCAGAAGTAGCAGCTTAATAAAGGCAATGATTGGTTTGAAATTCGAGGATTTTTGTTCTTTTTTTTTAAATCTTTATTTTCAAAAAAGGGGTTTTGTCACACAGTGACTATGTCACCCCCGTGATATACACACAAAAATAATAACAGAAAATAAAGTAATGAACACATAATAACATGAAAAGTAACAGAGCTACATAAAATAAAAATAAATTTAGCAACAATAATAGATATTGTGCAAAATCCTGTGGTTATGTTTACCCTTATGAGTAAGAAAATATTACATTTCGCTAAACTAACATTACATGTAAATAAAAACCTGCTAACACTTTAAAGATGTTTAGAAACTTAAGTAGCTTTTCCCTCGTTTTATTTTTGTGTCCACGCCATTTTAAATTTCTGTCCAGCCACACGCCTAAATATTTAACACTATCGACTCTTTCAATACGTTCGTTGTTGATGTTTAAAGTAATATTACTACTGTTTGAGTTTCTCAAGTGTCCTCTTGTAAATGCGCAAACTTTGGTTTTTCTGTGAGAAATGTTTAAACCGATATCTGTTATCATAGAGTTTAAAGCAACTAGCGCATCTTGAGTAACAGAAACTGCATCCGTTATATTTTTACGGCTAGTATAAAGTACAAAATCATCAGCGTATTGAGATATACATACTTGATTCAGATTTTTGCAGATATAGATAGTTGTTGCGTTAAATAATAATGGCGATAAGGGGTCACCTTGTGCTATACCGGTTCCTGTATATCTGCTTACACACTCTTCATTGCTTAGTTCGGTAAATAACCTTCATGAGTGCAAATATTAGTAGAGGTAATGACATATTACGGTGCGTACTCCTAAATTATCTAGCGCACCTAAAAGACTTATAATATTGACATTGTTGTATGCGCCGTCGATATCAACAAAACACCCTACAGTAGCATCTCCGTTACCAAAGCCACTCTGTATTCGTGACACTAACCTAGTCAAATTGTCCAGGCAAGATTGCGATCTTCTAAAGCCTACTGTTTCATCTGGTAAACAACTATTTTTTTTCAAGGTACCATTCCAATCTGCGCGTAATAATTGTGTGAAAAATCTTGCATGGACAAGACAGAAGGGCTATAGGCCTAATATCTGAATTTGAGTTATTGCTAATTTTCGGTTTCGGTATAGGCATTATTTTTACATATCTCCATTGTCTTGGTACAAAGCTTGAAAGCAAAAATCTGTTGTATAAAGATACGAGCACAATTTTAGCAGCGTTCGGAAGGTTCTTGATCATAGAGTATGAAATGTCGTCTGCGCCAGGTGCAGTATCGGACTGTTTAATTGTGTTTGCGAGTTCATGAATCGAAAAGGGTAAAGATAGATGTACGTTCTCGCTATTAAACACAGGAGCCAGTAGATCTGCATAATCAGGTGCTAAACTATACAGTAAGGAATCAGCTGACTCACGGGTAATGGTACTTCTCGCTATCCTGCACCCCTTCAGCCACTTCATTTTAGCCCACATTTCACTTGAAGTTGACACACTGTCAATGCTGTCACAGAAGCCTTGCCATGACCTATTTTTACTACTACGAATAATTTTTTGTGCCAACCTGACCTTGTTTTGTAATGCTTCTAAATTTACTGGTGTAGGGTTTCTCCTAAAAACAGCAAGTGCCCGACGTCGTTCCGCTACAGCTTTTGAAATATCCGGATTCCAATATGGTCTAGGAGTGAACCTTTGTTGGTGAAGAGGATTTTCACATATTTTTATAAACGGGATACACTTATCAGCTGCCTCGTTAATAATATCGATGAAAGCGTCGTACGCAGACTGGTGATCATCTGGTAATATAAAGCCTTCAAGCTTTCTCTCTATGTGTGTCTTATACTGCGACCAGTCAGCCTTTTTAAAATTGCGGTTTCTTTTATAGATATTGGATGTGCCAATATTAGTTTTCATCTTAGTCATTAAATGGTCACTTCCCAAATTTTCATTTAGTACTATCCAGTCGAACTTCAAAGCTATATCCAGAGAAGCTAGAGATAGGTCAGGGGCAGATTTTTGTACTATGCTGTTAACCAGTTTAATTCTAGTGTGTGAGCCGTCATTCAGTGAAACAAAATTATTGTCTAAAATGGAATCCAAAATTTGATCACCTCGTGAGTCCGTTCTAGTTGACCAGTTGGTGTGGTGGCCATTAAGATCTCCCGCAATTATTGTCTTTCGTCTGGCAAGATTGAAGATTTGGTCCCAGTCTCTCAAGGTGGTACGAGCGGATGGTGGGCAGTATAAGGAGTATACATTTTCTATATGTTTACAATTTAAAATTCTAATATGGAGGATCTCAATTTGTGAATTTAGCAGTTCAACATTATGTTTTTGTGCCTTAATTGACCTGTGAGTCAATATAGCTACGCCTCCAAATCCGTCAGCACGATCCATTCTAAAGACGTTATAGTGGCTAATGTGAAAGTAACTACCCGGGTCTAACCAAGTTTCGCTCATAATAGCAATGTGTATTTTTTCTTGAGTTAATAGAACTTCTAACTCTGTACATTTAGGTTGAATGCTTTGCGCATTCCATTGTAGCACATTTACGTAGATTTGTGAGTTGTTGTTATTCATAATTGTTTTACGAAATTGCAACAAGGCTGATCAGAAATAAACTGCAACACTAATGATATTAACGCCTCCAATATATTATTTCCACAGCCTTTTATCTTGTCTTCCCACGAGCTACTTTCCTCTTTCAATATATTCTCTTTTAATTTTTTAAAAAATAATTTCCAAGACAATTGTTCTTTATTTTTCGATCGATTCTCATCACTTAGCTTGTCGTCCATTCTGCTTTCTTCTTCACTAACATCGGTAAAAAATTCAGGTATATTTTGTTCCTGTTCTTTGAGGGCCCTTCTTCTATTCCGTCGTTTCTCTGACTTAGAGCTTTTTCTCGTTTCTTCCGGGGGTGTTTTCGTAACACTAGCGTAGGTATGCACATCACTTGGCCCGGGAATCTGCTTATCTTGTTGTGATGATTCATTTTCAGATGTAGGTTGTGTAATTAGAGGTGGGTCATTTTTCGTAATCGGTGGTCGAGGTGACGGCGGGACATACAGCATAAGGGCTTTTTTGTAGGAACAGTTAAATTCCGCCATGAGTTCTCTAATTCGTTTCTCTTTCAAGAAAACAGGGCAAATTTTAGCCATTGCCATGTGTTTTCCCATACAGTTATTACATTTGAAAGTTGTCGTTTCACAGTTAGGACTTTTTGTACATTTAGGACAAATTACTTTTAGAGAAGGGCACATTCTAATCGAGTGACCAAATCGCCAGCAACGGGAGTATTGCGTCACTGGGTATGTGTAAGGACTCACTTTTACCCTAGTGTCATAGATGTAAACATACGACGGTAATGACGATCCCTTAAAACATATTCTTACAGACTCGCTATGTTCCCAATGACCGTCATAAGTGTTCTTTCGCTTTAGTCTTTTTACTGCTAAAATTAAAGTTTCACTTTTAAGTCCCAGTAATATCTCTTCTTCGCTCAATTCTAGTTCAATATCTTTTATGACCCCATATGATTGACTAATTTCTAAAGCTTTTTGGCGTTTAAAACCATTCTCGTTAAATCTCTTGCACTGTACAAAAGATTCAGCACTTTCTTCGCTATTAAAATGAATCAATAACTTAAATGCATTTATGTACTTAATTTTCGTGACGTTTTTAATACTTTCTGCTTTTAAAATTTTTGCCAATCCAAATTGTTTCGGAAGTTTATCTGTGCATGTCAAACATACTTCAATTTTATCCTCCGTAATTCTCGTAAGTACATTATCCTCTGTACATTCATTATATCTATTTGCCTTTCGCTTTTTTGAGGGTCTCCCTAAGAACATGTCATTCATATCTTCCGTACTACCCATCTGTGAAATATCCTCCATAATCACTGTAATCTCCCTTTCAATTTTTGTTCTTAATTCACAATATTTCAGAGTAAAATTTAAAAAAAAACATGCAAAAAACGGGCATGTAAGTAACATACTTTTTTGTTGTTTTGTTTATTTACAATGATATTTTTTAATGATTTTACACACACCAAGTTGTAAGATTTCTTTTCGGCCTAGGAGTCCATCTGGGTAGATAGCTACTGTTTTTACGGTAATTATTAGTGCTACTGGTGCCACCCCAGCTCTAACAAGGTACCCTAAGATAAGCCGCACGAGGTGCATCGAAATATTTAAAACCAATATTATCATTGGAACCGGTCTATTGCAGTTTTATGCTCCAGCACAATTATCCTATTTTTATGATGTGATTAATACTTCGGTTTGTTTATCTCTTTCCTATTTTTTTAGGTGACAAACGTGCACACAGTCCACCTAACGTAAGAGAATGCTGTAGTTCATATACACCTTGACACCAATCCTCGATTAAATATTAAAATGCAAATGTCAAGACATTTCTCACCCCTGAGGACTAAGAAAGAATGCCTCGTTTACAGTAAAAAGGGTCTACACTTATCATACAAAACACAGCAGCATTAAGGGTTCATTTTAGGGGGTATTCCATAATAGAGCGGTACTACACTAGTCGACCATAATATAGCTGCATACTCCATGCTGCATGCTCTACCACAAGTTACAGCCTATACGTCCCACTGCTGGGCACAGGCCTCCCCTCATTTCTGAGAAGGTTTGGTTTTAGGGCAAGGAAGTGTCCGCCGCGCTGCCTCAATGCGTGTTGGAGAACTTCATATGTCTTCGAAATATTTTAATTTATTTTTTTCTTCTTCCTCAGGCATGCACGCTTCCTCACGATGTTTTCCTTCGCCGCTGAGCACGTGGTAAATCAGCACTTAAAATTTCAATTAACAATTTCATTGGTGCCGACGGGGATCGAACCCGGGTTACTTGCGTTCTGTTATATTTACAGCGAGCGTTAACCATCTGAGCTACCACGGTACTCTCATATATATATATATATATATATATATATATATATATATATATATATATATATATATATATATATATGTATGTATATATATGTGTGTGTGTATTGTATACTTTTACTGAAATATTTTAATTACATAATCCTGAAATATTTGTAATAGTGAGTGACGAGAACCGGAAAATCTTTTTGGTAGTTCTATTCTGGCATTTTATTCTTTCATTTATTACAACCTGTCAAAAGTCTACTGCTAATCTTAGGCCTTGCCTTGCTAGCATTGAACAGAGAGCAATACATCTAAAAATGCCAAACCTTTATCTAAACCAGTGACGAGGGGAAGCTTAAAATATCCTACTCTGTCACATAACGCTGGTGATTTAACGGTAAAATCCTTTAATATGGAGAAGGTAAATAACCGAGACTGTTACGGACTAAAAGTTTGTAGTTAAAATATTTTAGTGAATTAATAAAATCAGGCGGTAATTTTCCGAAATTTGTCTATTTGAAGATGTGAAATAATTAAGTTAAAATCCGCTTAAAAATACATGGTGAGTATTACCCAGTTTAAGAAGCACCTACCTCACATTCACAATTGCATGCCCTATCAATACTAATACGTATTTCCCAAATACCACGACCCTTTTCCAGGCTTTTAGGCTCTTCAATTCCGTCCTCCATGGTGGCACTACTCCAGAGGCGTGGAGCAGAAGTGCGGTGGTCTTGTTCTTTAAGAAAGGCGACACCGCTCTCTTGAAGAACTACAGACCGATTTCCCTTCTGAGCCGCGTCTACGTGCTGTTTTCGAGAGTCATTACGAATCGTCTCGCACGCAGACTCGACGACTTCCAGCCTCCCGAACAAGCCGGTTTCCGAAAAGGCTTCAGTACCATAGACCACATACATACCCTGCGGCAGATTGTACAGAAGACTGAAGAGTATAATTTGCCACTTTGCCTGGCCTATGTGGACTATGAGAAAGCCTTTGATTCCGTCGAAATTTGGGCGGTGCTGCAGTCCCTTCAGCGGTGCCAAGTTGACTGTCGGTATATCGAAGTGCTGAAGTGTTTGTACAGTAGGGCTACGATGGCTATCCGAGTACAGAACCAGAGCTTGAAACCTATCCAACTGCAGAGAGGTGTAAGACAGGGTGACGTTATATCCCCGAAACTCTTCACCGCTGCTTTGGAAGACGTTTTCAAGCTACTGGACTGGAAAGGATACGGTATTAACATCAATGGCGAGTACATCACCCACCTTCGATTTGCCGACGATATAGTCCTTATGGCAGAATCGCTGGA
Organism: Parnassius smintheus behrii; assembly: GCA_036936625.1. NCBI lineage: Eukaryota > Metazoa > Arthropoda > Insecta > Lepidoptera > Papilionidae > Parnassius > Parnassius smintheus. Next base: position 18,562,768 of record JAUPFT010000001.1, read on the forward strand.
GGACTTAAGCACTATGCTCAATGACCTCAATAGTGCCTCCCAACGGATAGGTCTTAAGATGAACATGGACAAAACAAAGATCATGTTTAATGTCCATGTCACACCTATGCCGGTAGTTATTGGGAGCACTATGCTCGAAGTTGTTGACGAGTACGTTTACCTGGGACAAATAGTCCGACTAGGTAAGTCCAGCTTCGACCGAGAGGTCAATCGACGGATTCAACTCGGCTGGGCAGCGTTCGGGAAATTACGACATATCTTCTCGTCAGGTATACCTCAATCTCTAAAAACTAGATTGTACAACCAGTGCGTGTTGCCAGTGATGACCTACGGATCTGAGACGTGGTCCTTCACTGCTGGCCGTATGAGGACGCTCAAGGTCGCTCAGCGAGCTATGGAGAGGGCTATGCTCGGAGTTTCTCTGCGTGATAGACTCAGAAATGAGGATATCCGCAGTAAAACCAGAGTGACCGACATAGCCCAACGGATTAGTAAGCTGAAGTGGCAATGGGCCGGCCATATAGCTCGAAGAACCGATAACCGATGGGGAAGAAAGGTTCTCGAGTGGCAGCCTCGTACCGGTAGGCGTAGTGTAGGGCGACCCCCCACTAGATGGAGTGACGACCTGGTAAGATATGCAGGAAGTCGATGGATGCAGGTGGCTCAGGACCGTGCTTTGTGGCATTACTTGGGGGAGGCCTATGTTCAGCAGTGGACTTGTGAAGGGCTGTAATGATGATGAATGATGACGACCCTTTAACACAACCACTCTACGAAACATACCACCCTCGAAAATACGACTCTTTTTTGCCTCTAAATAAGGCAGCATCAGGAAAAATAGACATCTCGAAGTATATTTCTATTACCTCTAAATACCTATGGATTTTATCGTTATATTAATCAGGGTGTATGCGTTATATATTGCCAGGTCAAGTCGTTTTAGGTAGCAAGCGAACCTGCACCGGATATTCTTTGCATCCCTCCCCCACCGTTATCGTGGTTGCCACCGAAAACTGGAATAGTGGGGCCGCCGTGGACTGGAGGACATCTAATGATTTCTTATATTTACGCGAACACTACACATTGATTAAAACTACTTTTACGGATTTTTTCGCGTTTATAATAATAACGCGAAATAGTTTTAATCAATGTGGAGGACATCTCTTCATAACTCTAATTATGGTGTATATTGCCATAATTGCCACGTTTGGAGAGACGGTTGTCAACCGCAGTTTTTTTATTTTTATCAGAATGATACTGATGCCTTTTTTCTGCCTCAGTATCGCTCTGTTACCTCTTACGACACCTACGGGAAAATATGGGGTAGTAGGTATTCCAGCCTGCCAATACACGGCAATGCACATTTCCACTGTCAAATACTCTTTGATCTGGGACAAGACTTTGAGTTTATAGAAACAGTTACGCATGGTTTCTTCAATACGACACTCAAAACCCAATTTTCGATCCATAACGAGACCTAAGTTTCGAGCTTACAATACATGTTCTAAATTCTAAAGGTTTGCTTTTGATATTAATTAGTGAATTGAAATGTAGAATAGTATTTGTCTGGTTATTTGTTCCTAGTAATTATGCTTAGGTTTAATGGGGTTCAATACGAGATTATTTTGTTAACAACAATCGGCTATGTGTTCCAATTTCGAAATGATTTTAGTTATTGCTATATTGCTCTCACTGTATTCAAAAGATATGTTAAATTGAAGGTCGTATAAATTAGTCGTCGTTAATATTGAAATCGACTATTTTCTGTCATTGTTATATTTAAACCCCCTATAAGCAGAAGTAAATTATTTCTGATTGAACGAAGTTTTTAAACAACACTAAAATTCATTAGTCAAACAGTTCAGTTTCGAATATGCGTTTCTCTATGATTGGATGTGAAACAACGACAGATAAATATTTTTTCAAATAAAAAAGCAAAATAAGTTTATCTAAATAATATACAAAGAAACAGTGTACATTGTTGCATCAAAATTATCATTAGGAAAATCACCATTATGGACCGAAGCCAAGAAATGGAATCAACAAAGACTACCTAGTTTATATCCCAGACCACTATGAATAACCGTATACATCGCCGTAAACAAGCGTTTTAAAAGAGAAACACATATTAAGTAATTTAAAACATGTTACAATTGATGTCTGTTTTTTCTTTCATTTCATTACACTATATCAAAAGTCCAATGCTGAACAGAGGTGCACACTGCCACATTCGGAGATTTTTACAATAGTTGCCACGTTTAGCACTTCTACGTGGTATGTCCCCTTTCCTGCCTAGGGGTCCGTATATGTAGGTACCACACCCATACCTGTAAAATATCCGTCAACCCAAATCGTCCCGTGGATGTGGTACCATCTTCACAGCATCATCTTAACAACAACTAGATTCAAAGTAAAAAAACTGCGGTTGCCAAGCCCCCAATGGGAATGTATGGCAAATACGGGGGTATTATAAGATTATCTGCGGGGAAGCCACTATGTTCAGTGATGTTCAGTAGTTGACTTTGATAGATACTACAATCTATCAAAGTAAAAAGATAAACGTGATTTCAGAAATTGTTAGATCTCGTCATCTACTGAACGGGTTTAAGAATCGTTCTCGTTAAATGACTTCGTAAAATTATATTTGTAAGATATTATAAAATATAAAATAAATATTAATATTGCGCGCCATCCTCTTCGCTCTGACAGCGCGCGACATGTTATACTCCCGTTCACTCGGAACCTTTTTGGCGGGAAAATTTGTAAGTTAGAAAATTTTTTGCTATATTGCAAATTTTGCTATATTTTCACTTTGAGATAATATTTATGGATAAAACTTACAGGAATTCTTGTTGAATGTATAAACTATCGAATAAAATTATTTTTGGTTGCTAGAAATTGTAATAAAATACGTAAATTACCCTGTATAGCATAGTAGTAGTATATACTTCAATTTTAGTGACAAAATTACTACTAATTTGAATTCTACACTTTTGTTTTAGGAGAAATTTATATCAAATTGTTTGGAAATATGTATATTTTTATGTTTTATGTGTTTCCATTCGTTACTCATACCAAAATATTAAAATATTAAAAAATTAAAAAAAAAATAAAATAATATTTTATCTGTATGACATTTCGAACAATATTTCTAAAATATGTTTGTGTGAATTTGAAATAAATACAACGTCATGTTATTTGAAATATATACGAAAACTATTTTTACTTACATTTTACACTAAAAATAAATGAGAATTTGAAAAATAACACATTTATAACCCACCTGCCAAAACGGGCTTTCCGGAATTTGAAGTACTTTTGGCAATGATTTCTTATATTTACGCGAACACTACACATTGAAATAATACTAGTTTTTACGGAATTTATCGCGTATATTTAACTTTTTAATACCCGACGTTTCGAGAGCTTTACAGCACCCATGGTCACGGGAAGGACTGAGATGTTTAACGTCCAGATGTCATAGTTAACCGCGGTTACCATAGATTAAAATTTTATTTTATTAAATTTTAATCTATTATATCTAAAATTTTAGAAGACCCTTAAGCTTGAGAAGCTAGTTTGAAAAGCATACCGGTCTGTACCTGTGCCGATTGAAGGGAACCTGGTGCAGACATTCGGCGTCGGCAACCTTAAAGTCAGAGCTGCTGTGAGGCTTGAGTACCACGAGACGCTTAAGGACGCCTTGGCTCATGCACTGGAGGTGGAAGCCATACGGTAGGATCATCGTTCCCGTCGTGTCAGGAAGGTTGCAACAGCTACAGTTCGCGACCGCAATAAAAGATACAGCCCTAGGTGCTACGGCTGTGGAGAAAGGGGCCATCTTCGATCCAGCTGCCCTAAGTGAACTGTAAAAAGGGAAGGTGATCGATTTCGTGGGGGTAGTGCGGCTAACTGCACCGCCCAGCAGCAGTAAGAATACGACTTTGTAATCGAACATCGCAGCGGGAAATCTGAAGGCAACGCAGATGCATTGTCAAGAAAACCTTGTCCTGAAAGTTGCAAACATTGTACTAGGCAATGGGGTAAGGAACTAGTATCCGTGAGGATGCTCAGGACAGACCACCTAAGCAACGAGTGGAAGAACAGTCCACAACATGCACAGCAGGAAGATTTAGAACATCAAGTCGGTTCCGGAACGGATGAAGGCCAGTGCTCCCAAGTTCAAGTGGAGCGACGTCTTAACGATGAGTTCGACCACGAAAAGCTATTGCGACAGTTTGCTGATTTAGGATGGAGTTCTATGCCGTCGAAATGTTTGGGGAGACAGCTATCATTTGCAAATGGTCCCTGAAGCTAAAATACCAGATGTTCTACAGCTGTACCATAATGGTTGTTCGGGAGGCCATCTGGGAGTTAAACAAACTCTACTGAAGATCTGAAAACGGCTTTACTGGATCCACTGTCGTGACGATGTCGAGGTTTGCTGTCGCAAATGTACAAGTTGTGCGACTGTAAAAGGACCTCAGACTCGTAGTAGGGGTACATTGTAATTGAAAAATATTGATGCATCATGGGAGAGGATATTCCTTGACGTGGCGGGGTCGTTTCCGGAAAGTGTGTGAAAGTAATAGATTACTTTATTAAGTGGCCAGAAGTCTTCGTCATTGCAAATCAAGAAGCTTCAACAATTGCGGACAAATTTGTTCATGAAGTCTTCTGTCGTTTTGAAGTACCTTTATACATTAACACGATCAAGGAAGTAATTTTGAGCCTCAAATATTCCAGGAAACTTGCTGAGCTATGGGAACTCATAAAACAAGAACAACTTCTTATCACCCGCAATCTGATGTATTTGTAGAAAATCGGCAACGAGATTGGGATAATCACATGCAACCGTTTTTGTTGTCTTATCGAAGCGCTTTTCATGAAAGTATATCAGTGACTGCAGCTTTCGCAAACTTTGGAAGAGAATTACAACTGCCTACAGGTCCGATCACTGGAATACTCCTGATGCCCCAGCCAGTATAACCGATTATGCAAATTACTTGCGGAATAAAATGAATGACATTCATGAGCGCGTCATACAATCGGGGCAAATAAAAAATATCTGAAAAGATAAAAAGCCGGTATGATCGCAAAATGAACAACGAAGGGTATAATCATTTGTTCACTGCGAGATCTGCGGTGAACTGTCAAACATGAAAAATGTTTCCCGCCGCCCGCCCTCGTCTGACTGCCTTGTAATGCTCATACGTCACTCCCTCCCGCATACTTTTTACCATGCGCGGTTTATTTATAGTATACACACATAGTCATTACCGTGTAGTGGCGGTGTAAGAATATACATTACCTCATATCGTCCCGTGAATACCGTAAGAGGCGACAGAGGTAAAGAAATCAGGAGATGTCAGCAGTATCTCCCTAATAACGACAAAAATGAAAAACTGTGGTTGGCAACCCGTTTAACAAGCGTGGCAATTATGGCAAATATCCCACCTATGATGCATTATATGAAGGTGGACTCTGTTCAGCAGCGGACTTTAATAGGCTGTAACGGTAACTGTAACGTTACTTATCTCGGAATGAAATTTTTGTTAAACAACATCGCCGTATTTCATCGTGTAAGAGGCGACTACGTAAAACCTTATGGCTTCCGAACCATCTCGTTTACGCCAAACGCAAAAGAGTGGAAACGTCTGGTATTGCGATCGTCAATCTGCCTGTCAAGTGTTACGATTACGAGACGTCACGTCCACCACCAATACCAAATAAAAAAATTCCTTCGCGTTTCATACTTTCCGATTAATATTGGTATATTGTCATTATTATATAACAAAATTCAAGGTTATGAAGCAAAAAAAAATGTTTAGCTTTAATTGAATATAGGCAAAAGTTTTCATAGATTTCTGCACGATATAAAAACGGAACCATAAAGTTGAATTATTCTTTGGCAACCATCCAACATTCAACGCAAACAGATTAGAAATATTTCCTGAAAAAAATTTACCTAAAATATAGTATATTTATATAGTTCTATAAATTTAGTATATTAATTCGATTTTTTAACGATTTTTTTTTTGCATAGCGGCCGTTATTGACCGCCCTGACCAAGTATCATCATTGGTGGTTCTGCCATGTTTAAATTCAGCGCACCAGTTCAAGTTTCTCCATTTTTCATATATTCACTATTCCTATGAAATGTGAATTTTCAAAAAAAATATGGATGTAGTTCTACTATACCCATTTTTTTTGAAACTAGTACTACGTACTATACTCCAAATACTCATTTCGTTATTTCTCGCCTTATCTACTAACAAATTTAAGTTTCGAATAAATTTGAACGCATTTCTATAACTCATTGATAAGTATCCTATTCCAAAAACTTTTTGATCAACCTCGTAAATTATACATACATATAGTTCTCGGCCATGAAGATGCATCATATCGAGACTTAGAAAGTTACTATCGACTATAATCGATAGGTTGGATAAGTCAATCTAGTGTTAAAAATGGAGTTTTCAGGTACATGAGCCTCCAAGTTTTATTGAAGTTGTTCCATCTCTCTGAAAAAAATCACAAAGTTAAACAGACATTTTACACCTTTGTCAACTGATAAAATAATCTTTATTATCAAAACATAGCATGTATGTCTAATAATCTAGGTGTATGTCTATGACTTGCGTAGAAACCAAATCACTTTATAATACGATTACCTTTAAGTACATGCAAATGCATATGGAATATGATTACGATTTCGTGCTGTAATTACGATGTAAAACGAAAAAAAGTTTTAAAATCCACATTGTTTCAGATTTCTGGACTTAAATATATTAATTTGCCAATTTTGCCCATTTTGGATAACCCGCCACTGAGGATCCAGTGAATGCAAGAAAATGGTTCGTGAAATAGAAGAGGACTATGAAATGTTTACTGATACAGTTTTTTTAAAAGTTTCAAATTGTTATACCCCCACTCCAATCCAATAGTATTGTTGCGTGAATAAGTCAACGTCATACATTAGCGCCATCTAGTATCAGGAACGAGAGCGAGGGGAGCTTTGCAGAAAATGACATCACAAATCTTTCAACCGACAGCGCCATCCGAAGAACTAAGTTTCTAGAAAATCTACACTCGAACACTCGTCGCTTTGCGCGCATTTACTTGAATATTCCGGATGCTTCATTGCTAATTTGTATATATAGGCGCTGCAAGATGCGATCGGGGCAGTATTGGATTTGGCGAGACAAGCGAAGCTTCGGAGCGGAATAAAGTGAATTAGTGTGTTTAATTATTAGTGTTTTAACTTTAATTAGTGTAAAGTGAATTAAAGTGTTGATTTAGGTAACTCTATCGGCAATTTTTATTGTCACGAACCTCAAGCTCGTAACAGTATGATATACAAGTCACCAAGTCTATATGACGTGTGCCCGTGTGAAATAAAGTAGTAACAATTTTTCTACATTATCATAGCGTGTCATCTATGATTATCTTAAACGTGGTATATACTACAGATTATCTTATACGTGTTAGAGTTATGCTGCAGTTATGTTAGTAGTACAGTTTTAGCACGAATTGGTCGGCTCGACCGGGGAAGGACCACGCTATCACAGAATACCAGCGTAGAATAGTAGCTTAATGCTGCTATGTTTGCTGGTGAGTGCAGAGAATCGGAGACTCTTTTTACTGAAAACGAGGCACTCCATCTTAGTCCTCACGAGTAATAACGCATCGGCATTTTGATTCGTAATCGAGGATAGATGTAGATGTCTTTGGGCCACAGCAACCACTTACCATCACATCAGGTGGACTGTGTGCTCGTTTGTCACCCTTTTCCTATAAAAAAGACCTGTTTTGGTATTGTTTATTCAGAAAAACATTTATTTGCAAAACATACTTTACAAACACATAGTTAATCGGAGGTGTTCATTATAATAGTAGGGCTAACACGTCGTACACATTAAGATTTTACAAAAAAAAACATGTTTTTTATTATATTCTGTATTTTTCATCGAAGAAGTTTGTAATTAAAATAAAAACAAAATACATTAAAATATATGATGTAAGAGTATATTGAATTAAAATTCATCATTCTGTCAATAACAAAAACAGTAATCTATCACTTAGTATTTTTTTTCTTTTGGGAAGCTTTTGGAAAGACAAATAATGAACCGTCCGTTTTATTTTCGCCAACATTTTGGCATTTAATTCCTTTTAATTTTGTTTTTAACATGTCTGCGATGGAGCTGGCCATATTTTTTATATTTTCTGGCCCAACAACACGTGGCAGGTGTATTTACTTCGTTTAAGAAACAAATTGTCATCACTGACAACTAAGATTGAACGGCTCATTACTAGTAAATGTGTTTCTGGTTTTTACAGAAACACACCGTCATTATGCTGCTATTTTCTATTAATATTTATTAGAATTCAGTGCGAGCGCAATCCTGCTATGGTCGAGCCCACAACTGTTATACTCTTAAGTGTGGCTCTACAACTCTCTCTCTCTCTCTCTCTCTCTCTCTCTCTCTCTCTCTCTTCTGTTACTTTTAGAAATATACGTAGGTCACTTAGTTTTGAGATGCTCGAAATTTAAATATGGAATACACCCGTGTTATATGTTTCTAAAGAGCAAATTTATTTAAAAATAAAACTTTATAAGCCAATTGCTCCATATTAAAATAAAAAGTTCTATTAATTTTCCTGCAACGCTTCCCGCGTCTTTTATTTGAAACGATGGATCTTAACCGTGAACATTTACGCGCTATGATCTATTACGATTTTAAATTTGGTTTAATCGAACAATTACATTTACAACGGTTACAGTCAGCATTAGGGGACTAAGCTCCATCACGCGCAACAATTTTAAGGTGGTTTGCTTAATTCAAAAAGGGTAAAATTAACCTTAAAAATGACCAAAGAATTGGGGCCCCGCAAACAGCAGTAACGGCAGAAAATGTATGGACTACCGAAATGTTGGTGCGAGAAGACCCACGAATCACATATACGGACAACTAAAAGATTGTAAGTGTTAGTTCGGGGAGCATTCATACAATTCATGTCGATGGATCCCTCGTTTGCTCTCCGTAAGCGAAAAACAGACTTGTGTGGATTGATATCATGAAATTCGTCTACGTTTTGAAAACGGGGCATCTAGGCGTGTTTCAGAAATCGTTACTGGTGATGAGACATGGATCTATCAATATGATCTAGAAAATAAAAGGCAATATTTGGTATGGGTCTACTCAGAAGGACAGTTACCGACAAAACTGCAAAGACCTCGCAGCGTCGGCACAAAAATGGTGGCTAGTTTTTTTTCGCGGAGCGGACATTTGTCGACGTCAATGCTGAAAAATTGTAGGTCAGTCAACTCTGAGTGGTATACTACAGTTGCATTACCCAAATATTTTCAAGCTGTGCGTGAAATAAGACCTCTTCAAGGTATTGAAACTCTAAGTTACCCACCCTACAGCCCTAACTTAGCTCCTTGTGATTTCTTTTTGTTCCCCAGAGTCAAAGAAAAATTAAAGGCAAGTTTTTTCAAGCGCCGAAGAAAACGTGGCTGTCTACGAAGAAGCGATTTCCGAACTGTCAGATTAAGACTGGCAAATGTGTTTTCAGAGTGTGTTTAGGTGAATGGAACTTTGTATAGAGCATGATGGAGAATATTTTGAAAAATTTTAAAATAAATATTAATAGTATTTAGAATAATTTTTGTATATCTCAAAACTTATTGAGTGTCCTACGTAATGTAATATTTTTGTACAAAAATTATGTACATTCATGAAAGTATCAAAATATTTATTCTTTACTATCTCTTCCTTGTGAAAATTTAAATTAAGAAATAAAATCATAATAATTGTATAAAACGAGCGAATTTAAAACATATAATCATTAATTCCACGGGCATTCTTCCACGATCAATATAGTGTGCGTTTAATGACGCATATTAAATAAATTGAAGTGTAAATTGGAAAGCGATTAAAAATTCTGGAGGGCTATTATTGCTTCCTGACCAAAATCTGAAACAAGTTAAGGTTTACCTCAAAATATAGGGCAAAACATTGCTCTGCATAATAATACATTTCTAACACATAACGCAAGAGATTTTACCACGCAAGCTGCAGGACCCATTTTAGCCAACTTTGAAAAAGGAGGACGTTCTTAATTCGTCTGTTGGTTCTGTTTTTTTTTATAGAATACCGTAGATCGTTACTTAGTGCGCAATTGGGTCAGTCTAATCTATAAATCCGCCGCTTATATCGTCGGTGAGAGTGAGTCTTGGACCATCGTATTTAGAGTTCCGATTAAGCAGGTTATAGAGTTTAGCAACAAAGGGTAATTGAAACAGGTGACGGGCAGCAGCATTTTCCTAATAACAACTCAAAATAACGAAAAATAACTGCGGTTGACAACCCTCTCACCAAGCGTGTCACCTATGGCAAAATCCCCCCTCAAAGGGGAGATTTTGCAATAGGTGACAACCCCAATTTAATTGGCAGACCTATGTTCAGTAGACTTTTATAGGCTGTTATGGTAATTGTATCAGGTGTCTCGGTAATTATTCATAAATTAAAAACCAGTTTTGAAAATGTAAGTAAGTAAGTAAACACGTTTAAGCTACACCACAAATTACTTGAGTACTTAATAAGCCCACAGCGGTTCATTACAAAATAATTAAGAGCACTGCAAGACTTGTTGTAATACTAATCTTAAAACGTTATTTTGCGAGTGAATTGTTTTTTCTTCTACAGAATAAAAGAAATTTATGGAGTAGGTCTCTCCGGTAAAGAGAAATATTATTCTGTTTAGTCGGTAGCATAAAATTATCAAAAGGAAATCTAAATCCAACAAAGACTCGGATTTATATGCAAATCTCAATGAGAAAAATAATTATTACCCACATGCATGCATGCAGCATGAATAATAATAATTACCCACAGACTTTAAACTACTGACTGTAAGCAACTGTACTAACTTTAAACTATATTTAGTCGTTTGATAACTAGTCTCTATTATGGTGTTATTATAAAGCATTAAAAACTTTAAAAAAAAGTATGGAGCAGTGTAAGAATATCAACCATCATCGTCATGTGCGAGTCAAAAACTTTGATTTCCTTGATATCTGAAAGATTCAAAATCGTGCCAGTATGCAGTGCCAGTGTTAGCGCCGGTGTACACTGCCAGTATACAGTGCCAGTGTACAGTGACGGTGTATGAGAATTCACCACCCACGTAAGATTATCTGGTAGGTGACTTCAGCGGCGAGAAAGGAAAATAAATGAGACGAGCAGTGTTCTTCCTAAAAACAACTCGAAATAGCAGAACACAGCGGTTGCAAACTCGCCGGCAATTATTAATAACTATGAAAAAAAACCACCTCCGTTCCCTGGTATCTCGACCAGGCTCAAGCTATCGGAGAAGGGAAGGGCCCACGCTCTCCCAGGATATCAGCATAAAATAGCTACTTAATACTGCTATGTAACATACGGTGAGTGTATAGTGTAGTGTATACGATTCTTACTGGAAACAAGGGATTCCTGAGAATCTGATGGTAAAACTTGAAGGGAATCTTGGTCATCGCAAAGGCATTTTAATTCTTAGTCGAAGGCAGATTTAGACGTCTGTTAGTCACGGCATCGGATGGACCTCACTGTACTTTTTCAATCTGACAAACATCTCGTTTATATAAAAATATCATACTTTGTGTAAAATAGCGGTATAATGATGCTGTGTTTCATATGTTGAGTTTGGATAATCGAAGACCCATTTTACCGGTAACGGGGCATTCCATATTAGTCCTAAAAACCACAATAAATTATAAAAATGTACACTCTTTTTATATTTCCTTTTGAGTAACAGACAATCTGATGACATACACCATAAAGATGAAGACGAATTTTATAAACAAACTGCTTATCCCTTTTCAATGTTAGAAAATTTATTTAAAAAGTCCAATGTTAAATTTCAAAGACTGGTTGACATGACTCTACACTCACCAACCCGTGCAGTTAGAATGGGGCAGCGTATACAAGAAATGCATGCCTGATGACTAATTCATGAAAGTTTTATTGACAGTAAACTAATATTAAACTGTTAAAAAAGAAAAAGATCATAGATACATAGTTTTTTTAAATATATTGATTTTATCTTTTCTTCCTTTGAAATCTATTTTCATCACCTGAATAACAAGATCTCATTTATTATTCTAGTTAGTATAAATAACAGTGAAATGAAGCTTCTGTAGAGTATGTACGCTGAATTTATTGCTGAGGGCAGAGAAACCTTTTGTTAAGTGCAGTGCCTACATAGTAAGTGACATTGAACGCAAATGAGCATTCAAGCGTAGCTGGAGTAATGCAAGTCAACATTGTTGTTACAAAGGAAACTAAGACTTTAATATCATCTGGACTTCACTACATAGTTTTTATGTGCGTAGTTAAATACATGTGTCTGTTTAAATGTATAACATGAGTATATTATGCTAAAAGATAAGATTGTGCTATAATATATCTTAGTTCACAGGGGTGCCAACACGACTGCTTTTTGGTTCCTAATATAAAACACTCTCGATCTTCGGTTTGGCACGATCCTGACACCACTCTCTCGCCTCCTTTACATCCCCTCGATACTCTAAATCTGGCCTGATCTTCAATATATCGTCAATTTAGTTGGTAAACTTTCGCCGAGGGTATCCGCGACATTTAACATTCTGCAACATAGATTTTTCATTATGATTATTTATAGTAAGTATATACAGAATAGCCAAAAAGTCGTGTTTCGAACGAAATAGGGAGGTACAATAGGTCATTTTCAAAAATCTTTCTACAGCATGGCCATAAAACAATGCCCCTAAAACTTCTGGCTCTGGGTACCAAATTTCATTTTAAAAGCACAATGTGAAAAAAATGTACTAAAGAAAAGTGACCCTGTGTCAAAAATCCTTGCTGATTTAATACGGTTCAGATGAGGTGTAACACATCACTCTTTGTTTCTTAATTCCGGTTTTATGACCATTTTTTTCATATCAAAATGCAAATTTCCATAGATTAGCTTAACACAAAATAATTTTGAAGTTTACCATGCTACTAATTAAACTGCTAGTATTTTGTACGTTGAAATGCCGGAACTATCTCCGTGCTTGTCACACTTAGAATTTGTGAAAAGGACAGAAACTCTTCACTAATATTATCGAAATCTTAACTTTGTCGAAAATGACCAGAACTTCCGTCTTATTTCAGGTAGCGAGCAATATATTTTATAAGAAACAAAAGGACAAAGAAACTGTGTCTTCCTTTCACACTAATTATTTAGTCATTAGTTGAAAAATGCCATAACAGCCGTCTTAATCGAGGCAGAGAGAGGCCGGGGGAAGCGCGTGCGCGAACGTACGTATCTTTAGTGATTTGCTTTCTGCCTGTGACTGCTCATGTATTTTAATGCTCTGTATGTTTTGTGACTAATGTTAGATTTAAGCAATCTATCACACGTCTGTGAACTGCGCTGTGTGAATCGGACTTTGTGATCGCTACGGATTGGCTAGATAAGTGGACAGATTGCTGCTTCGAGGAGAGAATACATCCAACGGGAGTATGCAAAAAATCCATTATTTTTATGGCTTTTGCGAAGGCAATGCTCAGGCTGCTGCCAGGGAATATCAACAACGCTACCCTAATCGTGACCGTTTTCCAGAGTACAGGATCTTTATGCACGTAAATAACGGATTCTTACCCGGTTAGCATGTTCCGAGTGTAGGTAGACCGGTGATACGATTGGAGAATGAAGAGTAAGTACTGAGAGACTTGAGAATGGACCCTGGTATTAGCTAACGCCAAATGTGCTGAGATCTCGGGATTCCAAGATCGACAGTGCAGCTTATCATTCGAATAGATAGAGATTCAAATAGATTCCATGCTTACCACGTGCAAAAGTCAAACTATAAACCTAGAGTCAGATTTTGCAGAGAGATACTAAGACACCACAGAGAAGACCCACAGTACTCGACAAAGTGGTTTGGACGGATGAGTCAAATTTCGGAAGAATTTCTTCTTCTTCTCCCTCGACACCGCCCTTAACTCGATAGACTTTTTTCTTTGGGGTTATTTCAAAGAAATATTGTATCAAGGAGAAAGCAACAGCGAACAAAGACAAAGCTCGAGTTTGCTAGGGTACAAATTATAAACAACAGAGCTGCATTCCGCAGATTATGTACGAATTTTATAAGGCAGTGCAGATTATGCATTATGACTAGAGACAGAAATTTTGAACATTTAATATAAAAAGTTGATTGAATAAATATTACCTAGGAGTAGGTCGTTGTTACGTTTATTTCATGATGGCATCTGGAATTACTATTAGCATAGATTTTAATTTTCTGTTATATTTACCATTTTATAAATTTCCATCTGGTACGAAAAACCGATCATAAAAGCATTATTCAGAAACAAAGCATAATGTGAAAAAAATTCAAAATTTTTGGAAAAACACTAATTGCTTTTGAAATTTGGTCCTTAGAGCAGCAGCAGAAAATAAAATTATTCATAATTTTTAGGACCATTGTATTATCGCCATGCTTTAGAAAGATTTTTGGAAATGACCCCCCGTTTCGTTTGATCAACACATTTTTTATCTCTCTGTATAACCCAATTACTATTATGTGGAAATAATTTAACATTAGTTATTATTTTCAAAAGGTATCTAAATGTATCTTTTTTACGCGTAGTAATTAGTTTGTGATGAAATGAAACATTCCATTCAAAATTTATAGCAGAATTTATAGCAAGTGATGAAGCATGTTATTTTGCACGTAAAATGTTTACCATGTGTCAAGCATACAATTTTGAATAAGACTACAAATTCAGCTATGTTGGTAAAGACGTCTCTCCAAGTTTGTTTTATGGTCTTACGGCATAAAATGGTAATTTTAATACAATTAAATTAGGCCCAGTTTACATTTTGAGAAGTGACAAGTGCGAGTGGCAAGTGCATCTGACAAATTTCAAGTACTTAGTGCTTATTTTATTGCCACTTATCACTTGTCACTGCCTTTTTATACGTAATAAACTGTAGCAGCCAGGCTAATCAAACCTAAACGGCAATAAATAATATATACCCTGCTGCTACCATAACACAGAAGGCGAAGATCTGAAGAAAACATTTATTTCCTAATTACCCCCGGCTACTAAGATACTGCGGGCTGCATATCGATGCGAGATAACTTGACGTATATATTTAACGTTCTAATATAGAAACAAGAAACAGCCGCAAATATCATCAGCGCCGCATCGTCTTCAACGCCGTTTCTTCAACGCCGCAGCTTCGCCTCTTCTTGCTGTTCAGGAGATGTGTCCCACGCCACCGCCGCTCGCCGATTACGCGCGCGCACTTTTTTTTTGTGTCCGAAGCAAATATGGGCAAATTTCCGGAAAGCGGGGGAGGGAGGTGGTGAATGCTCATAGCATACCACGCAGCCGGCTGCGTGGTTATGTGGAGACTTTTACCCACTAAACACCGCCTTAATGGTTTGGCTTTCCGATCTGACGAGAGATCTCTAAGCCGTATATACGGACGCGACCCTCCTTGGCAGAAAGGAGGGCGCAGCGCGCGCGCGCCGGTCTGAACCACTTTTATAGCCCCGTCCAGCAACGCAGCTACGAGAAGCTCTCCACGAGTTTCACGCCAAGGGAGCGTACATAATAGTTGTACATAATATTTTGATTAATCTTTATTGGTCAGAATGTATGAATAGTAATTGGCTACGTAAATAAAAATTGTTACTATTGGTAAACTAACGACGTAGCCGGACATATAAATATAGGCAGGGTTGACGTAAAAAAACTACCCCATACTCCATTCGTCTGCACATCAAAAAGTAGTTTCATTTCTCCGCCACTAAACCACTCGGAGTCTGTTAATAGTGTACCTCATATCACCACTATTATAAAACACTTGTCTTTTTCAGTTGCACTTACCACTCGCACTTGTCACTTCTCAAAATGTAAACCGGGTCTAACTCTAAAATATCCTAGAATATAAATGACAAGTTAATGGAGAAAATGAAAATAGAACACGTGAATACAAAATATAAACGTAATTTAGTTTTAGAACATTAAATGACAAGTTAACGGAGCAAATGAAAACAAAACGCGTGAACACAAAAAAGAAACGCAATTGATTTTTATAATTATCAGTATCAATGAAACTTTTTGGGCATTTTTGTATGTATTGTGTATATACCTAACTGCTAAAATGTATAAATTTTTTCTTTGCAAAACGCCATACATTTTCTTATAACATCATACACGTTGCAGCTGTTTTATAGCCACAACGTGAAAATGTAAGCTAGGCTAGTAAAGGAGCATAATCCGATGGAATACCAGCAGAAGTAGCAGCTTAATAAAGGCAATGATTGGTTTGAAATTCATGGATTTTTGTTCCTTTTTTTTAAATCTTTATTTTCAAAAAAAGGGGTTTTGTCACACAGTGACTATATCACCCCCGTGATATACACACAAAAGTAATAACAGAAAATAAAGTAATGAACACATAATAACATAGAAAGTAACAGAGCTACATAAAATAAAAATAAATTTAGCAACAATAATAGATATTGTGCAAAATCCTGTGGACCCTTATGAGTAAGAAAATATTACATCTCGCTAAACTCACATTACTTGTAAATAAAGTTTGATTAGCATTTTGGCTTCATGATAAAGTGGAGATAATAGGATAGCATTACATATGCCTACATTGTGATTGTTCAAAAATGTCATATCTTGCCTTTGAACCTCGTTCCGAGCACACTCCATCAAAACATGGTGCACATCTTCTACAGTATTACACTCCGAGCAATGAGGGGAGTCTGAAATTCCTATCAGAAATCGGAACTTATTCGACGGGATGTGCCCAGAGCGGAGTCTTAAGAGCGCAACAATATTTTTCCTGTTAATTTCATTTTTTTCAAACCATGGATAACGAGAAGGTTGACACTGAATGGTTCTGTACCATATTCCCTTACTAAGTGAGCGTTCATCAAAATACTCTTGCCATAATTATCTACAATTTACTTTAACCTCACGTAACAGTTCGGTGTGTACTGGTAATGTACTATATGTAATACCGTCACTAATAGCGCGGCTTGCAGCTCGATCAGCCTCCTCGTTACCCATGATGCCCGTATGAGAAGGTATCCATTGGAAGATTACCACCTTATTTAATGCACTAAGCTTATATATAGAATCTAGGATACTATAGGCTATCGGAAGTCCTCGAATACTCGGGGGCAGCCGAGCCAAATGTAACAGGGCGCTCTTAGAATCGGATAATATGACTAATTGATTGTAATTCAAGGTTGTAACGTACGATAAAGCCTCGGATATCGCGATCAGTTCACAGTGCATTATAGAAACGTCAGCTTTTATTTTAAACCGTACACAGATGTCCATCTGCTGGTCAACAAAGGCCGCACCGCATCCAGTTTTGTCCTTTGATCCGTCTGTGTAAATCTTATAGTGTGTGTTGTACTTGTTATTTAGGAAGTTGCAACATATATTACGTGAATTATCTATACCGACATGCCTCTTAGGGCATTCCATTGCGTCTACTATAGTCTTAATATTATGAGATATTTCATATCTACTAATCCAATCGCTGAGAGAGTAAATCAATAGTTTGGAGTCAGAATGCATAGAAAGATTACAATATTTGTTATAAGTTTGAACCAGTAACGGAACTTTCTTTCTCCTCCAGTATAAGCCCTGACACTGACTGTTTAGTTCTTCTAGAACGCGTGTTGTTATATTATTTTTGATTGAGCTAGACTTAAACCAAAATTTTGCCGCAAGATATCTTCTACCGATGAAGAGTGGCTGTAGGCACAGTTCACTATCCATGACATGGATAGGGGTGCTTCTTATGAATCCGCCTATCACCCGCATCGCTTGATTCTGTACTTTATCTACTTTGTATAAATGTGTATTTACACTAATACTATCATATAAGAAACAACTGTAGTCTAGTCTGCTTTTAATTAATGAAATATAAAGACCTAACCGGAACCTGCTAACACTTTAAAGATGTTTAGAAACTTAAGTAGCTTTTCCCTCGTTTCATTTATGTGTCTACGCCATTTTAAATTTCTGTCCAGCCACACGCCTAAATATTTAACACTATCGACTCTTTCAATACGTTCGTTGTTGATGTTTAAAGTAATATTACTACTGTTTGAGTTTCTCAAGTGTCCTCTTGTAAATACGCAAACTTTGGTTTTTCTGTGAGAAATGTTTAAACCGATATCTGTTATCATAGAGTTTAAAGCAACTAGCGCATCTTGAGTAACAGAAACTGCATCCGTTATATTTTTACGGCTAGTATAAAGTACAAAATCATCAGCGTATTGAGATATACATACTTGATTCAGATTTTTGCAGATATAGATAGTTGCTGCGTTAAATAATAATGGCGATAAGGGGTCACCTTGTGCTATACCGGTTCCTGTATATCTGCTTACACAATATTCATTGCTTAGTTCGGTAAATAACCTTCATGAGTGCAAATATTAGTAGAGGTAATGACATATTACGGTGCCTACTCCTAAATTATCTAGCGCACCTAAAAGACTTATAATATTGACATTGTTGTATGCGCCGTCGATATCAACAAAACACCCTACAGTAGCATCTCCGTTACCAAAGCCACTCTGTATTCGTGACACTAACCTAGTCAAATTGTCCAGGCAAGATTGCGATCTTCTAAAGCCTACTGTTTCATCTGGTAAACAATTATTTTTTTCAAGGTACCATTCCAATCTGCGCGTAATAATTGTGTGAAAAATCTTGCATGGACAAGACAGAAGGGCTATAGGCCTAATATCTGAATTTGAGTTATTGCTAATTTTCGGTTTCGGTATAGGCATTATTTTTACATATCTCCATTGTCTTGGTACAAAGCTTGAAAGCAAAAATCTGTTGTATAAAGATACGAGCACAATTTTAGCAGCGTTCGGAAGGTTCTTGATCATAGAGTATGAAATTTCGTCTGCGCCAGGTGCAGTATCGGACTGTTTAATTGTGTTTGCGAGTTCATGAATCGAAAAGGGTAAAGATAGATGTACGTTCTCGCTATTAAACACAGGAGCCGGTGGATCTGCATAATCAGGTGCTAAACTACACAGTAAGGAATCAGCTGACTCACGGGTAATAGTACTTCTTGCTATCCTGCACCCCTTCAGCCACTTCATTTTAGCCCACATTTCACTTGAAGTTGACACACTGCCAATGCTGTCACAGAAACCTTGCCATTACCTATTTTTACTACTACGAATAATTTTTTGTGCCAACCTGACCTTGTTTTGTAATGCTTCTAAATTTACTGGTGTAGGGTTTCTCCTAAAAACAGCAAGTGCCCGACGTCGTTCCGCTACAGCTTTTGAAATAACCAGATTCCAATATGGTCTAGGAGTGAACCTTTGTTGGTGAAGAGGATTTTCACATATTTTTATAAACGGGATACACTTATCAGCTGCCTCGTTAATAATATCGATGAAAGCGTCGTACGCAGACTGGTGATCATCTGGTAATATAAAGCCTTCAAGCTTTCTCTCTATGTGTGTCTTATACTGCGACCAGTCAGCCTTTTTAAAATTGCGGTTTCTTTTATAGATATTGGATGTGCCAATATTAGTTTTCATCTTAATCATTAAATGGTCACTTCCTAAATTTTCATTTAGTACTATCCAGTCGAACTTCAAAGCTATATCCAGAGAAGCTAGAGATAGGTCAGGGGCAGATTTTTGTACTATGCTGTTAACCAGTTTAATTCTAGTGTGTGAGCCGTCATTCAGTGAAACAAAATTGTTGTCTAAAATGGAATCCAAAATTTGATCACCTCGTGAGTCCGTTCTAGTTGACCAGTTGGTGTGGTGGCCATTAAGATCTCCCGCAATTATTGTCTTTCGTCTGGCAAGATTGAAGATTTGGTCCCAGTTTCTCAAGATGGTACAAGCGGATGGTGGGCAGTATAAGGAGTATACATTTTCTATATGTTTACAATTTAAAATTCTAATATGGAGGATCTCAATTTGTGAATTTAGCAGTTCAACATTATGTTTTTGTGCCTTAATTGACCTGTGAGTCAATATAGCTACGCCTCCAAATCCGTCAGCACGATCCGTTCTAAAGACGTTATAGTGGCTAATGTGAAAGTAACTACCCGGGTCTAACCAAGTTTCGCTCATAATAGCAATGTGTATTTTTTCTTGAGTTAATAGAACTTCTAACTCTGTACATTTAGTTTGAATGCTTTGCGCATTCCATTGTAGCACATTTACGTAGGTTTGTGAGTTGTTGTTATCCATAATTGTTTTACGAAATTGCAACAAGGCTGATCAGCAATAAACTACAACACTAATGATATTAACGCCTCCAATATTATATTTCCACAGCCTTTCATCTTGTCTTCCCACGAACTATTAAAGAAATTAATGAAGATGTTGAAGATCAAGCAGAAAACCTGAAACTAAAAATAGATGAAATCATGAAAATTTTAGGACTTACCTGGAACAGAAGAACCGATGAATTTGAATACGTAGTAAAGCTTCCACAGCTCTCTCCTCCTGTAACAAAAAGAAAGGTTATTTCAGAAATTTCTCGATTATTTGATCCCGTTGGTTGGCTTGCGCCAGTAATAATTACAGCCAAAGTCTTTATACAGAAATTATGGCTCTCGGGAATTGAGTGGGATGATGAACTTTGTCCACAATTACTGAAGGACTGGCTCAAGTATAGAAGTGAATTAGATTCACTTACCAAATTTAGTATCCCACGCTGGATCAACATCAATAATGATGATAAAGTTCACGAATTGCATGGTTTCTGCGATGCTTCAAAGGTTGCATTTGCGGCAGTTGTGTACTTGCGAGTGGTTAACTCCAATGGGGAAGTTAATGTTGCATTAATTGCTTCCAAAACAAAGGTAGCGCCCATTAAACAAGTTTCGATTCCGAGATTGGAGCTTTGTGGAGCTGTACTACTCACAAGACTGCTACTTGAAGTGTCTCAAGCCATGGGTATGGAGAAATGTTCTATTCATGCGTGGACCGACTCACAAATTGTGCTCGCTTGGCTTCAAGGACAACCTAGTCGTTGGAAAACCTTTGTCGCCAACCGTGTGTCGGAGATTATTACTTCGCTGGAACCGCAGCAATGGCAACACGTATCTACCAAGGATAATCCTGCAGATTGTGCATCGCGCGGCAGTACACAATGTATCTTTCTTTTAAAAAAATTACTAAGCCAAAATGGGCCGAAAATAATCAGCCCTTGTTATAAAATCGCTGATGCAAAAAGGCGGTTGTCAAAAGTATAGTGAAGGGGAGGAGTAATGTTGTGTCAAAAGCATACGACCCTTGCAGTCATTTCTAAAACAGTCTATTTGAAAATAGGTTTTATTTAAATATTTTAAATATCTTCAGTTGGACAGTTTCTGCTGATGCATCTGATTCTAATCTAAATAACTTAATTTGTAAAAAACTGTTACCAAATTCATTTAAATTAATTTGCGGTATAAAGCTGACTAATAGAGATAGAGATTCAGATATAAATGATTGGTAAATATTATAAAAATATGTTATTTTAATTAAAATGTGTGTTTTATATTATTGAGATATTCATTTAAATTAAAATACGAATTAATGTCCGTTAGGTGCTCAAATTTTATAAAATTTTATTGAATTGAATAAAAATATCCTACTTAAAATAATGACAATTTTTTGGTTTTATCGGTGTATTATCAAATAAATTCATGTTAATTTTTCAATATTGCTATACTCAAATGGTATCTTCATATTGTATCTAAAATTCTTAACATCGATGTCACCATTATGACGTTTGTTGATGTTTTAGTATATTATGACTGATGTTTAATTTGTGTACATCAGTCGAGTAGAAAACCTCATATGCGTGTCTTATGTCAATTATTCCTATTAAAATTATACTATGGGTTGTAAATATTGTAACTATAAAATGGCAGCTCAAGGCTGCCATTTTATGGTAATATGTTTCGATATGGTTATATGTTTACGCATGGTGAGTGTAGAGAACCGCAGAGCCTTCTTACTGTAATCGAGACATTCCATCTTAGACATCTTAGAGGTGGCAACGCATATACAATTTGCTTTTTTAATCTTAATTTATCAAGGATAGATGTAGATGTCTGTCGGTCACAGCATCCACTTAACATAAAGTGGACTGTGTGCTCGTTTCTATTGTATAAAAAAATCAACTTATCATCACCATCATCATCATCATTACAGCCCGTCAAAAGTCCGCTGCTGAACATAGGTTGCTGCTTCGGAGAGCCAAGGAATACCACAAAGCATGGTCCTCAGCCACCTGCATCCATTGATTACCTGTATCTCTTACGACTCCGCAGCGCAGTGCATACTCCACGATACAGAAGAAAATCCTAGGATTTTAAAAATAAAAACAAATATGGTTGGATACATTGAAAATTAAATATTATGTCATGTGACTGACGAAAACTAAAGAACACAGTCGATGGTGTTAATGTGACCAAAATCGGCTTAAGTGATGATCATATAATAATGGCAGTCTAATTTTGCTATTGCATACAAAAAAAAATTAACAAATGTGGAAGATCTATGATTATAATTATTTTATGAGCTCACAATAAAATCAAAACGAAGAATTTCAAAAATAAATTTTATTCTACATACATACATATACTCGTCACATATTATGAACAAACATAATAATTGCACATTTTGGAAATTTGTACAATTAATATTCATCGAAGTATTGAGAAAAAATTACATTTATGAACTTTTTTACAATAATCATAGAAAAAATTTCCTTCTTTTTAGAAACCTTAATTTAACATTTTTCCTCCTCATAAGTATGCAAACAGTATATCACATCCAAATTTATGTGAACTAAGCTTGAACCTGCACTCCTTTTCATCTCATGGGCATATTCTAACATACTAATAATGAAAGTTCCTATTTTTACATGCAATTTTCTACAACAGTTATAAATATTTAGTTGATTTCAAATGCTATGCATTTCCCCCACAGTTATAAAAAATTATGCAGGTGAAATATTTAACCTCCTCATATGGCTGGTCAAATATATTACAGGCCGAACTAGATTTCAGGCGGAACTCCTTTCAACTAAACCAAATTATTTAAGTCAATATGTAGGCTTCATTTAACTAGTTTATCGAAAGCGATATCATTGATATCTTATTTCAACATTACGATTATTATAAAGCATTTATGCTACTACCGGTACATAAACAGTTTAAAGTGTTCAACTCTAAGATAGAGATTTACAGAAAACAACAATGATTTTTAAATATTTTATATAATTAACAATTGGATGCTTGAAACTCAACAGTCGCCTCACTCGTTAATCAATCTGTTGTTCACTTAACTAGGGTACAAGGCTGGACAAGCAAAACAAATCGAACTTTTAATTGGGTTTGACTAGAAACACTAACCTATATAAATAAAATACTCTTATTTATACTATTTTACATTTACAGACGAACCTAAAAAAGAACGAGTCACCTTTTATGGCTCATATTCATCAGACGATAACTCAATCGATACTCAGCATTCGGAGACTTTCACAGACGAAGAAAAGACCTGGGGAATTTGCCGAATTATAATCTGGTCGATATTTACATTATGTACAAGTTACGCGACCACCTTCCCGCTAAACACTCATATTATAGCATCTCTTTTCATACTAGTCACTCGTTATATTGTATACCATATGGTCATGTGTGTACTTTATACGCGACAAGTTGCACAGAAGAAAAAAAGGCTAAAGTTTCTCGGCTCTAAAATATCAGCTGCTAAAGTTTTTGTCTCTCTCTTTTTCATTCTCCCTCTATCAAAGAAACAAAAAACGCGCAGTGTGAAACTCCTACGTAATTACGGTTTCCTTACTTGTGTAATTTTAAGAAACCTTCATTCTGCAGCCATTTGATTAGGTGAAAATGATTTGTGGAATTTAGATCTTGTGACACGTTTTAGAAAATTTCAAACCCGGCATGTATCCATATCCATAAATAAAAATGCGCCCCTAAAGTAGGTTTTTTAGAATCTGATTATTTCTCATTTTATTAAGATATTTGAGCAAAATATCGAAAAAATATATAAGTAAAGGTTTAAGAAAATACGTTACAGATTTCGTAATAAATAAAGTATTTTAATATTGGACATAAATACTATTCGACGTTTAGATTCTTATCATTATACATACCAATTACAGTTATACATTTAAAAACTATGAAATGTTTTCTTTTTCTGTTATATACAAGAGTACCTACTTTAATCTATAAATATCATCAAAATAAATAAGAATTATATGTTTATGTAAATTTATATATATATATATATATATATATATATATATATATATATATATATATATATATATATATATATATTTATGTATATTAATTTTGTGCTTATAAAGCAAACTCTATACTAACACTCCCAGATACTAACTTTAAATACAAAAAATAATTCACAATTAATGTATTTAAAAAGGTTAAAATAAATCGAGAGTAAATGGGTAGGTGCTATTTAGCCTGACCTCGACTACCATCTTCCTTTTAAAAATAAAAATAAATAAAATAAAATATCTTTATTTCAGACAACAGAATTCATTATTTCTTCTCGAAGAATGCGAAGTTCACTTTCTTACGAACGGATATACACAAACCAAAATATATATTATTAAATACTAGTATTTGGTTTTATGGATCTCAATATGTGAATATATCATGAAATTTAAACTTTCTAGTTTCAGACCCACTAAAACAAAATAGGTATCATTCTCTAGGTTCTTTTCATCTAGGGTATGATTTATTAAATCTTTTAATTGTCTTTCCTTATTTATAATTTAACTGTTACACATCAAGTTTGATGTAAAGACATACAGAACATTATAAGTTAAAAGCTAGTAACGCAAATTATAACCCGTAAATTGAGGTTCAATTAGAACGGATTCTGCAGTTTCCTGCATAGCAGGTGATGACGAAGGCATAACAGACGGTCGAAGCGATATTGCTAACGGCAGAGCAGATCTCGCACAGAGTTGTGAAGCTCCTCGAGTTGATCCAACTGACATGTAACGAGTACAATGACCTCGCCTGTAAAATAAATGTGATTTTCATTATATGTAATGGGCTAACTGTTAAATCCTACTGCATCATCAAATTAACTTCAGTCGAATAATAAAATAACCTTCTATTTTATTTTTTTATATCTTATACATAAAATATATATTACTTTATGTACAATACATGTATCCATTTTATGGTTATTTACATAATATGTTAAGTTATTTTGAACAAAACAATTATTTTAACAAAACCAACTTCTATTTGTTTTCCTCCTCCAGGGTTATAAGTTATAAAGACAATATGTTCGCCCAATATTACCGTGGCTAAGGTATCTTGGAATAAAGACTAAAAGGAGCATGAAAAGAATGACATAAGAATGACAACTGATCTCTAACTGGGCCCGTGTAGTGGCGGTGTCGGTATATCCACTACCCCATATCATTCCGTGGGTGTCTTAAGAAGCGATGGGCAGCGGCGTCTTCCTTATAATGACGATAAATAGAATAACTGCAGTCAACAACCCGCTTGCCAAGCGTGGCAATAATGGCAAATATCCCCCCAATGGAGCAAACTATTGGGGAGGCCTTTGTTCAGCAGTAGACTTTAATAGTAATATAAGAGATTTAATTCAAGAAAATAACTTAAAAATAATAGTAAACGGTAATGGTTCTCTATAATCAACATTTTGGAGATCAATATTTTTATTTTAAGAATCTTAAATTTAATTTTCTTCAATAACTTGTGAAAAATTAATAATATGTCGAACCAATTAAGTTGCAAAAATGTAGCTGTCTCATTAATACTCTTCATATAAACAACAAAGCTTTTACAAGATTAATTCTACCTATTCTTCGTGGTATCATTTGCAATTCTCTATTGTACCTTTTGAAAATACAACAATTAAACATTGGATAACACTGGAACCTTGTTTGCGGCAGAGGGGATTTCAAAGGTAAATTTATCTGTTTACGAAATATCTGCAATTTCAAAATTTTGACGTTATTTATTGTAGTAAAACAAATGAATATGAGTGGAGGCTAAATAAATTAACTAAAAAGTAAATGATAATTTTCATACACGATAGGAAACACGCACTATGATAATCGACACTCCCGTTGATCATTCTTTACATCTTAACAAGACTTTCACAGGTGGACATAAGAATAGCCCGTACTCCCCTCTCCCTAGTTACCACGCTTGTCGGATGGTTCCACAACCGCAGTTGGAAGTGGCAGCAAAATTGTTAGTAAAAACTATAAAATACTATTATATGTATATAATTCGTTGGAGGCTTATGTAAGACTCAAAATATTTACCCTTGATACTACTCAAATCCTTATAACTTACATCTTTAAATGATGGATGGTTATAATAAATAATATATATGCAAAACTTAAAATATTCAATTTTTGAGCAGAAGTACTTGTATACGATTTATAAAAAAAATTTGGTTCTAAGTGAATAAAGTATCGGAAGTAAAAATGACAAAAGATACACTTATTGGAAATACCTGCTACAGTGACATTTAAGTAGTCTAAGAAATGCAGCACGGAATGTTCTATTGAAGACCGTGTAGATAATTGGATTTATGGTCGAAGACATATAGCCCAACCATAAGCACACGTTAACTATATGTTCTGTAACAAAATAAAATATTTTAATTTTACATTTAACCCCTTATCATCAGAAAAACCAAAAATTTAAATTGTAGAACACATAACGCTATCTATGGCAACTAAAATAAAGTTGCTTCGGTTGTTGGCCTCTGACCTACCAAGTCTCTATAAGATCCGCTAATAAAGTGCCGCAGATTATTTCATGCTCTATAACCTTTTTAGAAATTAAAGTGAGTCTGTGTCAATCCATAGGAGTTTTCAACGTAATTCATATATTAACAGCTAATATTTTTTAAAGTCTACATAGTTTTACAAACTGAAACAGGGCTATGCCTTGAAACTAATGCTTTAAATTTATAACATACCTGGAACAATACATGTAGGACATGATGCGAATAAAATGTTGAGAAGGAAAAACGGAGCCCAACATAGGACAAATGTAAAGAACACCAACCCGAGTACTTTTGTAGCTTTTTGTTCATTGGCTACTGCATTCGCTGATAGAGATCGCCCTTTTTTACGATTAGTTATAAATCTGCAACCACATAAATTAAACAATCATATATCTTGATTACTCTTCGTATTACACAATTTTACGTTACTTCTACTTCAGATCTAGAGTTAGCTACAGATGCATTGACACCCTGGCAGACTAAGATTGAACATCTCACAGCCTGTATAGAATTATACTGACCCCCTGTACCCTTCAGACCATAACACAGCAGGATATGCAATGTTAATTAGCAACAAGATGATAACTGCTCAGTCAACTCTTTGATAGAAAAGGAAATATTT
This sequence comes from Parnassius smintheus behrii, assembly GCA_036936625.1. Taxonomy (NCBI): domain Eukaryota; kingdom Metazoa; phylum Arthropoda; class Insecta; order Lepidoptera; family Papilionidae; genus Parnassius; species Parnassius smintheus. The sequence goes on from JAUPFT010000001.1 coordinate 18,590,289, forward strand.
CTCTAAGTCATTACTGTTCTTCCTCCAAGGAATGTCAAAGAACATGGCCATAATTCACGTGTATTCTACGAATCCATCCATAATATACTGAATGCAGTTCTTTAAATATGCAACATTCAGGTATTTTTTGAATATATTTAATGAAATAACTATTAAGATTACCTTAGATTTAAAGCATTAGCAGGAGCAAGAGTCAACTTCAATGGTCTCAACTTTGCGCGCCTAGTCTCTGCTGCTATATTAAGCGGTGTCTGCGTTGCGACATCTCGCCCTCTCCTGTTACTCCCAGAGCCCGCACCATTGCCACAACCATTCATAAAACTTAACTGAGGATTGGAAACGCTCATAGCAATCTTGTTCCGTTGTTTTCTAAAAAAAAACTGTCAGTCGTAGAACTGCACGTAAGAAGTGAAAACTTCTTAGCTTCATAAACTTGTAAGTAAATAAGGCATTTTTGGTTGTTAAGAAATATTGTTAGGACGTTTTATATTAGAAATATTTTTCAACGTATCAACGTATTCATATATGTTATATATATATATATATATATATATATATATATATATATATATATATATATATATATATATATATATATATATATATATATATAAATAATACAAACAAATTCATAAATACATAGAAATTTTATAAAGTTAGTTCAATTGCACTTTCAAGATTACTTTCATCAATTTAATGTATCTGAGCGTGACGATCACTCAACTTCAGTGCTTTTTCCACACCGCAGAAGTGCGCAATGTGTGCAAGAAGTTCTCACTTTAAAAAAACGAGTCTTAAATAATCATAATATATCATACACATAAAGCGATATTATTATTACTTTATAGTAAATTTGCTGTTACCAGTGACTTAATCCGCGTGAATTTTTTTTTATATAAGATAAAGATGACAAACGAGCACACAGTCCACCTGATAGTAAGTAGATGCTGTGGCCCATAGACATCTAGATTTGACCTCGATTGAGAATCAAAATGCAGATGCGTTGTCACCCGTGAGGACTAAGATGGAATGCCTCGATTTCAGTAAAACGGCCCTCCTGTTCTCTTCGCTCACCATATGAAACACAGCAGCATTAAGCTGCTATTTTACTCTGGTACCCTGTGAGAGCGTGGTCCTTCCCCGGTCGAGCCGACCCATTCATGCTACAACTATAATGGCTGTAGCATGAATGGGTAAAGATAATGCCGGAAGCTCTAACCATCTAGTGTGACATCAAATTAAATTACCCAGACCGGCGAAGGGAAGCAGTGTAAACGTTCCGATATCATTGATACCGTGAATAATCTGACTGTAAACCTTGCAGGTTATGAGGAATCTAAAGTCTATAACAAATAAAAGGCCCATGTTAATTGCGGAGTGTTATAGGCTGATGTAAAAGATAAATACAAAATTGGTTAACATGTCTAGATAGGCGCAATTTTTTTATAGAATATGGGTAGTAAACGAGAACACATTCCCTAACTCTAATTGTTTAAGTTTCAAAATTTAGATGCGTCCTTACCCCTGAGGACTAAGGTAGAATAAAATAAACGAATTTACCAAAATTTGTTCAATAGCCTGAAATAGATAGGTATACCTATTTGTTGAAGTTACTCTCCAAGTCATTTGTCTTGAAACATTGCTACGAGGCGACAAATCTGGGGAGCTTTTGGCTCCTATACGACGTGGTCCTTGCGTTGGGTCGTTATCAAAACCGCCGCATTGCCTGCAATGATAAAGCTTGTAAATATTTTAGTTTTTTTTCAAGCTAACTTAAAAATGGTGTCATTAAATCAATTTAATAAAATCACAAGCATGCATTATTATTGGACACTAATATTACATGAAAGCTCAAAAAGTAATGAAATCAAATTTTAATTTACAGCCTTGAGCGTCCTCATACGGCCAACAGTGAATTTTTATTAATTATTTTAGAATAATAAATGTAATTTGTCTGGTTAAAATTATGTTGCCATGGAATCAATAAATTTAGTGTACAGATGTTCTGTATATTTAGATAATTAGATTATTTAGGTTAACCTTCATATAATTGCTGTTCAAGTTACAAATAATTGAAAACATTATTGTTTGACATCGCAATAGACTGATATTAGCGAAATTAATTTATTTGATTGGCATCATTGCACAATAAAAAAGTGTACTTCATCATCATCATCATCATCGTCATCATTAAAGCCCATCATAAATCCACTGCTGAGCATGAATCTAACCTAAGTAATGCCAAAACGCACGGTCCTGAACCACCCGGATCCATTCGCTTTCTTACACCTCTCACCAGGTCGTTCCGGTGATACGAGGTTGCCACACGAGAATTTTTCGTCCGTATTCATTGTCGATTCTTCGAATTCAAAATTTGTGCACTTGAAGTTATATAATTCTAGAAAATAATTAAGTATTTAGAGTAATAAAAAAAAACAAATTAGTACAATATTAACAATATAAAGGTCCGAAAATACAGATAATATTGTTGTCGTTGTTATAATCACTAATCATTCGTCTTTACTAACAGTTATTCTGTACATGAGAAAAGAACAAGTGCTCTTCAAAGAAACATGCTTGGGCACCATCTACCGATACTCTTTACGGCAAATTACTCAAATGCAGAATGCCAGAGAGAGATGAATATTTGGGATTAAAGAAATTTATTTTCAAAAAGACAAACAATGCCACTTACATGAAAATAATGATAACATTTTATTAGACTTATTTTAAAGGTCGCCGAACACTCACCCGATAGTTGTGAAGTCTCAATTGAACAGTGAAAAATGTTTAGTTGAGACAGCTGAGACTTAAAACTACTAAATGAGCTTACATTTTTTATATTACAAGGCAATTAATTATAAATCTGTGCTCCTTCAAATGTAATGCTTTTTTAACTTTCCGCTATGAAAAATCAATGGAATTACCTCGACACTCTTATTTTGATCAAGTCTTTAATCTATTCAGGTCTAAAAAAGGGTTTTTTTTTTTCAAATTAACTTGAAAAGTTTACGTGAAATCAATTTTTTATAATAAGTTTTTTGTTAAGCTCAAAACATTGCGTCGATTGCCGTAAATTACTTCAAAGTCGGCTGATTTATTTGTAAATTTTCAATTTTGAAAAATATAAAAAACGTCGTTTTTCAAAATTATAACCGCATGAAGACTTTTTTTTACAAAAGACAAGTTAGTATGGGTGGTTTTATCAACTATTTTCCTAATTATAATGCGAGTACTATATATTTAGTGTTAGATACAGATAATGAAAAAGTATTTTATTTTGTATCCTTTGAAGTTCCTGTGACTTAGTTTTAGCAACGTTGCCCCAAATTTCTATAAGGTAAAATAAATGTGATTTTATTAATGGGTTATAAATAGTGTACCTCATTTTTTAGGTAGACGATGGGAAATATTGTGAAGTGATCCAGGAAATGCTGAAAGTTTATTATTAATGTGATCTATTTGCTTATTCCATGTTAAATATTTGTTCATTCTCAAACCTAAGTAATTTTCGCAGTTTTTTTGTTCTAAAGGGATGTCATCAATTGTTCGTTGGTCATGTGATGGCATAGTTTAGTATTTACCGTTAGTAAATTATATTGGAACCACACAAAAAATAGTTCTAGATCTGCGCTTGCGAGATAATATAATCTATATTAGGTCCGAAATAATATAGACATGTATCGTCCGCGTACAAAGTTATATGACCATGTAGCCCTAGGTCTTTTATTCTAAGGGTATAAAAAAGAAGACACTTTGTACTAGTAACGAGACATTCCAACTTATTCCATAAGAGTAAGAAACTTTCAGCATTATAATTCTTAGCCGAGGAAATATGAGTGTCTATGAGCTTGTAGTATCTACTTAACATCCGATGAATTATGTGACTCATACTCAATCGTAGACTGCTACGTAGTAAAGTGGTTAAGCCTGTTTTGGTTGCCGGGCTGCTGGGCCGCGGGTTTGAGTGCCGCGCGGAACAAGAGTTTGTGTGAACCTCCACAACACGGGAGAAAATCTGAATGTTTCTCGTGTATCGTGGTCTTTTTAATCTAAACAACAACCTTCTTTGAGTTGCTCCAGGTACGGGTGTCGCTGCCAACAACGCCTGTCTTTTCAGCAGCTGCACAGTCAGTGCAAAGGAAACCACCATCATCAGCATGGGAATGTAAAAGGCAACCAAGGAGCCAAACACCCAAAACAGTCGATTGTTGATGACACAAAGGTCCGGAGTCGGCATTATGTTCGATCGATTAATTATACCTGTGGGTGAAAAAATATTATATATAGTAGTAGTGTGTACGTTAGTGAATAAAAATATACTTACATATATTTATAAAATTATACTTACTTATACTTATTTATGGTAGATCTATATTATGGTTGTAGCACGAATGGATCTGCTCGACTGAGGAAGGACTACATTGCTGTTTTTCGTATGGTGAATATATAAAAAGCATCCACTTACCATCAGGTAAACTGTGTAACCGTTTGTCACCTCATTCTTTAAAACAAGAAAAATATACACTCTTGTATTGCAATGTTATGGGTAGCGTTTGCTCAAAATGTATACAGAAAGCGCATCTTTGTTGCGAACTCACTAAATGTTTTCCACTCAAAGTTAAAGACTTCATTATCACACGATTTCATTCCTTGGTTGACTGATGGAAAATATTATTACGTATCTCATAATTTATTACATATAAAATAACCATTCCATTTACGCCATCGTTAAATACCGGCGATGAAGTGAACGTCAAAGGTACAAAACATTTTAAGCTGTGATTACTAATCCGCCCGGCTATCGTAGCGTAATGACAAATTATAATTACGAGAGACGCTATTTGCATCTATATGAGAAAGCTTAAGGTTGGTCAGTGAGATTTTACAAATACTATTCTTGAATTTTATCGGCGCGGTAGACTTCGTAATGAGGATATCCGCAGTAGAAGCAACCATAATATAAGTGACATAGCCCCACGGATCAATAAGTTGAAGTGACAGTGGGCGAATAACCGATAACACTGGTCGGCATCAAAATAAGAGCAAAAAAATGTATATTTCGAAGTTATTACGTTAGTTACGTTAAATCCAAATATGTAGTTAGAATTCACCTAGTACGTCTAGTTTCGACGCAATAGCATTTTTTGTTTGCACTAGAATTGTTTGCTTATAGTTGCAGGCAGCGGTATTTGTGAACGTTGGTATGTACATGTATTTAGTTGTGTTCTGAGTCTGTTCTACTGTTCAAATTAAAGTTGGTAGATAAAGAAAGAAGAGCATGGCTAGCTTTTGAAAATGTATGTCACAATTTTCTTGGCAATAAAAAGGCTGAAAATTACACAGAGCTGAAAGAAGAACTGCTTTCGTGGTATCATCAACTTGGATGCAATATGTCTTTAAAAATTCACTTCTTGCATTCGACATATAGAAAAAAGACACAGCGGCAAGTGGACCCCCTCCCCCCCCCAGCAATGCTAGCTGATTTTTGCTGGGAAATAAATCGAGAAACAGCAGTTAAAATGTATAAAAGAAAGCGATCTACCAAATATTTATCATTTTTATGTTTTTTTTTTTATATTTTTTAATTCATATTTCATTTTAATTTGTGTTGTAAAAGTCATCAATCAGTGTAAATTTTTTCGTTCTAAAATATATACATATTTAATATATATATCAATACCGATATTTTATTTAAATGTAAATATCTGAAAAGCTAGAGGTGATAGTTGAAATCTTTAAACAGATTAGGACTCAACAAATCAAAGCCAAACTCAAGAAATCACATAGTAAACTTTTTGCTCCCGGATTTTTATTATTTTTGCCGACCAATATAATCGATGGGAATAAACGTTTTCAAGTTGTAGCTTCGTACACTTCCTAGCTCTACACTTCGCTTACCGAAGCGAAGTGTAGTGTGCCTCCTGCTAGATAGGGCGATGACTTGGTAAGTTTTGCTTTCTTAACTGCGTCGATGAATGCAGGAGTAACAGGATAGTATTTAGTGACGTTCCTTACGGGAGGCCTACATTCATCAGTGAACTTCAAATGGTCAATATTTTTGAGAGAGATTGGTGATCCCACTAGTAAATTTTAACAAACTTCAAAACGGCTACACTATCATGCTATTTAAGGTTTTTAATTCTTTTATCTCTTCATCAGCCGTAAATATAAACTGCTGAATCTGTCTATCTCATTGTAGGAAAGAACCATATGACATACATAAGAACAATATACCAAAGTATAATTATGATAAAGTACCAGATGTCTCGCTTTTTGTTTTGTTTTTTTTTTTTTTTTGATTCTTCGTTGTTGCTTTTTGTCGCTGGTCTGAGCTAATTACGTGATGGATATATCGCTTACTTATCGAAAGTCATGAGATTGTTATGACATTTTTCATAATCGCCTTTTACTGCACTAAATGATGGATTTTTCTGCCATACGGCTTTTTCATCTATTAAAGGAAAAATGTCTTTTTAACGGAAGTGCAAGCTACTGAGCTTGTATGGGTACTTGATTTGATTAGTACAAAAGCCATCATTTTTAAGGATGTGATGACCGAATTTTGTTTTTCCGTAGTTAGTTTAGTCACTTGAACACACTTTGTAGTTATATAATCGTAGAGCTATTTGGACTAGATATAAAAAATAAATATCACGTTCGCTTTTAAAGCTAAAGGGCTTACCTAAAACCGTAATTGAACTGGATACAAACATACTAAGAAGCCAGACGAGAGCAATTTTAATGACAACTACTCTCTTAGTTGAATGGTGTCGACTTTTAAGTGGATTCCGTATGCCAAGATACCTGTAAGAAAATATTTCGTTAAAATCAACCATTGAAAAAAAAAAGAATACACCCTTCACATTAAACAATAGCAGTCAAGTAGTTTTCTTACACATAAATAAAATACAAGTTTCTCTGTGCAGTGGGTTCTCAGTGGAAAAAAGTTTTTTCGATTTACGTGGAAACACTTTGTATAGGATATCCCAGAAATCAACGTAAACACTCCTGATGGTAAGTGGTTGCCGCGGCCCATTAGACATATACATCTATCCTCGATTACAAATCAAAATGCAGATGCGTTGTTACCCGTGAGGGCTAAGATGAAATGCCCTGTTTCCAGTAAAAAGGGTCTCCGGTTCTCTACACTAACCATACGAAACACAGTCCAAAATAAAATGTAATTTTACCACCAAATATTTAAAATAATTACTTTGTAAAATTTTAGATGACTATTGAGTATAAATGTATTCCGAAATGACGTCGACTTCTGGGACATATTGTATATATCATCGCTTTCACAAATAGAAGTTTGTAGTTGCGAAAGGATTTTGTCATATAAAAATTATATCATAAAGGTAATGCCTAAATTATATAAAAATATACAAATTTAAATATTTCATTTTACTATACTATATATATTTAAATATAATATAATTCCGCCGATTCGATACATCCTTCTTTCGATTTTAATAAAATTATATAAATGTGTATTGCTTGCTGCAAATTAAAAATATAGAATAAATATATCACGATTACCCTTCATATTTTTTAATTGTGAATCTATAGATTTTTATAGGACAAATGGTCGTCAGAAAAGGGCAGACGTCGTCTGCCTGGCCAACTAGGAAATTATATAAATTTAAAAATATTAAATCTAAATCTATTTTAGGATTACATACCTGCCAATACTTATGAAGCACATGTGCATGATGCTAGCTGAACAAGCTAGAACGTCGCAAGTAACATATACGTTACACCACACAACACCTAGTGGCCAATAACCTAAAAACAAATTAAGGTTTACAAATTTATTGAAACTTTTTTTTTCACAGAGCGACGGTGCTTACCGGCCAGAAAATGAATTCTAGGAGCAAAATAAAAACTTAGAAGTTAAGTTACAGCTTATAATATTATCATCCCACTCCTAGGAACACATCTGTTTTTATTTTTGAAAGGGCTTTAGGTCTTACATGGTCGTTCATGTTTTGTTCGTTTCATTTAAAATTACAATTAATAATTTTATTAATGCCACCAGAATTCAAACTCGAGCTACGTAAGTATTAATCGCCAAAAATATAATAAATTAGTTCATATTATTTAACACATATAATATACTTATTTTACTCAAGGCTGAGTTTTCAGCCTTGAAATAAAACTTACTATATTATAAACTTGAAATAAAAAAAATTATTTAGCTACTTTATTCACACAACCGTAAATTTTAATTTGCTTTTATTGTTTTTGCGTAACTTTTATCTAATTGTTGAAAAATCAGCTTTAATTATTTACGCGTCTTTTTAACGTTTTAGTAGCTTTAAGTTAAAAAAATTCCGCTTCGCATATTCATGAATTGAGTTTTGCTTAATAAAGGTTAAATAAACATCGTAGAACATTGTATTTTCAATACAGTTTTTGACCGAAGATCCTTTGAGAAACTATAATAAACGGCTTCATCGCAAATATTCTGAATTCAAATAAGTGAAAGCTTGTATGATCTTCCATAAAATGTTTGTAGGCAAATATAAAACTCGAAGTTTGCGGTTTGGTTACGATATCTAAACCAAAATTTTGAATATTTATTTTTTAAACTAATTAAATTAATTCCCAATCATTATAATCTTAAACTATTGTGAAGTTGATTTGCTGTATTTGCAAATATTTCTGGGATAATTAGAGATCTCAATACCAGATTTCTTAAATGTTTAAGGTGCCACGTAAGGTGTTTAAGGTGCTGTTCAAGGCCTTTACTTCTTCTTTTTCATCATCACACCGTAAAATTTTACTTCCGGACATAATTCTCTACCGTTGTAGGACGGACTTTTCATAACCGTAGCAAGCCTTTGCAGTACATTGCACAATAGCTGTTCTGTAAATTTAAAATATACGACGCAATCCATAACAAAGTGACTATCAATTTTATGTCAACAAAGTTAACGACAGGCCTGCTGGTTATACTGTCGACTAACGTCATTGGAAAGGGGGCTTGAAGGTCTCACACAGGCATATCATGTAAATATAATTTTTGTCAATAAAAGCTTAACTGTCTCGTTTGTATTGTGGTTGAACGCGTTACTTCTGATCATATGCCCCTAGCTCAAATTTCGGGTCAGGGACAGTTCAGTTGTTGGGTTTTTCAGTCAAAAATTCTAAGTAGCAGCCTGAAGTCAGGAAGTTGGAGCGGTTTAGTGAAAAGGGAGTGCCCGTGTATCGTAAAACACGTAAAGCAGTTGATACTGTGCCAGTTTTCTATCCGGTTGGGTCGTTTACTGTCCTATCGGACTATGAGTGAGGAATTAGAAAGTGCACGTATGTTTGCACATATACTTGTGCACTATAATCTTGTCCTACGCGGATGGGCGGTAATCGTTCACACTGATCGCAGGCGCCGAAATTCGATCTAAAAACATTATTACTATTTATCAGTAACAGAACAAATGAGCCCACAATCTATGTCCAAAACTGACTATGGTAGATATGCCATAGATATAGACAACTTAACTCATGATGTCTATATAAATCTATGTAATAAATCAAAGTGAAGTTGTGCAGAGAAATGTCTTCCTTATTATCTTGATGCCTCCGTTAACACTGCTCATATTACTCCCCATCACTAAGCTATGAGGTTTGGGTTAAGCATACGTGAAGTGATATACCCCTTGTTCGATTGCCTAAGCTACATCAATGGGCAGCAAATGCACAGTGTACCAAAGTGGCTCAACTACATTTAGACCAAACTTAGTCAACCTACATTTAGTTAGTAACAATAGCCATAGCGAATTAGCCAATTTATCAGTAAAAGATACGGTGTTGCCACCATCTATTGAAAGCCATGATATTTTATTCCTACTGCCTCTTACGATGCCCATGGATAGAATTGGTGTGTTTTCTTACTTTAGTTTACATACCTATAATATATCTTACCTAGAAATCCAGGTATGGCGCCCATTGGCATCACGAACAAACTTACAAGCAAATCGGCTATCGCCAACGAAAGCAGAAAATAGTTCGTCACATTTTGCAATCTTTTATCAAGACATACGGCTAAGCACACCAGAATATTTCCGACACCACCCGCAATTATAAACAATATGACAAATAAAAAACTCCATTCGTACCCTGCTGTCACGGATAAGTTGTCAGTTACGTTTTTAAAATTCCACTTACATTGAAAGGTCTCTAATTCACCACTTTTTAAATAACTATCATTAAAGTATTTGTATAACGTCCGATCGAAACCGCCATTAAAACAAACCAAAGTATCCCAGTCGCACACTTCATAATCTGGTAGTTTCAGCCATAAATTTCTCAAAGCGCTCTCAAAAATTACAGACAACATGTTGAGTTTGAATCCAGTGTTGCATACAGTATAGTTGATGTTATAATCCAAACTGATATTAGAACACCTTGTACAACTGTAAGAAGTTTCATTTTGCACATCTATGTTCAATTTGCAGAAATAGTCTACAGGGTATTCTGAATAGCTGCAGTCCAAGCCTGAATTGGTATCATTACCGCATCCATTACCAGATGTCAAGCGACATTTCAAATCTTCCAATATGGGATTCAAGTATGTAATATTCATTATAGTCGCGACATTCATCCCATATGGATGGTGTTAAGTAACATTTTCCGGATACATCTTATGTGAACAACGTAGCTAGCTCACGTATTGTACTTTACGCAGGATCTGAAACAAAGTATAGATTTTATTATTTTCAAATAGTGTTATTGAAAGTAAATAACAATCGAGTTTCCTACAAATAATAAGGGTCACTTTTCAATTACAAAGATTTGAGGAAATGGAAAAACGAAAAATTCCAAAACTAATTTATTTTGACTAAACTTTGAACTAAAAAAGGTTGTCACATTTCATTACAGCCCTTCACACGTTCACTGCTAAACATAAGCCTTGCCCAAGTAATGCCACACAACACGGTCCTGAGCTACTTGCATCCATCGACTTCCTGCATGTCTTATTATGTCGTCACTACATTTAGTGTGGGTCCCTCTACACTCCGTTTAATGCTACGATTCTTTTACACGGAAACCTTTCCTCCCCATCGGTTGTCGGTTTATTGAGCTATATTGCCGCACTAATGCCATTTCAGCCTATTAATCTGTAGCTTAACATCAAACTCCTCAAAATCTTCGATCTTAATATTTCCAACATCATCTACTATAGGTTATATAAATTACCTGTCACGTTTTTTGTCCGCGATGGACTCCTGAACTACTTAATTGATTTTAATCAAATTTACACACCGTATGCATTTTGATCTAACTTAAGAGATAGAATAGTTTTTTTGCCCATGAGTGACCCACAATCAATGACGTATTACATATAGACACGTCATGAACGAACATCGCGGCACTTACAAACGACGAAAATACCAGAACTACTTATACGCGTAAAGAAAGAGAAAGAAAATATGACACCGTAGGTACGGCGGGATGCCCGTTGCTTGACGACTAACTGCATGCGCCGGTCGCCATTAGACAATGTCGTCGATTAAATGAAATGAAAATAGGTAGTTTTGTGAACTTACGCATGAAATGACACATTTTTGTCTTTAACTTTTGGGGTATAATTTGAACATCGTCTGAAAACACACGACGGCATGTTTTCTTTATGTTTTGCACAGGTTTACACACACGAATCACGATATATTAAATTAAAAACAAACGTAGCGTCGCGCGACAGGTTGGTGCGTGACTAAGCGCGATGTGGCCAATTGGCTTCATTTCATCTTGCCATTTTAGAGTGCGGACAACGTATCTATAAGTTTATACATCATTGCCCACAATAATTTTTTTTTTTGCGCTTTTAAGGAATTTTAATAGGACATGACAAAGCGTCGTCGAAAAGGGCAGATTAACGTCAACGGATATTACACATGTCATTTTGTCTTGTCCATGTTCCTCATAAGATGTATGCTATGACAGTGTATATGGCTTTAATAGTGTCAATCCATCAGCGGTTCTGAAATAATGACTATGTCGTGGGCAAATCAGAAGTGAGTGATATACTTGCCATAGACGTTCATACCGTATGATTTCCAGTCTAGTTATAGTCATATAGATTGACTTGGCAATCGCACTAAGTAATATGTATTACTTGTGAGATTCATTGTGTTTTCATGCGATGGCCAAGTCAATCTTTTTATTTGAAACCTAAAAGGTTTTGAATATTGATATGGTCACTATAAAATGTTATTAAGTTAGCTAATTACGTAATAACTTAAACAGAAGGACCCTTAAGTAGGGACTGAATAAATTAACCGACTTGGTATTACATGGATCTCACAACTTTTTACATTGGAAGAACTGAGTTTCGAGACTTGTTTTTTTTTACAAGTTATGTTTTTGATGGCATAAATTTATATCGTTTATCATGAAAAATGCGAAAATTTATGTAATAAACGTTTCAGAATGGTTACAAAAAATAATAAGATAAGAAATATGTTAAAAGTATTTAATTTTATTGATATAACTACGAAATAGCAGAATAGAGAAATAAGAAAGTAAAAGTAATTTTATTTGTAACCAAAAGATTTAATTCTTGAATTTAATTGTTGTGTTGTGTAAAGCACATAAGATTAAGGTTAGAAACTGTATTAATAAAGTTTATATTCGACATTTAAGATTTATGACTAGGTAATTACTTGTAAAATTGTGAAATTTTGTTTATTACTTTGTTAATTCTTTATGTGATGTTAATATTTTAATTCTTTTTGTAATACCTCTTTATTGTATTTAATGTGAAATATAATTGTTTTATGATATTGTTATGGTCAATAAAAATATGGGGTGATAAGTGGAAATGTGGTAGTGAAAATTATCGATTAGCTTGAATCTAAATGACGATTTTCCTCAGAGTATAGCCTCCGGGGTAGGTTAGTAATTCGCTTATTTTGCAATTCGTCCCCCTTTCCCCAAGGGGGGTCGATTCCGACACGACTCAAAGATCTTAACAGGTTAAAGCCAGTCTCACAAGTGGAGTTTAGTGGGTAGAAATCCCACATAACCACGCAGCCGGCTGCGTGGTGTGCTTTGAGCATTCACCACCTCCCTCCCCCGCTTTCCGGAGAGTAGTACTTCTCTTTTTCTGGGCGCAAAAATTGGGATTCGTGAGGATAGTTCGAGACTAGCTATAGTTTCCACTTCTAAAGCAAGAAAGAAAAAGAAATTAGGAAAGGTAAAGTGAAAGTTATAAAAGTAGTGAAAGTTTCAATATCGCATTTCCAAGGGGAATCTATTTACAATTGATGTTTCATTTGAAGATCCTTCAGTGTTCACTTAAAAAGTACAGACGTAAGGGAAAATACAGTTCATTAGGTATATGACTGACGTCAAGACCGAGACTATTCCTTAAGGACCGGTAATCTTATTCATCAAACCTTTTTTTTGAGAGAGGTCAAGGTTCTAAGTTGAACTTCACACTCAGGGGTCACGCCCATTGCGTTGTTCCCGAACCCAATGTTGTGTGGTATAGAATACAAGGTCGATGATTGGTTGATCACTGCTGCAGGGCGCGAGACGAATAACGTGGACGTACGTATTAGCTAAATTATTTCAGAATTGATTCAGTAATTTTTGAGATTTAAATAAGGACATTTTAAATATTATAACTGTATCTTTCTTTATAAATGTGTAGGTTTTTCTTACAAACTTATGCATAAAAGAGATATGATAATTTTTGAAACGCTATTATTCTTACGGAAGCCATCAAAAATCACGAGAATATGTTGTATAAGACGATACGTAAACATTTTGATACATTTGTTTAACTATCAGAGATAATTTTGTAGAAATAAATAATTATCTCTGGCCTCTTAGTATAATTACGAAAATTTTCGTAACGTTCATTAAAACAAAGGGAATCTAAATAAAAAGTGATTTACACTCCGTTAACACCAGCAAGCTAGTAATTCCAGTTACACGACTCCACAGAGTCTATTTAGAAAATATACAAGGCTTCTCTATTACAAATTTTAAATGTAAACATAAACATAAACATAAAACACTCACGCCTGTCACCCAGAGGGGTAGGCAGAGACTACAGATTTCCATTTGGCACGATCCTGACACACCTCTCTCGCCTCCTTCACATCCATACACCTACGCATACATGCTCGTCGGTTAAGGGTACTCCTAATTTGGCCCGTTTCCAATAAATCGACAATTTGGTCGATAAATTTTCGCCTAGGACGTCCCTTTCTGACTCCGCCATACACTTCTGCAACATAAATTTTCTTTGTCACTCTTTCCTCATTCATTCTTTCCACATGACCAACCCACTTACATATACATAAAACAAATTTTAAATGTCTTTTAAGCAAAGATTTAGAAGAAAGAGTAATTATAATTTAAATTATTAAATAGATGTCAGTAGCCCCTGGGGATGAAGTGATCGCTTCCAAGCTGTGTCTTATACGAATGTTGTAAATAATTGTACAACCTGCTTCATACTATATAATGTAACTGTGAAAACAATTCCGCTGAGGTTTACAGGATTATCAAAGGAAATAAAGACTTTTAAAAAAGAATAATTTATAATAAATATAAAACAAAAATTATCTTATTACATTCTATTTTATCTTCAATTGTTAAATATCTAGCTTTATAGCTCCATATAATTTTCAATTCTTTAAATAAAAACAAAGATAAAATACCAACCTGGGTTCGATCAACATAAATAAAATTTTCAATAAACATTTTAATTGCTAATTTACAGCTTTTAGCGGTAAAGGGAAATGTTGTGAGGAAATCTGCATGTTTAATAAACAAGTACACGTTGCAAAGACATGTTATAAACGACCAACACGACCTTAAGCAGTGTAGTTTAATCCCCGATTCCTTAACCCGCTCAGAAATGTAAGGTGATCTTGCCCAGTAGTAGGACTTATCCATATTTTTGAAGTGAAAACTTCTTTAGCCACGTATTTTAGGAAGGAGAAAAACTTATGGATTCGCGTCACCGATGATCTCGACATGCTCGTGACGTATGGCGTTTACGCCAGACTAGCGACGCGTAGTATAGTGATCTGTGTACATGTATACGCATATATAATAGTACATTGTATATACTCGACGTCATTATATGTGTGTTTGACTTTTTGGTTAGGTAAAATCTTGGAATTTCACGTCACCGTCATGCTGTAATAGCAGTAAGTGGAGTTATGTGGACCACTTGAAAAGTTTATTTTGTGTACATACTGTGCATAGATTTAGTTTTTTTTTTTCGATAATCATTAAAGTAAGTAAGTTAAAGTAAGTATTAACTGTTATCATCATCATTCTCTAGACCATTTCCCATTATCTGGGGTCGGCGCAGTAAATCTTCTTGTTCCATTCCTCTCTATCAGCCGTCATTTCCATACTTACTCCTTTCATTCTCATATCACTCTTCACACAATCGATCCATCTTTTATTCGGCCTTCCTCTGCCCGTGTGTCCCTCCACATTATTAACAAGTATTAACTGTCATATATTTCCAAAATTATAATTGATATTTGCGTTGAAAAAAGTTTCCACTTCTGATGTGCCGCGCGACGCGTGACAGTTTTTTTTTATAATATAAAATTGAAGTGTCAAACAAATTTACAGTGCACCTGATGAAGTAGCGGCTGCAGCCCGTGAACATACTTTAGATAAAGGCCAACTTTAAATAAAGGAGGCTACAGAGCACACTCTTAGCCCTCAGAATTGTGTCACCTCTGAGGGCTAAGATGGCATGCCCGGATGGAATAGCCTCTAATTGAACTGGCTCTCTTAACACTTCTGACCGGAACATCAGTACGCGCACTATTGATTGTAATTGTTACGATAAGATATAAGTTTACATGTTGTATATCTAAATTTATGGGGGCCAAACGGCTGTCAAAAGTGTATATAATAAAAATGTCCCTCATTCTTATTTTTTGTGTTTTATTATTAATCGCTTTCACCCGAAATCTGTTTGTGTTTTATTTAAAAACACTTTTTTTGTTTTGAATAAAACGGAATCTTTATAGCATCACTTTGTTGTCCGTCTGTCCGTCTCTTCGTCCGTCAAAACCGTTTTTCCAAGAAAAGATTCGAGGTATCAAGTTAAACTTAATATCAAATACAAATAAGGTGAACGGTCACTTAGAAGTACAAAAACCATCAAACGATCCGGTCACGTAAATTTGATACTCAAAAACTCACTCGTCAAAATCTATAGGGCTTTTCTCGTTAACATAAAATCACGAAATTTGTCATAAAGCAGGGTAAAGCAAATAATACGAATCAAGCAAAATAAATTATTTTCTCAGTTACAAACTTACATTTGGAGCTAGAACATCCACCATAACGTAAGTATCCACCATAACAAACGGACGAACGGAGAAAAACATTTTTTTCCACTGCAAAGTGAACATTGTCTTTCCGATTTATACTAATATTATTAATATTAAAAAACTGAAGGTAGCCGGGTTAACTATGACATTGGGACGTAAAACATCTCAGCCCCCTCCCCCCACCCCGTGACCATGATTGCGGTAAAGCATCCGAAATTAATATGTTAAAATAAGTAAATTAAATTACGCGATAGAATCTGTATATATAGTTCGATAAGAGCGTTCGACTTAGCATATTAATTCCATGCGAAGGACAAGTGAAGATATCAAGGTCTAGTACAGCCCACGTCATCGTAGACATCTCATTGCGGCTTGCTCCGCTTAAATGGAATGCACTATATTTTTTCTACCCTTGAACCAACACACATAAATTTGAATGGTAATCTTTACATATATTATATATATATATATGTATATATATATATATATATATATATATATATACATTTATATATATATATATATATATATATATATATATATATACATGTCTGTCGGTGTATATCTATGGATAATTGTCTTTTTTGAGCTCAGGTGGTATTTGCATGTCAATAAGACTGAATAATCTTTTCTAAATTTTTATCTGTATGTCAGTTTGGGCTAATCTTTGAAAAGGCTGAACGGATTGTTAGGAAATTTCAAGAACAGATAGAAAGCAAGCCCTGGAATGTTCTTACACGAATACTTTTAAAATTTTTGATCT
The DNA here is from genome assembly GCA_036936625.1 of Parnassius smintheus behrii. Lineage (NCBI taxonomy): Eukaryota > Metazoa > Arthropoda > Insecta > Lepidoptera > Papilionidae > Parnassius > Parnassius smintheus. The sequence continues at coordinate 18,607,377 of JAUPFT010000001.1, forward strand.
CATCATTTTTACGTGCTTTGAGGTGAAGGAAATCCGTAGAGAACTAAAACTTGTGTAAAAAGGACACTTCCATAGATTAATGTGTAATATTTTGTGGACTTTTTTATCATTCGTCTAATAATTTCCCATAACGGCAAAAGTACTTATATTACAAATTAAGTACCTAATAATATTTTAAAGTTGGTTAAATAGGAGTTGGCTTCTATTCAAGTAAAAACATCTCTGAACATTATTCAAACCAACTTGTTCATTATTACAAAACATGCAATAGACGACAATGTCAAAGGCGAATTTAGCAAAATCCAGCTTCATCCGCTCAAAACGGATGACGGGGAATTGACGTGGAAATAACGGGGAGGCTTGCACGTCGGTGAGATACTATCCGTAAACATGACGTAATCTCTGTAGAATATATATAGGAATCATTAATTGTATTCAAGAATGAATTTGTTAATATTAAAATTAGTTTTATTTGTTGCTTTATATTTACGGATTTGTGATACTATTATGTAGTATAACATAAAATAAATATTAATTTTTGTGTAGTTTAAATACATTGGTTTAAATATAGAATATTATTATTATACGGTTAAAATATCTTATATATAAACGAAAACTAAACAATGAGTAAATCTAATTTACACGGAATTTATTGCCTATATTTTTTACTAACTTAAAACTAGCGACCCGCCCCGACTTCGCCTGGGTAATATCTATTACCGTAGCCGGTACAGCCTAATAAAGTCCAGTGCTGAACATGCCACCTCCCCCCATAGATCGCCTCATAGAGGAATATTCGTTATAGTTGTCACGTTTGGCTAGCGGGATATCAAACGTAGTTTTTTTATTTTTGGTCGTTATTAGGAAGAAGCTGCCACTCATCTCTTGATTGGTTTCCGTCAGTCGACTCTTATGACAGCCACGGAATGACATAGAGTAGTGGATATTGTAACACCGCCACTACTCGGTAAATAGTATTTGAACGGTGTCATTTAGATTTTTTAAAATAATCATCAATAACCATTTATTTTATCATTTTTTCCATTTCAAAAAAATATTCTACGTTCTCGGATAAAATATAGCCCAGATCACACTATTTTCATAGCTATTGGTTTGTTTTTTAAAACTTTTGTTCAACTTGAAATGTTGGTATCCTCAACTTTATATTTTTTTTATAGAAGAGGGGGCAAACATGCATGCGGCTCACCTGATGTTAAGTGACTACCGCCGCCCATGATCAACCGCAACACCAGGGGAATTGCAGGTGCGTTGCCGGCACTTTAGAAAGGAGTAAGCTCTTTTCTTGAAGGTCCCCAGGTCGTATCGGTCCGGAAAAATCGCTGGTGGTAAACTATTCCACAGAGAGGTTGTACGCGGAAGAAAACTCCTCTTGAAACGTACAGCGGTGGACCGCCAAGCATCCAGATGGTGTGGATGGTATCGGAACGTTTGCCGCGTAGTGCATTCACGGAATTTGGCGGCTGGGATTAATCCGAACAATTTCTCAGAGCACTCTCCATGGTATATGCGAAAGAAAATGCAAAGAGATGCAACATCTCTTCGCAGTGCCAGTGAATCGAACCGATCGGAAAGCACTCGGTCGTCGACGATTCGAGCCGCTCTGCACTGGATACGGTCAAGTGGAAGGAGCTGGTACTGGGGATCCCCAGCCCAGAGATGGGAACAGTATTCCATGTGCGGCCGAACCTGCGCCTTGTAAAGTTGCAGGCGGTGTGGCGGCATGAAATACTGTCCCGCTCTGCTGAGCACGCCAAGCTTTTTAGAGGCCAATTTGGCCTTCTTTTCCAAGTGACCACGAAACTGCACGATATGTCGACATAAATTCCATCATGTAATTGGGTTTGATTTAATTTAAAGTTTATTTTCTTTATTTTAGAGCACGTCCATAAAAGCTTGTTTTTAAATATGCTTTTTTTATTATTACTTTTCATTCCAGTTTCATTAGCCTGGAAAGATAGACAGACAAAAATTTTACAAATTGTTATTCATCTCTTAATAGCACGTGAATAAGCTCGAATGAGCTCGATAACAGGCAGTTTATTTTTCGATATTACAGACGGTCACTTCAACTTTGTTTTTCCCGTTTACCCCCCCGATTTTTCGAGTGTTTAACATGCTTAAACAACTCATGCTCAAACAACTTAATTTTTATAGATTAAATCAGATCCAGAGAGAGATCAATTAATTACCTTCCAGTACCTTGAAATCCCTCAAGACATTGAGATACTGTAAGCTCTTTTAGCGTAGTTCGGAACACAAATTAATAATTAAAGGCTCAGGCCCCAGGCTTTTATAGGCCTTCGACATAAAATGCCTCATAGGAGTGGCCAGTTAGCGACGGCAGCTTTCAGTGTTTAGAATTGTTAACAAGAAGATACTGCTGTCCATCTCCTGATAATATATAGGGAAATATATCTCCTGATACATTACCCTTTGCCGACACTTGCAACAACCACGGCACCAAATGGCTTAGTGGATTCTTTTACACCGCCACTGCACAACGCTTTATATCTTTGTTCATTCGTCCATAAATTTATTGAAATGGATTTTTCATGCGGTTACGGTTATTATTTTTAGATACAACACTACATGATTGAAATGTATCACGATAATTACAATCTAGTGAGTGAAAAAAAAACCTTCGAAAACCTTATATTTCTCATTCACACACTTTAACAATATTCAACACTTCTATCCTTATACTAACGACATTAGCCTCATTCACTGAGGTTATAATCCCCTGTTGAATAACTCTTGAGAAAATTCGATAAAGGATTCCATTGTTCACATCAGCACAAATTTCTGAACTAATTAAGATTGAATCGCACGTCTTGGTTGTAACCCTGCGTAAGTATTTAGGGGAGAGCAGTATTATAATAACAAGTTTTCGGTCTCATTAATTTTCCTGCTAATAGTTGGATAAAGTTGTTTAAATATCTCAGTAATCAATACATTTAAATAAAACTGCGGTGTCTGTATGTAATACTGAAATAACTGGCTTATTTTTTACATTATTTGCAGGTCATTAAGTAATAAGTAACTTTTTTTTGTCTGGCTGTGTGTCAGTCTTACTTTTGGACTAATTTTCGGAATGGCCGATTGTGATGAAACCTTACGAACAGAAAGGGAGCAATGTCAGAGGGGATATTGGCTACATTGTATCATAAAACCTTGATGATCTTTTTTGGAAAAAAAAAAATCAAACAAAAAATCTAAAAATGTTTATTCTGTAACAATACATTTACAATCATAGCAGTATAATATTAAACTTGCTCTTCTTTAATTGCCATTCAGTACTTTAGTTGCAACAATAACATAAGATTCCTTTTCTAAATTAATTATGAAAAATTGTGAAAATGTTTCCGTGCGCGACGTGCGTGCGTGTGTGTGTGTGTGTGTGTGTGTGTGTGTGTGTGTGTGTGTGTGTGTGTTTGTGTGTGTGTGTATGTGTGTGTGTTAGTATGCGTTTGTGTGCGTATGCGTGCATATGTGTGCATTCGTGCTTTGTAAGCTGTAATATTTTAACAAATTTTCGATTTTGTGATAATCTTTCCACTTGAGCCATTCAATGAGAATTATCTTACATTCTTTTCTAGTTTTAGAATAAATATTCAATTATTTATTTAAGTAATTGTACAAATAAGAGGACTCTTTTGCCTTTAAATAAAACGTTAAAATTAATTAAAAAAATATGTCTTAAATAAAATTACACTAAATCTAAATATCGCCACAGCCTGCAATGGCAAAGCCGTGGTGTGTCGCTAGTATCTTATTAAATGAAAAGCCTGAATAAAAATTGTACATAATAATATGGTTGTATATCTGAGTTCTGAGTTAATGGACAAACGAGATGATAAGATATACCACAAGAATTGGACTGCGACATATTTGCGGGAGGTCTGTATTCGTTAATGGATTATAAAATTCAACCGTTCTCATTCCTCCTGAGGGACTTACTTGCATGTGAGCCGACTCACGTGACGACGAAAAGCTTTTTAAGATAATTGATACAATCAGGCGTTACTTTGCGGAAATCCTTTAAGTTAAATTTATTTTAACTTTTATTCTAGCTTAAGTTAAGATCCGCATGATAAAATAAAAGCGGGAGGTACTCTTCAAAATTAGGTTAAGACAAAAGTTTGAATTTTAAACGTGGATTTTAGCTAACAAATTTTTAATATATTCAATAAAAATCTTTTCAAAATGAAGTTTCTTTCCTATGTTTTCTCGCACCAACGGTTACGTGTTAAATCTTTGTAGTGGTAATTACCAGCGAGGATCCTCAGCTACCAGCGCTTAGTGTATTCAGAATGAGTTACAATAATGATAATAATAATTAATATTAACTGAGCCTCTTTACCTCTGCGTATTTCTGCTTGTTTATAATATAACTTTAAAATGTAACTTACTCACAGCCTACGCGATGGTAAGTGGCTCCTGCAGCTCATAGAAACCAGTAACCAACTTCATAAAGAGAAGGCTGCATTTGCATTGTCACCTCTGAGAACTAACATGTTATACCTCACGTCCTGTAATTATATCTCTATACCCTTCGGGCCGGGACACAGTAGCGTAAGCACTCATGTTTGCCGGTAGGAATAAGTAAGAAAAAGCCATTTAATATATTTACTGTAGCAGTGGATATTCTTACACCGCGTCAGAAGCGAAAGAATACCCACTGCCTTATTTCGCCCCGAGGATGTCGTAAGAAGTGACAGAGGGAAACTGAAAGTGGAGAAGAGTATCAACATCTTCCCGGTAATAACCCAAAATAACAAAAACCTCCGATTGTTAAACAATGGCAACGATAGCAAAATTCCTAGACCTATAGGGAGACCCTTATGCTCAGCGGTAGACTTTTATAACCAATAATGGTACTGTATTTAAATGGCTTCCACTCGAATGAGCAATATATAATTTTATGTAGGAATACGTTACGTCATATTTGCGTTTACTTTTCATGTTAAATTACACAGAAATGATTTCTTAAAGCATGCCATTAAGTTTTTCGAAAATTGAGGAACAATTTGCGCCGAAAATTTCATATCGTTATGTGACATTTTACGTTTATTTACGAGTATATCGTGGCTATTTTTATATTGTTTTTATATGTTTCGAGGCAGAGATGATAATGTAATAATGGGTAATGATTACAAATATGAACGTCATAGACTAGTAAGCCGCCTTTTGGTCTATATAATGAACCACTAGCATTATTATTTTAAGCTGATATGGAGTTTGTAACAAGAATATTATTAATATTTACAAAACAAAATTTCCAGACTTTAAATTACAAAAAAGAATCGAAGAATCAACAACCGATGGGGAAGAAAGGATCTCAAGTGACTGCTTCGTACCAGTAAGCGAACTAAAGGCCAGCGTCACCCTAGATGAAATAAAGATCTGGAAAGATTAGCAGGATGTCCGTGAGCGCAGGTCGTAGATGGCTCAGAACCGTGTTTAGTGACATTCCTTAGGGAAGCGCTATGTTGAACAGTAGATTAATAGAGATTTTTAATGGTGATAATGATGATGACAAAGTTCTGTATTTTTAAAGTAAAAATATGTGTCAACATTCTGAACGATTAGCTAGGTTTATCCTCATTTCACGCGATCGGTTATCGAATAGACGACTCAAGTACATCCAATTGTAAAAAGTTATTCCCTACATCGCTGTTCAAGGTTTATAAGTGGTGTTTGAATCTTGATTAGCGACTCGATAAATATAATAGCGAAATTAGGAGAAATTAATTCTGAACTTACTTAAGCTAAATTTGTATCTTTCGATCCTCTTCCTGTTATGAGCTACGAGTACTGCTGAACTCGAGGTTCTCCTAAATTAAGGTGGTTTTTATGGACCAGATCTGCCACATTGTTATTCTTTTTAGGAAGATTGTTGACACTATATTCATGTTGAGTCAATGAGTTAGTTGTTGAATTAATGTGACTTACTGGTCTAAGTATAGTGCTTGGCTAAGTATTTTCTGTAATCCAAAACATTTTGGTAGTTTTGCGCCATAGTTCGGCAAACAATAGTCAAAGACTATCTTTATTAAGTTACTAGTTGTTACAACCATGTTAAAAGTTTAAAAAAAGTTACAGCGTATATACGTCCCACTGTTGGGCACAGGTCTCCTATCATTTTTAAAAGGGTTATTTACATTTATTACATTATATTTTCTATTAAAAAAGGTTACCCCCACTAGTGGTATTGGGGGTAACGTTTTTTCTACCACACTAGGATTTTTTCCTGTATCGTGGAGGTAATTTACATTCATAAATTGCACAAGGATAAAAATCCAGACCCGGAACAACTTACTAGTTGGTTGGTTATATATAATTTTCCTGCAGGAATTTATCATTCATTATTTTAATTAAGATTTCAAGTATTTATTGTCAATGAGCTTCTTTACCGAGTTTGTGAACTCTTACAATAAGAAGATTGTGGCCGTCCCCTGGAATTTTCATTAGAATAATACGGAAGATAATCTTTATTGTTGAAGAAATAAATATCACATTTGTGGTTTTTTGTATTTGTAAAACATATTTATAAGCTTACGAATAAAAACTCTAACGGTTTTAATGCAAATATTAACTAATGCATGTTTTGATTTTTGAAAAACGGATACAACGGTTTTACATACATTATCTTCTCTGGGTCTAGTAATTAAACGCAACTAGCGATTATGAGGTACCCGTGTTCGAATCTCGGGTGGAACCAAAAAGGTGAGTTATTAAGTTTTTTAAGTCTCGTTCCTCGGAGAGCACGTAAAGCTGTTGGTCATGTGCTTGATCTCTCTCCGGTTGTGTCGGTTCGCATCGATTTGGACTATAAGAGTAAGAGAATAAAAAGTGCAAGTATTTTTATACTTGTCTCTATTGAAGCTAACCGCCGGGACCGAAATTCAGTCTGAAGGATATTAAGAAAATTAATAATAGCATGTTTTAAAAACGGTATTATTCAGTGACAGTTATTTTGTATTCATTGAAAAATAAAATTCCTCTAAATTATACTTTTTCAGTTTATTTTAAAACCACTAACGAGTTTTCAAATCCATTGCGATTAACTTAAATTTTTGCAAACAGTACAAGTAACAACGTTGTCTGACAATTTCTGCAGTAAACTTGCATTGCCGGTGACAGAATAAAGACTAATCCTTGTGTAACGGTACAACTTAGTTTCTTATTAAAGTCATGGTCAAAGTATTAAAATGATTATTACAATCAAGTGTTACTTTACGTCAGTCAATCATAATAAAGATGTTCAAATTTATTTATGATCATTTTATAATCCCGCTAGGCTTCCCAGTTCTTCCCAGGGCGGAGGTATTCTCCGAACCAGTGGTAAATAAAAATGTCTTTCAGTAAGTATTATGTAATAATATATGCGACAAATCGAAATCTTCAGTAATTGGATACTTTTGGTTAAATGTATATTGATTAATGCAGAATTAGGCATTATTCAACCGTGTAATAGCGGTGTAAGGATATACACTAGCCCGTATCGTCCCGTGGGTTTCGTAAGAGGCGACAGAGGGAAGTTGAAACAGATGATGGGCAGAAACATCTTCCTGTTAACAACTCAAATTAATAAAAAACTACAGTTGACAACCCTTAATAATTAAAACATAATTCTATTCTATTCTATGCTATTTCACTTAGCTACACGCGTAATTTTTTATTGTTCATACGGATTTTAATCCGTATGAACAATGAAAATTATGCTTGGAGATTGGAAGACACATTTTTATTTTTCATGAAGATCTAACCTTTTTAATTTTAACAATTATAGCAAAGTTTTTATGACAAAGGTACGTGAAATAAGTGATGAGATTTGAGCCGTGTTTTGAGTAAACGAATAAAATAAAATCTGGTGACTCGGGAGTCACTTGAGTAATTTTCACTTCATTCGCACTTGTGTAATCTTTATGACAACTCGGATTATGAGTCAATTCGAATGACTTGGACTACTTGAGTCTCCTGTACCGAGTCGAGTGACAAATTTAAGTTAAGACAGGTTTAGCCGATGTATTCTGCATTTGAAATTAGATTTGTTTGAGTAAGTTGTTTGTACTCAGTACTATGTCTATTTAAGACTGTTTTCTATTAGTACGTGTTTGAAATGAGTAAGAGTTCCAAAAACTTGCTTTTACAAAAAATAAGTTAAATTAAGTTGTGCAAGAAAAGTAACAAATAATTTGGGAGTACAACCAACTTGAATAAACATCCGATTCTGTATAAGAATATGCAAAATAAATAAGTAACGATATTATGCGTTTTCTTCAACTAATTTAAATGAGACTTCAGCTTCCACGTCTGCTGATTCCAATTCAACATCAAATAAATGACGTTTTCAGCAACTACAGCTTGAAAGACCTAATGCATCTCTTAACAAGCAGAAACAAAAAAAATATTTAGCTCTAACCAAAATTATTTCTCAAGAATTACAACCTTTGTAAGGTTTTATTAGTTTTTGACAGGTGAGTAACTCGTGTGAAAAGTATCACTCGATGTATATCTTCATTGGAGATGCACTCGATTGACTAGGTTATCACTCGCGAGTGATTCGAGTGAATAACTTTCATTCGTGTTCCGTCACTACATGAAATGGTAATAATATAGTTCAACGACAAGTTGTAAAAATTCTTTACGTTACACTGAGACAATTTACTTAAATATTATAAATATGTATTTTATACATAATATGTAGCCTCATTGTAAGTTTTGTGTCAGAGAGTTGTGGGTGGCTCTCCATAAGGTCTTAAAAATGTGCTCATAAACCTTTATTTTTTTAACTTTTTATAAGCAGTGCTTCACCACAGTCCCACCTGGTGGTAAGTGGTGTTACAGCATTAGATAGTAAATCTAAGCTAAGTCTTAGCGTATTCTTAGTATTTGTTTGTATTGCATTTTTAAAGATTATTCTGTATGTCGTGCATTTGGGTATATGGTTACTCACGGGTCGTCCACTGCCCTTTTATATATATAGTCGAAGAGGGCGATGACTGCTTCATGCGCCCTACTTTTGAACAGTTTCTACTTGTACTACTGTTGTGTGTTCGGGCACGTTATTTACTGATAAGCTTCAAATTTTAATTTTTTTTAATTTTTTTATAGAACATGCTTAACTTACCAATATGTCTGTATGCGATTACATTATGTGGAATCATATTGTAAATTTACCGTATAAAAAAGAACAAAAAGAAGATCGATAGAATTTGGCTAACTATTGTGGATGGAAGAGTTTTACAAGCAAGTAGATGATGTTGCGATGGGCTCACCTGTATCTTCCTTACTACACCTGTTACTCCAAGATTATACAAGCGGTACGTAGATAGTACTTTCATAATTTTACCATCAGGCAATGTAACTGCATTTTTAAAACATCATTATTCCTTAAACTCTAAAATTCAATTTACTATGGAGTAAGAGGCAAATAATTCCTTAGTTTCCCTAGATGTGTTAGTCATCCAAAGTCCTAAAAACGCCATAGGTCACACTATATAGAAAAAAGACCCATAAAAGTAAATTAAAGTAAAGTTACAGCCTATATACGTCCCACTGGTGGGCACAGGCCTCCCCTCATTTCTGAGAGAGTTTTAGGGCAAGAAAGTGCCCGCCGCGCTGCCCCAATGCGTGTTGGCGAACTTCACATGTCTTCGAAATAATTTTTTTTCTTATTCCTCAGACATGCAGGTTTCCTTACGATGTTTTCCTTCACCGCCGAGCACGTGGTAAATCAGCACTTAAAATTGCCATTAACAATTTCATTGGTACCGGCGGGGATCGAAACCGCGTTCTGTTATATTTACAGCGAGCGTTTATCATCTGAGCTACCACGGCTCTATAAAAACTCCCATACAAACCGATATTTAAACATTTAATCTCACCATCATCTTTCACAGTTAGCTACCGTGCGCGAATTTTTGTTACAGAGAGCACGGGGAATCTGTGACAGAAAATACATGGCCGCCAAGCGTCAGCACGTCAAACAGGTTCTGCACGAACACAAGCTTCGGGTCCCGCGTCTACGTCAGTGACCGAGTGAAGCCGGCCACAGTCTAGCATATGTCTGTTGTACTACCATATGTCAGAGATATCAAAGACAAGATAGGCTATATCTTGAAGCGAACTTCTATTAGAATATTCTACAAGCCGCCAAAGAAAATTAGTCAGTTCTTACCATCCACCAAGTATTTTCTACTATGTTTCGTATGAAGAGTGTAGAGAACCGGGTATGCTCTTTACTGAAAATGAGGCATTCCGTCTTAGTCCTCAGGGGTGGCAACGCATGCACATTTCGATACCTAATCGAGGATAGAATCGCGCAAATTTTCGATTGCTCCTTTTTTGTTTAATTTTTGTACTGTATAATTCAAACTATAATTTAAAATAAGGAACAATACATCATAATATTAAGCTTATTAAAACAAAAAAAGTGAAAATAATTGAATTCACCTTATAAGTAAATAGTAACAAATGCGAAAAAAACATCATAGCGGAATTTGATGTAAAATTGCTTTAGTTATACCTGTCTCAAATTGAAATAAACGATGCGGGTAAATGGAAACATTTTTTGTATCCAATATGAAACCTTGTTACGGAATCATTTCCATTAGCAAATCAGGACTTTATATTGTGCAAGGGAAAACAAATTTCTGTCAAGATGATTTTATTAAATTATTATTTTTTCATATGAGAACAAACGAACGTGCAGCTCACCTGATGGTAAGTGACTATCATGAACAACTGCAACACCAGGGGTATCTCAGATACTTTACCGACCTTTAAAAAAGATTAGGCTCTTTTCTGGAAGGTCCCTAAGTCGTACTGGTCCGAAAAAATCACTGGTGGTAGTTGATTCTACAAGAACGTTGTGCGAGGAAGGAAACTTCTTTTAAATTTCACAGCTGTGAATCGCCAGTTGCCCAGTTGTGGTGTGGCCATCAACATCCCGAGTTGTGTTGCGATGTGCGATAGCAAAATTGAGTGGCTGAAATCAATCTGAACAATTCCTCTGAACACTCCCCGTAGTAGATACAATAGAATATAAGAGAGGTTGCATCTCTTTGCAGCACCAGTGAATCAAGCCGATCAGAAAGAGATCGAATTATACTTAAAATCTTTCTTCTCACATGATACCGTATTATATAATACTTTTCTTCCAGAAGTCTACTGCTAAACAAAGGTCTCTACCGTTGTAGGTTGTATTGCCATACTCGCCTCGCTTGGTACTCAGATTGATTGGCAATGGCTGTAATATACATCTCTCACCCTTGATGCTGTTCCCCATGGACGGCCTTGGTATTTTACATTTTATTGTCACTGAAATCGAGATCAGAAAATAGTGGTTAGTGGTTGGCGGGGAAGACAAGTCAGCTTAAATTTGTTGTTAGGTTAGCAGTAGATGACGACCACAGTCAAATCTGATGTGATCTCAAGATTTTTCAGTTCGTGGTTTGAATCCTTTTAGCCAGTGGCGTAGTTTGAGTTGCTGCTGCTCGGAGGTTTAACGCGAAAACTTTGACCTGAACCTTTTTCGTAAATATTTATAAATCTAAAAATATCTTAATGGATATCATAAAATATCATAATCGCCTACGTATGGCCGCATATTTACTTACCGTAAGTGGGCCACTACAAAGCAAAACATGTGTTGATAAGGTAAATTCTACAAGCTTATAATTAAAAATATCACTGGAGAATTAATAGAATAGATCACAAGTTAGTAATACTTCTTGAAAGTCAATTATGCTTTTACCACTGGTTCGTAAAATACCTCTGTCCTGAGAAGAATTTAAATTAAATTTATTTTATTTTATTTTAATTCTGAAACTCAAAAACCAACCTAAATTATAACAGTTTTACTGCTAGAATCTTAAATCCTTTTCCATTAAAAGTTTTATTAGTTTCTATTTAACAGACAAAAATCTGGTCCTATGAAACGCAGGAAGTGCAGAAGATAAAATAGCGAGCAGGAAACGTTGTCTCAAAGTTGAATTTTCTAGTTTTGTTATAACCTAGGAAATATTTTCATTTAGTCGGTGTTATAAGCAGTTTTAATAAATTGACATAAAAAATATTATGGCTTTTATAGGAAAGCGTAACAATTTATTCAGCACCCGCTTACATTGCTTTCCGCAATAATTTTAAATAAATACCTCTGGGAAATTTATTTCTTAAAATTTCGTATTTTAAAGACTTCCACGCAGACATAAATGAAATTTATTTGTAATTATGTGCAGGTGCAAGATGATATTGTGACCAGGATTAAGAAAGGAATGCTTCGGTGGTTTGGTCACGTAGAAAGAATGAATGAGGAAGGAGTGACAAAGCAAATTTATATGGCAGGTGTGAACGGCCGAGTCGGGAAGGGACGCCCTAGAAAAAAGTTTATCGACCAAATTGGCGATATTTTGAAAATGGGCCACGATAGAAGTACCCTTAACCGACGAGCACGTATGCGTAGATATATGGATGTAAAGGAGGCGAAAGAGGTATGTCAGGATCGTGCCAAATGGAAGTCCGTAGTCTCTGCCTACCCCTCTGGGTGACAGGCGTGAGTGTTTATATATGTATGTATTATGTGCAGGTTCATTTGTTTTAATTTCTTGACATGTAATAAATTAATCACATACATTTGGAATTAGCAATTCCTTCTTTTGTATCTTATTCTTCTTCTTAACCAGTCAGTAAGAAAGCCTGATAGATAGGGAAGCTTGATTTTTATTACCAATGTTTTATTGAGTACTTTTGTCAAAAAATTCTTAGTAACAGCTCTGAGTTAGAATGTTGGCGGTGCTTCACCGGCGTGCTATGGAAAGCACGTAAAACCGTTGGCCCGTTCGTCTTGTGTTTGATCTATTTCCATACGTAACAGATTAAAAAGAGTGCATTTGTGTTTGTGCATACACTTGTGCACTATAATCCTTTCCTACTAGTCTCAGTTGTGATCGGCTGCCGTGCACAGCTGGAGGACTTTATTATTACTTTCATTTTGTTTTAAACTTACCATAAAAACAGCATTAGTACCACCACAAAACAAAATCGAATCGAATTTTGTTTTTGGATAACAAAATATAGGTACTCAATTTTACTCAAATGTGCTGATAATGTTTCTTTATATAAAACGGAGCACACTCGACAAAAGAAAATTTATGCGGCCATCACAAATCATGAAAATCTTTGTTAAAGAATGTAGCGTTTTATAAAAATCATTTTTAAATATTACGCTCTATACTTTCTATTATACACCCAAAACGTAAATAGGTTATTTAATCGATTTCAGCCATTGTGGCCGTTTCGTTATTGAAGAATGTGTATTATCTGTGGTAAAGATATGGCGCATTTTAACAATATCGGACGACTCTTCTGGACAAGTCTTTTTCATAAAATAAGGATGTTGAACGAGCACACAGTCAATTTGTTTTAAATGGATGCTGTGGCCCATAGACATCTACATTTACCCTCGATTAGGAATCAAAATGCAGATGCGTTGTCACCCCTGAGGCCTAAGATGAAATGCTTCGATTCCAGTAAACAGGTCTATGATTCTCAACACTCACCATACGAAACATAGCAGCATTAAGCTGCTATTTTACGCTGGTATTCTTTGAGAGCGTGGTCCTTCCCCGGTCGAGCCGACCCATTCGTGTAACAACCATAATATAGCTGCAGTCATTGTTCTGAGGGCAACGTTATCATTTAAAGTACTCAGTGGACATAATGTCTAATTCAAAGTTTCAGGAACATGAAAACAACCGCCGGATGGTGAACATCTGCTATTCTATCAACATATTTAATGAAAGAATCTCGTTTAATTGAAAAAATTCTCCCGGGGCGATGCTCGACTCCGTTTCTGAATTTTATTTAAATTTTCTTAGTAAGTGATATTCAATCTTATTCCCCGAGTGTATCAACACATCTAGAATTGTATCTTGAAATGGAAAAGGGATAAGATATCATTGAAAATAAATTCAATGTCTGACGAGTGTGATCTACAACCTTTTATAATTTTTATTGGTATATGGTTTTTTATTCGGTTGGTTAAGTATACAGTCTAAAAAACTTATTCATATTTATGAGAAAAACTATAACCCTTATTAAAAGTTCTAGAAATATCTCACGGCTTCTGATACATGGTGGTACAAATATCTTGTTAACTCCAGAAGTAAAATGTCATTTGACATATGATTAGCCTCACGCGTGTGAGACGTCTGAAATGGCAATCATAATGCACCTCCCTAGTGTGGTGATTTTCACGAGCTGACAATAATGATTACAAACAATTATTATATGTGTTTTTCAAATATTCCAATTTAAAACCCGAGAAACAACGTCAATATACCTCGTAAAATATATACTTTAGATTGAAACTATAACCAGTGCTTTCGAATTTGCACTCTATTACTCTATCAGATTTACATAGATTAAAAATTTATTTGTTTCTCTTATTACACGCGTCAAATCAGTAACACAACTAGGTACCAAGTAACGTATTAAAAAGTTACATAGTGTTACATAAGTACATGTATGTACATGTTTTCCTATATTAACACTACGCATTAAATGAAACAAATTTTTACGGATTTTATCGCGTTTAATGTAAGTTTTTAATTCCAGACGTTTCGGGTGCTTTACAGCTCCCATGTTCATGGAGGCGACTGAGATGTTTGACATCCCGATGTCGTAGTTAGCCCGCCTGCCTTCAGTTTTGATATAAATTTTTAGTCCAATCTACACAGAACGAGCTTACAGTATCTTGAAGTCTTGCAGTGGTATGCTTGGGTTTGCACTTAATTTTATTAATTATAGGATTCCAAGCTGATAGTAGTACCCACCCATCTTCTCTGTTTAAATTAGGACGTTTTTTTTAATTTCAATAAATAATTAATTCAAAAGCCTCGCGAAAATCATTCAATAATCCTAGGTAGGAATCGGTGTTCTTTTGCGAGGATTTGTTGTCTATCAAATCCAATATTCCCAAAAGTTCCGAGAGCACCGACGTTCCAAGAAGTCTGCACCGTGTGAATATGTTCAAAATCGACCCTGTCGTTACATTAACATTAGCTTTTACTTGTTTAAAATCCGTAAGAATTAGTTTCATTTTATAATAGTACATATTGTTGCAGTTTAACAATTGGATCCATGTTCAGCTCATATTTCTCGGAGAACAAACATTGATTTTCATCTAAAATTCTCGAGATGACGAGACGAAAATGAGCACAATAGAATATCTATGAATGATGTATTCCTTCAGCTCTACGACCTGCATCTCGGGTTCAATTTAGTAAAATTGCTGGATTACTGAGACTTCACGCACTGAACCATTTTTATAAGAAAGTAATCCCATTTTATGAACATTGACTTAAATTTTTCGACAATAGATTTTTTTAACAAAGCCTTTATTTTATATTAATAATCCTTTGAAAGGAAGGAGCAAATGAAATTGCTAATGTTATCTCTAAATAAGCATACTGAATTTAAAATAACATGGGACCAGCCCTGTGGCTTTTTCCCCATTTGTCACGGTTTTGAAAGAGGTAAGCTCCTGCCAAAGTTTTAAAATGTACCCTTGTTTAGGAACTCAAACAACCATTTTAATTAAATATAAATAAAAGACTTTTTTTAATTACAACTCAAAATGTCTTTCTTAAATAGACTAGTCTTTTATAAACTAGAAGGAGCCAAAGATCCTCAGTGGAACGTGTATATTGTTCTTTGTTAGTTTTGATTTAAATTATAGTCGGTTCAATTAGTAAAGAAACTCTGCGTGTTGAGAGGTAGCTGTATAGCAAATCAGTACCCCTATCATATCTCCTGGATTTCGTAAGAGGTTAATCACTACAAGGGTGGTGATTAATCTATTTGCAAATCCAATCCTACGCATGTGGTGCAGATGCGGCAGTGGGCACTTACACTGGCTATCGCTAAGACAGACTGTTAGGCGCAGCCAGAAGAGTCAGCAAAAATGTTAGAGTTTCACTCACAAGCCAGATTACATTCTGATAACGTGCCTGAATAAGGAAAGCCAGGACTGGATTGTGGGTGAAGTCGGAAAACTGTAACCAAGGCCGGAGGCAGAGCTTTCTATAATACCTGAGGGCGAACTGTCTAAGTCTCAGCTGGTTATCAAATAACTTTCACGCAGCAAAGACTCTCCAGGAGAGGCAGCTGTGCTGTTGATGACACAAAAGGCTCCATACAGAGCTTTGGAAAATCCTCCACCGTAGGTATGAGGAGAATGTGATCCTAGTAACATTTTCTCTATACAACCCATCGGCGGATGCTATACGGGTGGCAGGCGGCAAAGTTACCCTTGATTTTAACATGATAAATTTTAATTAACTTTGAGATCAGAGGTGGCTCTGATGCGATAAGGGAGCCTGAAACATGAACGTCGTCACTGAGAGTGGCTGAAACTCAAAGCGCTGATCTTGCCTCGGGTCGGCGGCCTCAGCTGGTATCAACCAGGGGTAATGGAAAGGGATTTAGGCGCAGCAGAGCGAAAGGTGTGGTGGAAAAGATAGCTTCAGTAAAGGACGTGTTCGTCCTCAGCCCCCTGCCCCTCCCCACACCCATAAATTGCTAACCTTAAGGGTAGGATGAGGGCTTTCCAAGCAAATCTTCACCATGCAGCAGCTGCTTCTGCTATGGTGAACGTTTGCTTTCCAGAGGAAAACATCGAACTCGCCGTCACACAAGAGCTTTGGGTGGCTAAAGTTCAAGTTTTGCAATTGTCTGCTGCTGGTAAGATCTTAATCAATACTAAAGACAGTAGACCTAGATCTTGTATAATTTACAATAAAAAATTGAACTTTTAGCTGTTCCAGAGTACTGTAGTAATCATTCGTTCAGCCTATCTTCAATATCGAGTTAGAGCGAGTAGCGGCGTTTGCACCAAAACACTACGTCGAACTTGCGATCAGTTGTGATTCTAATGCTCACCACACAGCCTGGGGTAGCAATAACATCAATAAAAGAGGTGAGTTACTATATGATTTTCTCATATCCAATCACCTGGTAAGTTTAAACTTAGTGTGTACACCAACCGTGCTAAGCAAGAAGTGTTAGTATAACCTTACCACTAATAACACATCCAGGCGGATAACTGACTGGTATGTTAGAAATGGAAACTCCGTGTTTGATCACAAACACATTAAGTTTGTGATTAAAGCATCACCAACTTATGAAACTCTTGCTTTTAGGGATCCGATAGCAACCTCCAGGAATGTCTATAGAGACCGGCTATGGAGGAATTGAAATGAAAACGTCTCTTAAAAGCATAATAACGATTAAAGGTCTGGAGTTAGTGACGGAGACTGTAACCATAGGTATCCATGATGTCTCGAGAGCAGTTGTCCCGTCAAAACCAAGACATCAACATGAAAAGTTCCTTGGTGGTACACTTAGCCACAGAAGCTTAAGGAAATGTCTAGGAAACTCTTCAATAGGGTAAAAAAACAACGAGTTTAAGCTAAGTTTAACGAAATATAATAAAGAAATTAGACAAACTAAGAAAGCATTATTAAGGAAGTTATGCAAGGGAGTTGAGACTATGGTTTGCAGTGCAAGATTGCACAAAGTAGTATCCAAAGCTAAACCTAATCAGATCGGATTCCTTAAAAAGTCTGATGGTAATTTCACTACTACTGAAACAGAAACACTGAAGTTACTAGCGTCAACCCACTTACCAGGGTCACAGAAGGTTTTTGCCTCGAACTCTTTCAGAGCCCTATTAAGACCTCGTAATGAGGACTCATGTGGGGCAAAAATAATAAGGCCGGTTAAATAGCTGGTGCAGTGGGCTGTTGACTTTTTAAACCAAGTGGAGGGGCTGGAATAATTCCCATCCAACTACAGAGGGGTATTGATATCTTTCTTCTTTATTTGGTGAAAATCTTCAGCCTATGCCTATCTTTGTTTCTTATCAAGACTTTGGAAAATAGATAGATACAGTTGGGCTGAAAAGTTCGTATCGTTCTATAGAAAAACACATTTTTAGGCAAAATTCGATTTTATTATTCAACATAGTTGCCATCGAGGGCGATACACCGATTATAGCGATCTTCCAACTTTTCAATACCATTTTTGTAGTACGATTTGTGTTTAGCCTCAAAATAGGTCTCTGTTTCGGCGATTACTTCCTCATCGGCTTTAAATTTCTCTCCAGCGAGCATTCTCTTGAGATCTGAGAACAGGAAAAAGTCGCTGAGGGCCAAATCTGGAGAATACGGTGGATGCGGAAGCAATTCGAAGCCCAATTCATGCATTTTTGCCATCGTTTTCATCGATTCGTGACACGGCGCATTATCTTGATGAAACAACACTTTCTTCTTCTTCAAATGGGGCCGTTTTTTCGCGATTTCGTCCTTCAAACGCTCCAATAACGCTATATAATAGTCGCTGTTGATGGTTTTTCCCTTTCCAAGATAGTGGATGAAAATTATTCCATGTGCATCCCAAAATACGCACGCCATAACCTTACCGGCCGACTGTTGAGTTTTTCCACGCTTTGGATTCGGTTCATCGCGTGCAGTCCATTCATATGACTGCCGACTGGACTCCGGAGTATAGTGGTGGATCCACGTTTCATCGATTGTCACATATCGACGCAAAAATTTACTTCTATTGCGGTTGAACAGCTCCAAACATTGTTCTGAAGCATTGACACGTTCTTGTTTTGGTCGATTGTGAGCTCGCGCGGCACCCACTTTGCACATAGCTTTCGCATACCCAAATATTTATGAACGATATGTCCAACACGTTCCTTTGATATCTTTAGAGTGCCAGCTATACATATCAACCTCAATTTACGATTTTCCAAAATCATTTTGTGGATTTTTTTATGTTTTCGTCCGTAACAGCCTCTTTTGGACGTCCACTGCGTTCATCGTCTTCGGTGCTCATATGGCCTGTACGGAATTTGGCAAACCACTTACGAATGGTTGCTTCGCCCGGCGCAGAGTCCGTATAACACTCATCAAGCCACTTTTTGGTATCAGCAGCACTTTTTTTCATCAAAAAATAGTGTTTCATTAAAACACGAAATTCCTTTTTATCCATTTTTTTCAAAATAGCATAAGTTGCTTCACTCAAAATGCTGTATCTCACAAACTAATAATCAGACAGCTGTCAAATTTATACACGTTTCTTTTGAAGTTTGGTACTACCTAAAATTGATATGGATTTTATTCTAGTGGCGCCATCTCATAGAGACGATACGAACTTTTCAGCCCAACCAATATACTTGGGATGTAGCTCGAATAATGAGGTCAACACATTACAACCACCGTGGTTACCGCAAGAATGAATCTACGAAAACAGCCCAGGGCTTTTTTACCATCCATCAAATGTAATGTTCCTCTACAGGATACAGGTGTGTACAAGCTAGATTGTGAATGTGGTCTCTCTTACATAGGTCAAACAAAAAGATCTAAAAAAACAGTTTATCACATAATGCTGATAAAATTCTTATAATAGGTACCTTTTATCAAAAAGAGACGGTTTGACAAATTATTCACGCCGAAACTTAATTATTTGGGCGTAACATTCCACCAAAACCTAATGTGGAACGTTAAGGTGTTTTATAAATTGCACCGTGATCGACAGTCAGTCATCTAGGTGGAATGGATGGTGGATAACGGTAGCGATATTAAATAACCATTTATAAGAACCAATTCAAGTTATAGTTCGTAATGCGTACAACAACGGAGTGGAATAATTTGCCAGCATTTGTCTTTTTATCAGATTACAATGTCGGCATATTCAAGATAAGAAAGAATAGTCTTTTGTTAAACTTTATTTAGCTTTAAAGTATTCTAACATCTTCAACTCCAAAACCAATTATCATCAGGTACGAGTAGTTAATCTCTGGCTTAAAATAGTTACGAAATACAAAACACGCATAAGAGTGCTTTACTTTTATGCGAAGTCAAGCCAACAGCAACACTGCTATATTTCTGGTTGTAGTACAAATAGGTCGGCTCGACCGGGAAAAGATCACGCTCTGCCCGAACACCAGCATAAAATAGTAGCTTAATACTGCTCTGTTAAGTATGTTAAGTGTAAATAACCCGAGACTCTTTTTACTGGGTAAGAACGCATCTGCATTTTGAACCTTAATCGACGTTAAATGTAGATGTGCATGGCCATAGTATTCACTTACCATCAGGTGGACTGTGTGTTTGTTTGTCACCCTTACTCTATAAAAAAAACTTTCTAACAGCATAGCTTCACAACTTATACCAGTATCCATCTGATCAAATCGTGGTAAGTTATTTCTAGATCAAAACTCGTACCGCCCAAACATGTATATATATATATATATATATATATATATATATATATATATAGTTATATATATATATATATATATATATATATATATATATATATATATATATATATATATATATATATATATATATATATATAGTTTGAGCCTTATGAGTTTTGTAACAGAAAAGAAACTGGTGGAACGAATACAAGCATCGAAACTCTAAAGTTAATTTAAATCAACAATTTCGCTGTTAGCAGAGTTTCCTCAAAAATATTGCCAATAATGTAGAATAACACAGGACACAAATGAAAGAATGTTCGAGAAATCTTATCGCAAAACTATGAAGAATGTGTTTAAGGATATACAGTTACTTTTAGCGATTATCTAATATATAAAAATTAACGTTTGTTTGTATTTTATACGATGCTATACCGTTCACCAGATTACGCTAAAACTTTGTCAAGTTATTGCTTGCACTTACGCGAAGATTACAGGCATAGTACAATTAAGATTATAAGCAAAAAAAAAATCCCGCTGTCGAATGGGCGGAGTCTGATTGGCGCACAACTTACACTTCTCTGTCAAGAAAGTACCGGGAAAAGATCAATAATACACAAAATGTTAGTTATTCATCCAAGTTTATTTTATCACCTTCAAAGCATGCTCCTTCAGAAACGATACACTTTTTTCAACGATTAATCCAATCATCAAAACATTTGTTAAACGCCTTTCCCGGAATTAAGTTCAGTTCTCGCAGCGAATTCTCCTTTACTACCGAATTAAAACGGTTGGCACAAGGTGGTAATTTGAGTTATGGAAACAGAAAGAAATTGGCTGAAGCCATATCTGGTCAATAAGGTGGTGTTTCTATGGTATTTGCTGAGTTTTTAGTTAGAAACTCATTCACATTGATGGACTTGTGCGGAGGCGCATTATCGTGGTGCAAAATCCAAGAATTTTCGTTCCATAAATCTGGCTTTTTTCGTCTAATTTGCCCTCTTAAACACTGCATAACGCTCAAATATTATTCTTTATTTACCGTTTGACCTACCCGCAAAAAATCCGAGTGCACAACACCGCAATAGTCAAAGAAAAACGTCAATACAACTTTGACTTTCGATTGACTTTGGCGTAGTTATTTCGGTTTCGATTTAATTGGAAGCGTCCACTCCGAAGTTTGTTGACTAGTGTGCATGTCAACCTCGTAAACCAACGTTTCGTCATTAGTAGCAATGCTTTTCATGAATATTGGGTTGGAATTGACTCGTTCTAGCATGACCTCAGCGACTCTTATGCGATTGAGTTTTTGATCAAAATTCAGGTCTTTTGGAACTAGCTGAGCGGCAACATTTTTAATACCCAAATGATTATTTAAAATGGTATGGATTGACTCCTGAGACACAGAAAGTTTGGCGACTATCTCTTTCAAATTTGAATGAGGATTTTCAGTCACCATTTCCTTCACTTTTGCGATTAACTTCCGTTGCAGATGCTGATGGTCTGGTTGGTTAGCGAGACATATCTTCCATCACATCTCGATCGGTTTTGTACGTTTTACAAACGTTTTGTTGTTTGTTATAAGCAAGTGTTTTTGATATAGTCGATTCACCGTAAGCCTTCTGTAACATTTTAAATGACTCCGAACACGAAATTCCAATGGTGATGCAAAATTTAGGACAAACTCGTTGTTCGATGTTATTTTGATAAAGTCGATTCACCGTAAGCCTTCTGTAACATTTTCAGTGACTCCGAACATAAAATTCCAATGGCGATGCAAAATTTAAGAAAAACTCGTTGTTCGATGTTTTTGTCCATTATGAAATTCGCAATACACACTAGATACGATAAACAACAAACGTAACTCAAACTCCGCGCCAAAATGGAAAACAGTTGCACCAATCTAACAACAAAAACAACAAAAAACAAAAATTGAATTTGGAACCATAAACAAATCATCCATTCCCGATACTTTTTTGACTGTATGTACAACACATCGCGGGCGTTATATGACATGATGTGCATAGGAATAGAGCATGCATGGACATTGGACACGCTTGCGCATTGTTTAGTTTTTTATATTATTATAATTTTTAATATATATTATAAAAACACTGTTTGACCCGACTTCCGATCTTGTTGTCTCAAAGTTGAATTTTAAAGTTATGTTATAAGCTAAGAAACATTGTCATTTTGTTGGTGTTATAAGCAGTTTTAAGAAATTGATATAAAAAATATACGGCTTGTAAAGGAACGTGAAACAATTTATTCAGCACCCGCTTAGATTGCTTTCCGCAATAATTTATGATAAATACCTCTGGGAAATTTATGTCATAAAACTACGTATTTTAAAGACTTTCACGCAGACAAAAATGAAAGTTATTTGTAATTATGAGCAGGTTTGTTTGTTTTCATTTCTTGGTATATGGTAAATCAATAATTTCAATTTGGAGTTAGCAATTCCTTCTTTTGTATCTTATTCTTTTTCTTTACCAGTCAGTAACAAAGCCCGATATAGGGAAGCATGGTCTTTATTACCAATTTTTTCTGGGTGAAGGTGGAGTCGAGCCGAGTCATTGTTCTGAGGACAACGTTATCATTTAAAGTACTCTGTGGATATAATGTCCATTTCAAAGTATCAGGAACATGAAAACAACCGTCGGATGGTGAACATCTGCTATTCTCTCAACGTATTTCATGAAAAAAGAAGAAATATTAAAAGAAAAAATTGAGAAATCCATCCGAAAAAATCTCCCGGGCGAAGCTCGGCTCCGTTTCTAAATTTTATTTAAATCTACTTAGTAAGTGATATTCAATCTTATCCCCCGAGTAGATCAACACATATACAATAGTATCTTAAAATGGAAAAGCGATAAGATATCATTAAGAATAAACTCTGTCTGATCTGACGAGTGTGATCTACAACCATTTCAACATAATTTTTATAGGTAAATATATGGTTTTTCATTCTGTTGGTTTTGTACATAGTGTAAAAAACTTTATTCATATTTATAAGAAAATCTATATAACCGTTACGGAAATTTCTAGATATATCTCACGGCTTCTGATTCATGGGGGTACAAACATCTTTTTAAATCCAGAAGTGAAATATCATTTGACACTTTTTAAATTTATTTATTAGATAAAAAAATTACATTCATATATAGGTTTATTTAACATCTAAAAACCACAGAGGTATGCCTTGATGCTAAATAATTAAATTTAAGTCAGCGAATTATGTACAAAACACAATCTAAGTCAGTATTTAGGTATATGAGTAGGTAGAAGGTATAACAAGAATATAAAGTCTAAAAAGGTAAGTTAACAACTTAGTTATAGTCAGAAGTAGCAAGGTAAAAGTAAGAGCTAGTCAGGTAGTACATTATTATCAAGTAAGTAGATATAGTATGTAATTATAATTTAGATGGAAAAATATGATTAGCATCAAACGTGTGAGACGTCTGAAATGGCAATCATAGTGCACCTCCCTAGTGTGGTGATTTTGACGAGCTGACAATAATGCTTACAAACAATTATTTACATTTTTCAAATATTCCAATTTAAAACCGGGAAAACAATGTCAATATTCCTCGTCGTATAAATAATTTCGACTAAAACTATAACCAGTGCTTTAGAATTTGGACTTATTTATTCTATTAGATTTAAATAGATTAAGCATTTATTTCTTTCTCTCATCACACACGTAAAATCAGTAACATAATTAGGTACCAAGTAAAGTATTAAAAAGTTACATAGTGTTATAAAAATACTGATTGATTTCTTATATTTACGCGAACACTACACATTTAATGAAACATTTTTTTACGGATTTTATCGCGTTAAACGTGAGTTTTTAATTTCCGTCGTTTCGGGTTTTTTATAACACCCATGGTCACGGGGAGGTCTGGGATTTTTGTCGTCCCGATGCCATAGTTAGCCCAACTACCTTCAGTTTTGATATTAATTTTTGGTCGCAGAATGAGCTTACAGTATCTTGAAGTCTTGCAGTGGTATGCTTGGGTTTGGACTTAATTTTATAAATTATAAGATTCCAAGAAGATGGTAGTACCCACCCACCTTCTCTATTTAAATTAGGACGTTTTTAATTTAAATAGCCTCGCGAATATTCCTAGGTAGGAATCGGTGTTTTTTTGCGAGAATTTGTTGTCTATCAAATCCAATATTCCCAAAAGTTCTGTGAGCACCGACGTTCCAAGAAGTCTGCACCGTGTGAATATGTTCAAAATCGACCCTGTCGTTACATTAACATTAGCTTTTACTTGTTTAAAATCCGTAAAAAATTAGTTTCATTTAATAATAGTATATATTGTTGCAGTTTAACAATTGGATCCTTGTTCAGCTCATATTGCTCGGAGAGCAAACATTGATTTTCATCTAAAATTCTCGAGATGACGAGACGAAAATGAGCGCAATAGAATATGTATGAATGATGTATCCCTTCAGCTCTACGACCCGGATCTTGGGTTCAATTTAGTAAAATTACTGGATTACTGAGACTTCACGCACTGAACCATTTTTATAAGAAAGTAATGCCATTTTATGTACATTGACTTAAAGTTTTCGACATAAGATTTTTTCTTTATCAAAGCCTTTACTTTATATTAAAAATCCTTTGAAAGGTAGGAGTGAAATTGCTAATGTAATTTCTAAATACGCACACTTAATTTAAAATAACATGGGACCAGTCCCGTGGCTTTTTCCTCATTTGTCATTGTTTTGAAAGAGGTAAGTTCCTAGTAGTAGTAGTACAAATAAAAGACTATTTTTTAAATTACAACTCAAAATATCCCTTTTATAAACTAGAAGAAGCCAAAGATTCACAGCGAAACGTGCATATTGTTCTTTGTTAGTTTTTATTTACATTATAATCTGTCCAATTAGTAAAAAAACTCCGTGTGTTCAGAGATAGCTTTATAACAAATCAGTACCACTATCATATCTCTTGGGTTTGGTAAGAGGTTGCTCACAACATGGGCGGGGATTAATCTATTAGTGGGACTAGATTAACCCATTCCGCTCTTCTGTCCGGCAAGCAGTTTGGTGAATGGCTTTGGGAGAGTGCGCAGATTTTTTGATCCCCAGACCAAGTCAGATAAGTTCTTCCTTCACTTTGTTGCCGCCTGTTATTTCGTCTTATTCAGTAGGAAGCAGATAGGACAGAAACAGACGATCCTTTTTTCTTCTCTCTCTTACTCCTAGTCTAGTACCGTTTTTTTTATAGGATAGGGTGACAAACGAGCACACAGTCCACCTAATGGTAAGTGGTTGCTGTGGCCCATAGACATCTACATCTATCCTCGATTACGAATCAAAATGCAGATGCGTTGTCACCCGTGAGGACAAAGATGGAATGCCTCGTATCCAGTAAAAAGGGTCTCCGGTTCTCTACACTCACCATACGAAATACAGCAGCACTAACCTACTATTTCACGCTGGTATTCTGTGAGAGCGTGGTCCTTCCCCGGTCGAGCCGACCCATTCGTGCTACAACTATACTACTAATATAACTGCAGCATGGCTCTACCACGTATAAAAACCGTGCCGATGGATGCGTAATTGGGGGGGATTCCAACCGAAAACGGTGCTTACCCGAGACCAGGGCAATTCGGGAAGGCAATTCCCTTCATTTCAGGGAAGCGGCAATTCAGGGAAGCTTAGTAGGGCAGCATGGAAGCGGTACAGGAGGATGATAGCAGTTGAGATAGAGGCCGAAGAGGCCCTGCCCCTCTCTATGCCATATGCCCTGGACTAAAATACCTTTTCCCAAACCTCCCCCGGATACGAAGGCGAAAAAACGTCGTTGTTCTAGGGAGGAGTCTCCCAAAAACCGGCCCAGGAAAGCTGTGGAGCTAGCAACGAGATAAAAGAAGCTCAGATTCGATGCTATAGCTACCTCCACCCGTGCGTCAATTCGCTATTCAAATCTTATGAGTGTGGGGCAGATGCGGCAGCGGGCACTTACACAGGCTATCACTAAGAGAACCTGTTGGACGCAGCCAGAAGCGTGAGTGAAATGTTCGAGTTTCACTCACAAGCCAGATTGCATTCTGGTAACGAGCATGAATAAGGCAAGCCAGGGCTGGATTGTGGGTAGAGTCGAAAAACTGTAACCCAGGCCGAAGGCAGAGCTTTCAATACCTGTGGGCGAATTTTCTAATTCAGCTCAGTATAAAATAACTACTACGCAGCAAAGAGACTCTCCAGAAGAAACAGCTGTGCTGTTGATGACACAAAATGAAAGGCTCCATACAGAGCTCTGGAAAATCCTCCATCGCAGGTACGAGTAGAATGGGTTCCTAGTAACCTTTTCTCTGTGTCACCCATCGGTGGATGCTGTACGGGTGGCAGGCGGCAAAGTTACCCTTGTTTTTAAAATAATAAATTTTAATTAACTTTGAGATCAGAGGTGGCTCTGATGCGATAAGGGAGCCTGAAACATGAACGTCGTCACTGAGAGTGACCGAGCCCCAAAGCGCTGATCTCGCCTTGAGTCGACGGCCTCAGCTGGTATCAACCAGAGGTAATGAAAAGGGAGTTGGGAGTCCGGTACTCTTACTCCGTAGGCATAGTCTCGAAATCATGGAAGACAGCCTTTGTGCACTCGATCTTTAACCGCGAGGTAACCGCTCTAATCCGTCCAACTATAGGCCTATCGCCATCACCTCCTTGTTCTCTAAAATAATGGGATCTATTATTAACTGCCAGCTCATGCGGTACCTTGAGGACCACCAGCCGATTAGTGACCGCCAGTATGGTTTCCGTCATGGTCGCTCGACTGGTGTTCTAGGTTACCTAACTCATAAATGGGCGAAGGCAGTAGAGTCCAAGGAGAAGGCGTTGGCCATTAATTTGGACATAGCGAAGGCCTTAAGTGCCAATATTTCTCGGAAAAACGTCGCCGAGTACTGGGACAATCTTGTGTCTGAAGTCGAGACTTTGTTGAACAAAGTCTTGGACTATGGGCGACTAAATCTAGTCCAGTTTAACCCCCAGAAGACAAAAGTTTGCGCGTTTGCGCGTTAACCACTGAAAAGAACCGCTTCATTGTATCTCCTCAGTTTTAAGGCACTCCCTTTGTTGCCTCAGCCAGTATCGGAATCCTCGGCGTCGACATATCGAGTGACATGCAGTTTCGTGGTCACTTGGAAGAGAAGGCCAAATTGGCCTCCAATAAGCTTGGCGTGCTCAGCAGAGCAGGACAGTATTCCATGCCGGCTCACCGCCTGCAACTTTACATGGCGCAGGTTTGGCCGCACATGGCGTAGTGTTCCCATCTCTGGACCGGGGCTCCCCGGTACCATCTCCTTCCATTTGATCGCATCCAGCGCAGAGCAGTTTAAATCGTCAGCGACCGAGCTCTTTCCGATCGGCTTGACTCACTGGCACTGCGAAGAGATGTTGCATCTCTTTGCATATTTTATCACATCTACCACGGGGAGTGTTCTGAAGAAATTGTTCGGACTAATTCCAGCCACACAGTTTTACCATCGCACATCGCGACAAAACTCGCGATACCATCCATACCATTTGGATGACTGGCAGTCCACGACTAAGCGATTTAAAAGTTTTCTTCCTCGCACAACTTCCGTGGGGAATCAACTACCACCAGAGATTTTTCCGGACCGATACGACTTAGGGACCTTCAAGAAAAGAGCCTATTCCTTTTTAAAAGGTCGGCAACGCATCTGCAATCCCCCTGATGTTGCAACTGTCCATGGGTAACGGTCGTCACTTAACATCAGATTTTTTTTTATATATAAGAACAAGTTAAGTATATTTTGGTGAGCTATATTACGTGGTAGAGCCATGCTGCAGTTATATTAGTAGTATAGTTGTAGCACGAATGGGTCGGCTCGACCGGGGAAGGACCACGCTCTCACAGAATACCAGCGTGAAATAGTAGCTTAATGCTGCTGTATTTCGTATGGTGAGTGTAGAGAACCGGAGACCCTTTTTACTGGAAATGAGGCATTCCATCTCAGTCCTCACGGGTGACAACGCATCTGCATTTTGATTTGTAATGGAAGATAGATGTAGATGTCTATGGGCCGCAGCAACCACTTACCATCAGGTGGACTGTGTGCTCGTTTGTCAGCCTATTCTATAAAAAAAAAAAAAAAAAAAAAAAGAGCTTTTAAATTTATGTATATTATATATTTTTATGTGTTAATGGCACCATCTTAAGTTTCTCCGTTTAACTCGTGGTCGGCCGGTAGAGAAAGCATAAAGGCGTTGACACTAATTATATTAACGCAATTAAATGAATGAATAAAATTGTCTCTGAACACCGCCATATTGCATTGAACAATTTAGTGCCGTTAGCGGCAATATTACTCAAAATATTATGTAGTGAATGTCGACTGCTATACCCTTGAGTCATTTATATCGACTAAACTATGCAAATGTTTGGTTTATTGGAATCAATTCATATCTTCTATATTAAAATAAAACATAATATAATGTTTTGCTAGGAAATAGTTCACGACATTAGAAGAATACCGCATTCGAATCAACGACTAACTTATGAAGTTTTATAATGATTTCTTATATTTACGCGAACAGTACACATTGAAATAATATTAGTTTTTACGGATTTTATCGCGTATATTCACTTTTTTATACTCCCGACGTTTCGAGCACTTTACAGCATCCATGGTCACGGGGGGGGACTGAGACGTTCAACGTCCAGATGTCTTAGTTAACCGCGGTTACCACAGATTAAAATTATTATTTTTTTTGTTCCGGATTACACAGTATGAACTTAAAGTATATTAGTGTAACTATAACATCTGGACGTATTTTGTATTGATCTCCTGATGGATGGAATTTGGCCTTCCCCTCCAAGTGACCACAAAACTGCACACTATTCGATATGTTGATGCCGGGGATACTAGCTGAGGCAGCAAGGAGAGTGCTTCCAACCAAGAAGATACGACAAAGGGTTTTTTTTTGCGGTTAATGCGCAAACTTGTGTCTTCTGGGAGTTGAATTGGACTAGATTTAGTCGCTCCAAATCTGAGACTTTGTTCAGACACAAGTTTGTCCCGGTACTCGGCGGCGATTTCCCGAGAAATATTGGCACGGCCAGTGTATAAGGCATCACCAGTGCTGTCGTCTGCATAGTAATGAATATTATCAGTTTGAAACATATCATTGATATTCAGAAGAAACAGCGTTGGTAATAGCACACAGCCTTGTGGATCACCAGCATTAATAGTAATCAGAGCATGCACCGTCTACTACGACCTTGATGCTCCGAGTAGTAAGAAAACTAGTGATCCAATCGCACAATTTCTCGGGAAGCCCATAGGAAGGGGGCTTTGAAAGAAGCGCTTTGTGCCAGACCCGATTGAAAGCCTTCGCTATGTCCAAACTAACGGCCAATGCCCCGCCCTTGGATTCTAATGCCTCTATCCATATATGATTGAAGTAGATCAGAAGATCACCAGCTGATTGACCTCGAAGGAAACCGTATTGATGGTCACTGATCAGCTGCGGCTGCCAACGTGTTCTCTAAGCGTGATAACTATGGAATATACTCCGACAATACTTAGGAAGCCTATATTCACCAATGAACCTTTGATAGGTGGTAAAGAATAATTGATAATAAAATTAAGAACATACTAATCTGCAACATTCATATTTCGTCAATACAAAATTCCTCATGAACAAACATGAACTGATTTCCATAAGAGTATTTAAAAATCTCTTATGGAAATCAGTTCATGTCTCAGAACAAAGTTCAAAAACCTATCATTAACGTATACTTATAACATCACATACTCTAGTTTACTTACAATGAAGTACGTCAAGTGAGAGGACGTTACGTGATTTTGGAACATTCTAACTACTTACTCGTAGCTAACACTGAAGGCCCTTAACACGAACAAATATTGATGTTTGTGAAACAAAAAAGATATAAAAATATTTAATTTAATTTAATTAAATATTAAGAGGCAAATTATAATTTTTAGAAATTGATTGCGCTGTGACTAGTCACTAGTGCGTGTTCTCGTATATTTGTGCATAACGACTATTACGTAATTTTTTTGATGAATGACTTTCATTTAGCCAAGTCTCTGTATCAATCAGTAAGATATTTTGGTAAAGTTTATTAACTGTGGTTCGTAAGCCCAGAATGTTTTGATAATATAAAGTCAATGAGTTACTTATTTTAATTAAAAAGTAAAATTAGTAAAAATATTATTATAATTCGTTTAATATAAAAATAATAAATTTGGTGTACCAAAACTGTCATTATCTCCGTATTTTGTAACTGTAATATGGTAATTAAAATGTTTGTTACGCTCTTTACCCGAACCAAACTCCTTTTTTCTCACATAACTGCATAACGTAGTAACATTAGTACATCAAAACGAACTTACATACTGGTAAGGTGATTAATGGTATTAAGGGTATCGATATCACAAATACATCCGCCTGCCCAGCGAGAGTTAGTCCGTCATTTCGCTACCGTGCGTATTGGCGATTTCACATATCCTTGAAATATTTTATTTATTTATCTATAAAAACGATTAAAATTATAAAAATAGTGTTTCAAATCCGCGTACGAAACTAATAACGGAGATAAAAATCTACAGTTTGTATACCTACGATGCAGTTGAGTATTCAAGATATGTAACTAATTAGCCAAATGTAGTTTTTTTTTAATGGATGAAGCTTCACTAGTGATCTACTACTTCACTAGTGATGAGAATGGCATCGAAAGCACATGAACTTTATGTTAATTTCAATTGTTGGCTGTAAACAGTTACAGCTGATTTCACAAATAACATTTGAATTAACATTTGCCTTTTTTAGAAAGCACAGTTTTTTTAATTAGTTTTCGAATACCGCCATTTTCTCGACTCAAGAATTCGAGGCGTTCCTGCGCGTATATTCTTACCGCCCGAAGCTCTACTGTAGTGTAAATCTAATTACGATTGTATTTTCAATTCGATAAATCTCTGTTCAACTTCCAGCTTTATCTATTGTTGTAAAGCAGAATTAGTAACAGTTATTTGTTTCCAAGGGACCCAGAAGTGAAAAATACGGAGTATTTCGAATGTGCACAAATGTACTCCTATGTATGTCTATTTACTTGAATGATGAATTATAACAAAAGATTTTTTACAAATAAATATAAATATCCTTTATATATACATTAAATATAATTTATGTATAATGTAGTAATAAAGGTGACTAAAAGCTACTGTTATTTTGTAAACGGTTGTAATTTAAAGTTGATTCCGAATTGCTATGGCCGGCAGCGATTTCATTTATATTTAATATCACTACATATTTATTATAGAAAAAATATTAGTCTCACTTTAATTTTCGAAATCAATGGTTATAATTTAAGTTCACTTAAGCAGCCTGAGAAAATAAGAAAAAAAGGACAGGAAATATAAAATTCAAATTTTAAAATATAACCATGACCCATTTTACCAGTAGTGTATGCATCAGTCTCAACGTTCAAAAATATACCAAGCGTTATGACATTTACGTACTCTTTTTATGTACGAGAAAATCTCGATTTTATATCAATATAAATTGACATTAAAATTAATTTATGCAGCCTTCACACTACATAATTTATTAAGGAATCTCTGGTACATTTTAACAAAATAGGACAATTGGTTTCTGAGAAGATGGCAAGAAAAAATTGCATCGGACTTGAATCGTCAAAAGGGGCTACAATACGCTCTATCCTAATTAATGCCGTCGGATAAAATGTATATAAAAATTTTACGTAACGTCTGTCAAATCAACCTTTTATATTGAGTTACCAGAAAAATTCTTTAACAATTCGATTGATGAAGGGACAATATTTCAATCGTCAGATTAAAACAATCAACCAAGAAATGATAACCTGAATAAAAATTAAAGTGAACAACTGAACAATGTTTTAAAAACACCGTAACCTTTAATTTATTTATTATGTGAGTCATCCTCTCTGAGCAAAGATAAAAGAGATATCGAAGTTCCCTTCGACAGGCTTGGCAAGAGACCAGTGTCAAATTCAGCAAAACGCAGACTATATGGAATCACAATTTATGGCTGGTAGAAATATCCTCCAGGCCAAATTTCGGACAAGTGCGCTTACTATGGAACGGCGGCGGTCCGATGGAACAGCAATCCTACATGACCGGGGGAGATCAAATCCAGCACCAACGGCGTTACGTACTTTTCAAGGCACGAGTGTAAAACACCACCGTCTTCCTGACTCCGAGCTGCCCCTCAGAATTTCTTGAGATAAGAAACAGTAACTGATATTTTTAGCCGTACTCGGGATTCAAAATCTCATGATCGACAGCCGCGCTTATGACCACTAGATGAAAAAAAAACAGCCAACCGAAAAAGTCGTCAAAATATCAAGATATAATATAAAATACAAGATATAATATAAAATAACTCTAACCTTACGAAGTGTAATGCGAGCAAAATATTCTTAAAATTTAAACGGTCACTTTAAAAACATAGTTCCCCTTTTCAACTTTTATTTCTGAAACCACGAGCAGGTACCTCAAATTTTAAAAGCATTCTTTTTCATTAGCTGTATAATTAAATAAGCAGGAATAAATCGGACAGTACTTTGTTAATGCGGTTAATCGTTACGAGTATTATCACAAATTAAACACAGCCTTAAAAAAATTACGACTAAGACCTTGGAATAAAACTAAATTTACGGATTTTATACCGTTTAATTTTGACCCGTGGTCACGGGGTAACTGAGGTACTTGACATCCTGGTGTCATAGTTAACAAAAGTTACCTTCAACTTTTAACTATTAAATTTTGGTACAATCTACACAGATCGAGCTTACAGTATCTTGAAGTCACGCAGTAATAAGCTTGGGTTTGCATTTACCTAATTTTATCAATAATGGGATCCCAAACAAACGGTGGTAACATATAAGACCTTAAAAATTCTTGAAAAACGCTAGTACTGATACTGAACTAAGTATTTAATCTCTTGTTTTGGTCTTTAAGTATGGTTTAAGGCTTAAATTAGATGAATACTACCATAGAGTACACAAAACGTATGGTTTCACATACTCATACACAATATAAAGACGTCACAAAAGTATACATCAGCCATTTTAACATAGATTTCCCAAAAGCCAACTAAGACATAAAGCCACTTACAGGCTGTTTGGAAGATGGATGCATATCCTGAAAGGAATGATACATTAAACCATTTAGAACATAATAAGCTATACGTGTCTTAGACGAAGTCTACCCTTTTTTGATTTGATATTATTTTTTAAGGTTTTTAACAATAAAACCTATAACGACTTTTACCAGACACTATTAGCAACTAATTATTTTGTGATTCCTCTTACAAAATAATTTCCAATCATCTTCATCATCAGAAAAACATTCTACGTATATTTAAGTATAAGATATCAAAAAAAAAACAATAAGGAAATGTTGTGATTATGCCATCATATAAAATAAAAAAATAGCGTTTGTTGTTAAATAAAACCTTTTCAAAAACGTGCTTAGTTATTTCCCTTTCTTTTGAGGTATTATTTAAGTGAATGTCTCATCGACTCTTGGAATTAGGGTGTACAAAGCAAATCGCGGACGAATATTTTTTTTTATTTTTAACAATTAAATAAAACCACATTTTTGTTAAAATAATTTATTCTTCGTGATCAAAACGTTAACCGCGGTCTTGTCACTTCTGCTTACGTAATTTTCATTTTCATCTAATGCTCCATAACTTGAAAATCCGTGCGGATTCTTCCCATTAACTCCTCTCTGGTTGAGTTGTAGTGCAAAAATAGTGCATAATTTTGATCCGTAAAAAATAAAAATATCCGTCCGCGATTGGCTTTGTACAACCTTATTCACAGTAAACAGTAGTAATACAGTAAACATAAATATGGGTAGAATGTTTTTCTGATGATGAAGTGGCTTTCAAATTATTTAGCTTGAGTAATCATCATAACAAAAATAAATATAATAACATAGCGACTGTTACTGTACACTATTAGCAATTAATTGAAATAAATTCGTTTTATTGTTAAAAACATCAGAAATTCAATTTTAAAAAGGAGCAAACTTTATCCACGACAAGTTTTGCTTATTTATGTAATGATATTAAGTAATGCTTTAGGAAATCTAAAAGGTTTAAAGAATCATCCCCTTCAGGCTTTGCACCGATCTTCCAAATAACCTGTATATCAGGTGATTCATATAATATACTAGATATACTTGTAGACTGGATGTAAGTAATTGTAAAAATGGGTGATATCTTATACGGAAATAATTTCACTTTTTCTAATAGTGATTCCTTTTCCATCCAGTAGATAATTGTTTATGATATTATGAATTAAAACAATCTGGGATTGTTAAACAAAATATGATCATGCCTACACTATTAATTACTTGTCTTGAACATACTCGAGTAAACAGATACAATTTAATTACGCGCAACTCACTTGCTGACCAATTAATTGGCGATCCCAAGCATTGCAGTGCAGCCCATATTAATATTAATTGAATCGTTGATCAAACTGAAACAGTTAAGATCAATAAATGTACCGTTTCTAGGGAATATTTGAATACTGATCATAAACTACGAGTATTGTCAAAAATCAATTCGAATTATTACTTCGAAATATTAAATTAATACTACAAGTATACGTATATACATTACAGTTTTAACACGAATAGATAGCAGCTCGAGCGGGGAATGCTCTTTCATGCTCTCATGGAATAAATTAAATGTTAATTTAAAATTACAGCCTATAAACATCCTGGGTACCGGTCTCCTCCTATTTTTGAGAGGGTTTTAGGGCAAGGAAATGTCGCGCCGCGCCGCAAGGAAATGTCGCACTGCCCTATTGCGTGTTGGTAAACTTCACATGTCTTTAAAATATTTTATTTCTTATTTTTCAGACATACAGGTTTCCTCACGATGTTTTCCTTCACTGTCGAACACGTTATAAACCAGCACTTAAATTTGAAATAAACGACTTCATTGATGCTAGTGGGGATCGAACCCTGGTTGCTCACATACTGAATACTCTAACAGAATACTAGAATAAAATGGGATCTTAATACTGTTGTTTCGTATAGTGAGTGTAGAAAACCGGAGATCCTTTTTACTGGATACGAGGTATTAAATCTTAGTCCTTAAGGATAACAATGCATCCGCATTTCGATTCGTAATTTAGAACAGATGTATATGTCTATAATCCCAGCATCCATTTACCATCAGGTTTAAGTATAGAAAACTAAGAACTTAAGTAAATAAGACTAAATGCCAAGTGTAAAAAATACAACCAATGTAATTTTTACCTGAATGTTTTTCATAATAGAAATGAAAACTATGTCTTATTTATATTAAAAAAAATAAACGTCAATCTTTAAAACCTGCGTTTTTATTCGTATTGAATGTTTATTTATTTAATTTTGCCTTTCTTTTGGCCCCTCATTGGACACTATCAGTTAATTACAATCTATTTATTTTTTACATCATTTTCAAATATATCATTAAAATTCCAAGATACATATTTAATAACAAAAGTGGTTATTTTCCACCCTTAGAATTAGGGTTTTTTAAGGTATTAAAATCTGTTTACAATAAAGGCTAATAATGTTACGCTCACTATATGTGGCTAGTTGGGACTGAGATGAAATTTTTGTTACACAATTTCATTTCATTAGGAATTTATTTTTAGCTTCCCGCTAAGAAAGTTGAAACTTTTAAAAAATCGGGAAGTTACTGTTTTTTCTCCGTTTTTCGAAAATTGAATTTTCATCAAATCTTGACGTTTTGAGGTCACAGGAAGCCACCCTGACAATTTATGCGTGTGTGTGTGCGTGTGTGTGCGCGTGTGTGTGTGTGAGTGTGTGTGTGTGTGTGTGTGTGTGTGTGTGTGTGTGTGTGTGTGTGTGTGTGTGTGTGTGTGTGTGTGTCGGCATGACCGATTTTAATGAACTAAGCGGATTTTCAAAGCGTTTCATCAAACTTAGATTTCCTATGAATTTAACTGGTTCGGAGCGGTAGATTTTGAGAAATCTCAAAAATAAAAATTTTGAAAACTGTTTTTTTTGTAAATAACTTTTAAACGGCTTTACCGAACGATTCAAAAAAATCTATTCAGCTTTTAACCTTAAAAAACTACGTCGATCGCCGCCGGTCCAGTCGAAATCGATTGATTCGTTCGTGAGATATCGTTAACAAATAAATTTGAAAATATTGATTTTTTTTAAAATTACGCCTATATTTCATATTCAACATCATAATTTGGTGAAATTTGGAGTGCTTTACCTTTTAAATTAGCGGGAAGTTCCAGAGATGGCCTGCAAGGTCAACCAATTTTTTTATGATAATTTATCAGTTCTAAAATACTAATTTAATATACGTTTGCTCTTTAACTTTTTGCACATTTTAAATCCTTTTATAATTTTTCTACTTTTAAGAATATCCTTATTCATTTATAGCCTAAATAAAATAAAAATAATCTAATGTGAAAGAAATAAACAATAAACTTTACATTTTCCTATCAAATTAACTTCCTTGCTATGTATTCTGTCAAATATTCCGCTTCAACTTTCTGTTGACCTGGTGACAGA
This sequence comes from Parnassius smintheus behrii, assembly GCA_036936625.1. Taxonomy (NCBI): domain Eukaryota; kingdom Metazoa; phylum Arthropoda; class Insecta; order Lepidoptera; family Papilionidae; genus Parnassius; species Parnassius smintheus. Next base: position 18,644,289 of record JAUPFT010000001.1, read on the forward strand.
AACAATCGTGAATACATTGACGACGAAATAGCCATGAAATAGAAACGGGTCGCCGACGATTCGAACCAGTCTGCGCTGGATGTGAATCAAAGTTAAAAAGTATAGCCGACTAGTATGTAGAAATCGTATATATTTTCTGAAAAAATATTTGTTACACATTCTGAAAACATACAGTGGAATGAACACTATGAATGCGTGCTGTCCTTGTATACTTTCAATATACGCTAGTGGGTCAATGTTTTAAAAAAAAGATTGACTGATTGGCTCTTGGATACATTGTTTATAGTTTTATGGAATCTTTTAATTGGCGATATTCATTTATTACTTCATTTAATTCAATTTAATTGTATTTTATTATGGTTTTTTTGTTGTATGTATTTTAATTCCTTTTGCGGGATATGTTTCATTTTATTTGAATTATATAATCTGAGAGTCTGAACAAAATTACTGTACTTATATTTAGTATGACCTTTCCTAACTGCGTTTTTTGCAAATAAATATTTGAACTTGAACAAGAAGTCTTGAAAGCTATTCCACGTCACCGTATTTTGCTATTTATCTGAAGAACAAGCGAGAACCATTTTGTAGCGTATCCTTAGTTATAAAGGCAAAGTAAATTTACAGCCACCTCATATCCGAAACAATTGTGGAGCAATTAGTACACCACCCTGCTCCGGTGCGTGTTGGCGGATTTCACATATCCTCAAAATATCTTACTTGGACAGATATGGTTATGCAAAATGAAGCGAAATTTCATTGCGTACATTAATTTGTATTTCTGTATATATATATATATATATATATATATATATATATATATATATATATATATATATTGTGTGTGTGTGTGTGTTTCGTGTCAATTACAAAAACAGTTTATTAATACATGTATATTATTTTTGGTTTCATCATCATCATCATTACAGCTCATAATAAGAAATAAACCTCCCCAAGGATGCTACAAAACACGGGCCTAAACAACCTTCACTTAGCAGACTTTGTGCTTCTCTTACCAGGTCATCTCTTCGTCTAATGGGGGCCGCTTTAAACTTCGCCTACCAGTACAAGGTTACCTTTCTTCCCATCGGTTGTCGGTTCTTTGAGCTCGGCTATACTTGTTTGTAATAAATGTACTACGCGTTTATTTTGAGTTTGCCGTCGTAGACCGTTAAGACGTCACAGCTGACGGTACCGTAGACGAAAAAAGTTTATGTTTTTTAGTATTCATATTTTCAATTAAGGTAAATAATAACGTGTTCTATGAAATAAAATATTTTTTGAATGATGATGATGATGAAATAATAATGTGTTCGATAAAATAAAATATTTTTTTATAGTTTTATTTTACATTTTAAATATATCAAATTAAAGATTTTCGAAATCGCTTGTTTCTGTATCACTGTCATCACTCCATTCTGTGTCACTGTCATCAGTCTCTCCGCCCACCGAAATAATCAATTCTCTTTCGTTGAGTTCTTGCAACCTATCGCTTTCCCAATATTGTTGCCGTAAACGGTCAACGTGGTTTACCTCTTTTTTCCAGTCCTCTACAGAGATACTATTAATAGCTTCCAGAGTGAGTTTTTGTATTTCTTTTTCAGACTGGCTTACATTTTTATCGGCTACTTTTTGCTTCACTAGATTCCACACGTACTCGATGGGATTCAAATCACATTGGTACGGTGGTAGGCGTAAGACTTCGTGTCCATGACACTGGACAATTTCGTCAATTTCTCATTTTTTTTTTGTAGGCTTCGAACGACATACTACATAGTATAATTCTCGCTTCGTCATCTTTGGGTCAAAGGATATACCATTTTCCTGCAACCATTTTTGCATAACTTCTTTGCGTGCCACTGAAGTCGGTGGTTTATCAATCTGGCGGCTGTGATACGGTGCATTGTCAAGTACAAGAATGCTATTGGGAGGTAAGTTGGGTAGGAGTTTTTCCTGTATATACTTTTTGAAATTATTTGCGTCCATTTCATTATGGTAGTCCCCTGCAGTGCTTTTGCATTTATAAAGGAGTTCGGCACCTTTGACAAAACCATTCTCGCTGCCAGCATGGACCACAATCCAACGTTGTCCGGGATTGAAATTCTTTTTTACACTTGCATCAGTTGCATTTTGCCAGCATTTTGAAACGGTATAGTGGCTGTGTATCCACGTTTCATCCAAATATATGACTGGTTTTTTATAGACTCCCTGTTCATCATTTTCACGTAATCTCCGCAAGTAACGTGCTCTCCATGCTGCTATCTCCGGTTTCTGAATAAGATATTGTCTTATATTTTTACATTTTGTAAACTTATATCCAAGATTCGTTTTTATAATTTTCCAGAGAGTGACTTTTTGCCCAGGAAAATTGAAGTCTTTCTTTGCTTCTGCTAATATCTTGCGCAGCGTAGGAACTTCCTTTTTAACTGTGTAGAAACGATCAATTATGTTTCGAATCGAACACACCATGAAATCATCTATTTCCAACCTCTTTGTGGCTATTTTCTTTTTTCTCGGTGACGTCAATTTTATTTCTTGTGTACTTGAAGTACTGGGCTCAGGTGAGCTCGTTTTAATTTTTTTTGCTTCAGTCTTTATATTTCTTAAAGTATGTTCAGGTATACCAGTGGCGGCCGCAGTTCTCTTGATAACGTTATTGAATGATTTTAATAGCGCCTGGTACTTCTTTTCATTTTCCAACAACTTAATTTCTATTTCCGACGGTGCATCGGGCTGTGTGAGCAGTGTGCTGCCACATGTATCACGTGAGTTTTCATTTTTTAATCTTGCAATACTTTTCATAGCTACGACATCGTGAACATCATAAGGCGTTATCAACTGCTTTTCAACCTTTTCTTGTTCAAAGAATGTCATTATCCTGTATAATAAATTGCGTTCGCCACTGTGCAAGACCTTTCCTCTTTTACTCATTGTAACAGAACAAATTAACGAATATCAACAGAAACAAAAACAAAAAATCAACAGTAACAAAAACAACAGCAAAAACAGTTACAAACTAGAGAACGTACGGGAGCATAAAAAACGGACGCAAGTACACTTCGACGTTGCTATCGGTACTAAAAGGGCGACGCTTGAGGCGCGGAATGAGGGGGCGCGGCGGGAGGTAACGGCATTCTTGAAGTGAACGACTAGTAATAATACCTGGTAGAGCCATGCTGCAGTTATATTGATAGTACAGTTACAACACGAATTGGTCGGCTCGACCGGGGAAGGACCACGCTCTCACAGAATACCAGCATAAAATAGTAGCTTAATGCTGCTGTATTTCGTATGGTGGGTGTAGAAAACCAGAGACCCTTTTTACTGGAAACGAGGCATTTCATCTTAGTCCTCACGGGTGACAACGCATCTGCAATTTGATTCGTAATCGAGCATAGATGTAGATGTCTACGGGCCACAGTAACCACTTACCATCAGGTGGACTATGTGCTCGTTTATCACCCTTGTTATATAAAAAAATATGGAATAAAATAATTTTAACAGTAAAATCATTTAAAACAATTGAAACAAGATCAATGCTTAAAACAGTACAGTAATTAAAAAACCAAATATTAATATTGTTACGAGCTTGAGGTTCGTGACAATAAAAATTGCCGATAGAATTACCTAAATTAACACTTTAATTTACTTTACACAAATTAAAGTTAAAAACACTAATAATTAAACACACTAATTCACTTAATTCCGCTCCGAAGCTTCGCTTGTTTTGCCAAATCAACACTACCTCGATCGCATCTTGCAGCGTCTATTTATATAATTAGCAAAGAAGCGTCCCGAACATTCACGTAAATGCGCGCCAGGCAACGAGAATTCGAGTATAGATTTTCTAGAAACTTAGTTCTTCGGGTGGCGCTGTCAGTCGAAAGATCTGTGATGTCATTCTCTGCAAAGCTCCCCTCGCTCTCGTTCCTGACACTAGATGGCGCTAGTTGACTTATTCACACAACACTGCCCCCTCCTAAGACATGCTCGTCCCGAGCATTATCGGTCCCATAATAACGCGCCAAGCGATCCACATGGACGATCTTAGGAGTCCCTCTTGCGCCTTTCTGTATCCGGTAGGTCACATCGTTGATCCTGGTTACAATCCGGTACGGGCCGTCCCATTTAGCTTGAAGCTTAGGAGATTTCCCTTTGCTGCGGACTGGATTGTGCAACCACACTAATGAACCTTCGTTGAACCCTTTATTGTTCATTTTGCGGTCATACCGGGTTTTCATTTTCTCAGACATTTACTGGCCCGATTGTCTGACGTGCTCATAAGTGTCATTCATTTTGTTCCGCAAGTCACATGCATAATCGGTTATACTGCGTGGGGCATCAGGTGGTATCCCGGTGATCAGGTCCGCAGGCAGCCGTAATTCTCTTCCAAAGTTTGCGAAAGCTGGTGTCACTGCTGTACTTTCGTGAACAGAACTTCGATATGACAACAAAAACGGTTGTATGTGCTTGTCCCAATCTCGTTGCCGATTGTCTACAACTTTTGCTAGGTACCTCTCCAAAGTCTGATTAAATCGTTCCACCATTCCATCAGATTGCGGGTGATAAGAAGTCGTTCTTGTTTTATGAGTACCCATAACTCGGCAAGTTTCCTGGAATATTTGAGACTCAAAATTCCTTCCTTGATCGCTGTGAATCTCTAAAGGTACTCCAAAACGACAGAAGACTTCATGAACTAGTTTATCTGCAACTGTTGAAGCTTCTTGATTTGGAATGGCGAAGACTTCTGGCCACTTAGTGAAGTAATCCATCACAACCATGAAATACTTGTTACCGCTTTCACTCTCCGGAAACGGCCCCGCCACGTCAATGGCTATTCTCTCCCATGGTGCACCCACATTGTACAACTTCAATGCACCTCTACTACGAGTCAGAGGTCCCTTTACAGCCGCACAACTTGTACATTTGCGACACCAGTCCTCGACATCGTTTCGACAGTGGACCCAGTAAAACCGTTCTCGGATCTTCAGTAGAGTTCGTTTAACTCCCAGATGGCCTCCTGAACAATCATTATGGTACAGCTGTAGAACATCCGGTACTTTAGCTTTAGGGACAACCATTTGCAAATGACAGCTGTCTCCCCGAACGTTTTCCCATTTACGACACAGAACTCCATCCTGAAGCAGCAAGCTGTCCCACTGGGCCCAATAGCTTTTAGTGGTCGAACTCATCGCTGAGACGTCACTCCACTTGGGCTTTGGAGCACTGGCCTTTATCCATTCCAGAATCGGCTTGTCCGGATCTTCCTGCTGTGCATGTAGTAAGCTGTCCTTCCACTCGTTGCTGAGGTGGTCTGCCCTGAGCATCCTCACGGATACCACTTCCTTACTCTCTTACCTAGTACAATGTTTGCAATCTTCAGGACAAGGTCTTCTTGACAATGCATCTGCGTTGCCATGAGATTTCCCGCTGCGATGTTCGATCTCAAAGTCGTATTCCTGCAGTAGTTCAATCCACCTCGCAACTTGTCCTTCTGGGTTTTTAAACTGCAATAGCCATTTTAGTGCAGCATGGTCAGTTCGTAAGTGAAACTTTCGTCCCAGAAGATATTTGCTAAAATGCTGCAACGACTTTACCACAGCGAGCAATTCGCGTCTTGTGACACAATAGTTCCTTTCCGGTTTTGACAACGACTTGCTGAAGTACGCTATCACGACCTCTTGGTCACCACTCCGTTGAGACAGCACACCGCCAAGTCCTATATCACTTGCGTCTGTGTCAACTATAAATTCTTTGCTTGCGTCAGGGTATCCCAAAATAGGTGTTTTGCACAGACGGTCCTTGAGCTCCTGGAATGCGATATTGCAACTTTCATCCCAGCAGAAATGTCGCTTCTCCTCGGTTAGCTTGTGCAGAGGTTTGGCTATATCTGCAAAGTTCTTCACGAATCGCCGGTAATAGGAGCACAAACCCAAAAATGCTCTAACCTGCGTCTTGTCTTTTGGAACCGGCCAATCCTTGACAGCGGCGATTTTCTCTGGATCTGTGCGGATACCTTCTTCCGATACTACAAACCCCAAAAAGTTAACTTACCGTTGGAATAGTGAACATTTCTTCGGGTTCAACTTGAGGTTGGCACTCTGAATCTTTATAAGCACGCGTTCCAGGTTTTGAAGGTGTTCCTCAAACGTACGGCCCACGATGATGATGTCATTCAAGTAGACCAGACAGGCATCGCCAATTAGCCCGGTAAGTACAAGTTCCATCAGCCTTTCAAACGTTGCTGGAGCATTGCACAACCCAAACGGCATTACTTTGAATTGCCACAGACCCTTTCCCGTCGAGAACGCAGTTTTCTCCTTGTCCTTAGGGTCAATTTCAACTTGCCAGTAGCCACGTTTTAGATCCAGCGTGCTAAACCATTTTACTCCTGTAAGCATAATGATTTCTTATATTTACGCGAACACTACACATTGAAATAATACTCGTTTTTACGGAATTTATCGCGTATATTTAACTTTTTAATACCCGACGTTTCGAGAGCTTTACAGCACCCATGGTCACGGGAAGGACTGAGATGTTTAACGTCCAGATGTCATAGTTAACCGCGGTTACCATAGATTAACAAAAGTTAAATTTTAATCTATGGTAACCGCGGTTAACTATGACATCTGGACGTTAAACATCTCAGTCCTTCCCGTGACCATGGGTGCTGTAAAGCTCTCGAAACGTCGGGTATTAAAAAGTTAAATATACGCGATAAATTCCGTAAAAACAAGTATTATTCCTGTAAGCATGTCCAGCATGTCATCAATTCTTGGCAAGGGATAGCTGTCCTTCTTTGTAACGTCGTTCAGACGGCGGTAATCAACACAGAACCGCATGCTGCCATCCTTCTTTTTCACCAGCACCACTGGCGAACACCATGGACTAGAGGAAGGTTCAATAACACCATCCTTCACCATTCCTTCAATCATGGTTTCCACTTCCTTTTCACGTGCTACCGGCAATCGTCTTGGCCGCTGACGGATAGGCAACTCTTCACCTGTGTTTATTTTGTGTTGAACTAAACCAGTCTTTCCTATGTCAGCATCGTTTGATGAGAATACATCGGCGTACTTGAGTAACAACTTCTTCGCCTTGACCAATTCGTTCGGGGACAGAACACTGCAACAGTCTTCCAAAAGTGTGGTCACTCTCGTTTCTGCATCCTTGCTGGGGGTCCCACTCGATATATATTGGCACCGACGTAACCAATCCACTTCCTCACAAGTACCAATTAATGTGCCTTTTTCTATAATCTGGTCCCGGTCGCAAAGGTTCAGCACACGTACCGACCAAGTATCGTACGACCAAGGTTCGAGCTACTTTCCATGGAAGGTCATTGTTTACCCTTTCCACAAGTACACAACGGTGAGCTTGCCCAGCGTTTCGAGGAAGACTAACCGGAACAATCGTTTCCGATCTCGGCGGAAGAACAATCTTCTTGATGCTGTACACGTTCCCTGGTAACGCACCTTCCATAAAAAGTTCCTCCTGTCCACATTTCAAAACACCTTGCTTAACGTCGATCTCGCAACAATTATTCCTCATAAAGTCTAAGCCTAGGATGCAGTCGTCCATTATATCAGCCACGATGACATTATGCAGGTAGATCACGTTGCCTAGCTTCAACTCCATCTCCTTCTCTCCACGGACGGGTATACGCTGACCGGTGGCTGTTACCAAATTAATGCGTTCTCGGTTGTTTGCGGAGTCCCCAAGGAACTGACTAATAAGTTGGGAACTAACAACCGTACGAGAGGCTCCAGTGTCTATGGTCAGTTTACACGGCGTTCCGTTGACCTCGCCCTTGATGATTAGACTGTTCCCATCATGGGTTTGTGAGATCGAGATCCTTGGGGCTCTTTTAACATGAGCCAGCACCCGCCCCGCAGTTCTGGCTTTTACTCGTTTCCCTGCTGCTGCTGGGCGGTGCTGTTGGCCGCACTACCCTCCTGGGATCGTTCACCTTCCCTTTCTAAGGTTCGCTTAGGGCAGCTGGATCGAAGATGGCCCTTTTCCCCACAGCCATAGCACCTAGGGCTGTATCCTTTGTTGCGGTCGCGAACTGTAGCTGCTGCGATCTCCCTGACGCGATGGGAACGATGATCCTGTCGCACGGCTTCCACCTCCAGTGCATGGGCCAAGGCGTCCTTAAGCGTCTTGTGGTGCCCAAGCCTCACAGCAGCTCTGACTTCCAGGTCGCGGATGCCGTCGATGAATGCCTGCACCAGGTTCCCTTCAATGAGCGCAGGAACAGACTGGTATGCTTTTCGAACCATCTTCTCCACCTCAAGGGCCCACTGCTGCAGGTTCTCGTTGCTGCGCTGCACGCGATCTTTAAGCTGCGCGCGAAACACGTGTTCCAGATGAGCGTCGCCATATCTCGCTTCCAAAGCCTCAAGAAGCTGCTCGTAGGTCACTTTCTTACCGAGAGCTTCCAACACAGTTAAGGCTTGGTCGCGCAGGCCTAAGGTGAGTTCAGTCATAGCCTGGCTTTTATTCCAGCCGTTTGCCTCCATGACGGCCTCGAACTGGTTTTTGTAGGCCGACCAGGAAGAAGTCCCGTCGAACGGCGGCACTTTGAATCCACGTAGCGAAGCTGTTCTAGCTACTACGGGAGCTGTTGTTCCATCCGCAAGTTTGAGGTCGTCCAGCGTTTTCTTCACGTCAGCCATTACGTTGTCAACCCGATTGTTTACTTGGTCGATTCGGGTTTCGACCTCCGACGGGCGGTTGTCATGTTGAGCAACCTTATCCTTCACCTCCCGTATCTCTTTTCCGAAGATAGCGTGAAGGTCCTTCATGAGGAGCATCTGCTCTTCCTTATCGCGTTGGAGTTGCTCTTCTAAACGACGGGCCTGTTCCTCCTGCCGGCGGGCCTGTTCCTCCTGTCGGCGGGCCTGTTCCTCCTGTCCGCCCCGCAGCTGCTCTTCCAATCGGCGGGCCTGTTCCTCCTGTCCGCCCCGCAGCTGCTCTTCCAATCGCCGGGCCTGTTCCTGCAGCATCACCATCAGAGCACCTAAATCAGGTGCCACAGACGTAGAAGCTGCTGACGGACCGGCTTCCGTGGCCGGCGGCTGGCCCTCAGACATCTGCGGCGTTGTACCACCAAATCTCCTCTGGTCCGTCTCCTGCTGGCGTTGACTTCGGGTACGGACACCCTCCGTTTCCTCCTTAGGTAAAATCGGCATTATTTTATCCCACTTCTGACACCAATTGTTACGAGCTTGAGGTTCGTGACAATAAAAATTGCCGATAGAATTACCTAAATTAACACTTTAATTTACTTTACACAAATTAAAGTTAAAAACACTAATAATTAAACACACTAATTCACTTAATTCCGCTCCGAAGCTTCGCTTGTTTCGCCAAATCAACACTACCTCGATCGCATCTTGCAGCGCCTATTTATATAATTAGCAAAGAAGCGTCCCGAACATTCACGTAAATGCGCGCCAGGCAACGAGAATTCGAGTATAGATTTTCTAGAAACTTAGTTCTTCGGGTGGCGCTGTCAGTCGAAATATCTGTGATGTCATTCTCTGCAAAGCTCCCCTCGCTCTCGTTCCTGACACTAGATGGCGCTAGTTGACTTATTCACACAACAATATCCTAAATTCAAATATTATACCCTAATTACTTCCTAATCTTTTCTCGGTAAATCTAACGACACCTCATATTTTAACTCTAACAAGCTGTTTAAGCTACAGAACATGCCAAAAAAAAATACAAATACACTCAAACATAAAATTGGTCGTCTTATAAGTAACAAAATTTAGTTAATTGCCATAAATAGTTATCTGCTACTAACTCCAAAATCAGAACCTTCATGGATAAGAACCGACAAGAAATTTTGTAATCTTCGTAGTACTTTTGAAATGAATGAAAACCTGCAACCATTCCTGTCTTCATTACTCCTGAGGATTGTGTTTTAAACTTCCAACTAGAACACAACAGCAGAAAATTATCTTAATTCTGCTGCCACTTAGCATCAAAAACAAGTAAACAATTTTTATATAAGCAAACAAACAGCTTGGCAAAAATAGCTGTAACAGCTAGATACTAAATAAAGTTATTACAAATGAAGAATTTGCCAATAGCACTTCCGTCAAAATGTGTAATAGACTGAAATGGTCATTGGCTGTTAAAGTCGGGTTTTTCGACAACTTTCACAAAAATGCTCCATTAAACGATAAAATTCAATCAACCGCGACTCACGTTGGTGCTTAATTAATTTGCAATCCCGGACATTGCACAGAACCTCTTTTAAATTATGAAAAGTTCTATGTAATTAACGTGTAGGTATACCGTTGCGCGAAATAACGTTGCCAAAATTAAAAGTTTTATTTTTTTATAAACTATTGGCATTTGCTTTTTTTATTAATTCTTTTCTCATCCTTTAATGTCATTTCAATACTATTGTCAAGGAAGTGTGAAAAATATATTTATTCGTTATGTCGGTGCAACCCGTTTGAAGTGAAAATTCACCATTTGCAGTTGGCAACCGTAGCTTTTTTTATTTTAGTCGCCGTCGTTATACCCTTAATTTTTTATCTTATGTAGCCTCTTACATCATCCATGGGATGATATGGGGTATGATATGGATTTTCTTACCACGGTTATAGTAGGTGTAGGTGTAGTACAAGAATGCTTTAAAAATTCTTTACCATTGATCTACCTCCCATTAATTATGCAGTTGTGTGTTATCCAGCTCTACTACAACGTCTGAATTGGGGCGTCCTGTAAATAATTACATAAGGTTCATTTTTATTTGCTTAAGATTGACCATATTTCCTCGTATCATACTAAGCTTAAATGGCGTACTATTCGGCAAAGGCGTAGCTCTAGAATTCCACTTCGGTTTTATTGTTATTTGACTCAAATAATCCTATCTTAAAGATAACTTCTCTTGTATTTGTTCTACTTGAGATTGAGTATCACTTTCGTCAATATTTCTCAGCATAGTACTGTCTTCTTTAAGTCATCCTATATCATTTAGGCTACACTGTTTTGGTACGCCCTCCCTGAAATTATCAAAAACGCTTCGAATATACAACATTATAAAAGACTGCTTCGAAACCATTATCCGGAAGTAAACATATGATGATATAATATTCGAGGTGAATATTATATTAAAATTTATAATCATGTTGTTAAAATTAATTGCATGTTCATTTATTTGTCTGTATATATCATATGTATGTACGTAAATATATATGAATTAGCGTATGTACGTATTTACATCTGGATATATTTATGTAATGTATCTATTAATTATTTTGCCCTAAAAGTTATTATGGTTACTTTTTCAATAATAAGTTACCAACAAACTAAAGAATACTTCTGAATCGTAAAGGCGTTTAATATACATAAATACAAAGACATACAGCCAGACCTGCAAAAATTATCTATAGAGCAAACAAATACTTCTGTTAGGATATCGAGAGGAAGGCCCGCATGCTGCAGTGGCGTAACTAAACGATTAATTATAACTTTACAAAGCCATCTTTATATAAAGTGAAGTAACATGGTTTGCTGTTACCTATAGCCCGGTGCCACTGTTGCGAAAAATATAGCTCTCTACACTCCTAGTTTTCGAAGCTAAGTTTTCTAGTCTTTCTAGATAAATATACAGTAAAAAACCATACAATATATTCTTATACTAATCCCTAGCCTTGTTACAGTTACAGCATGTTGGAGGTTTTACTGGCATTATTGGCTAGTAGCTGACTTTCATTTCCTAAATTCGGGCAGCGTTTTCCCTAAATTTTATGTTCGGAACGATGACAATACGCTTAGTAACATTTTAATAATTTTAAATAATTTAAAAGTAAAATTTTAAAAGTTTTATATATAATCTATTACGTAATTAATATTTATACAGTTTTAGTTCGTATTATACAATTTCGATTTTAATGTTTAAAGGTAAAAACTATCCCGATTTGTTCTGTAACATAAAATATACAAGATAACAAACAACTGCCAACCTTCAAGAGCCTTTTTCAGATAACGCCTATAGGAGTATTTTGTTTATGGAGATATGGTGAAGATAAAACGGGATCCCGCTACTTTTCATTAAGATATCGGCCGTATTGGTTTCTTTTTTAATGTACTTTATATTATATTTAGATCTCTTAGGTAATAGTTAAGAGATAGGGAATATTTTTACTAGTAACAAGACATCTTATCTTAGTCCTTAAGGGTTACAGTGCGACGCTTTTTTCTTACTAAACCAGAAACTTAAGGAACGTAAATACAGTCCCATTTACGTTCCATGCTTAAGTATTGTATCCAAACGCTTCTATCTAATGACTTAAGACCACAAACTTAAGTGGAAGTACCAAACTTGCTTGGAATAGAATACAGATTTTACAGAAGTTAAAACCTCACAAAGACTAAAGGTAGACATTTTTGTACGTAATTTTGTAGAAGCAACTAACTTATTTTTCACCTTTAACTTTTAAGTTATTTATGTTATTGAAGTTCTACCTATCGACATATTGCAGAGTAAATAATATTTGAAAATATAATTTTCGTGTAGAAACACCTTGACACTAATTTTGTTTTACCATATTGGTACTTGTGATATTGTAGTTTAAAATAAATAAAATGAAACAAATATACACTTTAATGAATTAATGAAATTTATATTTAGTTATTAAATGACTAATATTACTTTTCTCATGATTTGAATCAGGAGTTGAGAAGCAGCGTCTTCCCAATAACGACTAAACTAAAAAACTGCGGTTACCAGATGTAGCAACTATGGCAAATATCCTCCCTATGAGACAATCCAGGGGTAGGCCTATGTTCTGCATAAGATTTTAATAGGCTGTAACGGTAAACGGAAGTACGGTTAACTTACTATAGTGAAAATAAAGCACAATATTTTTTTATAAAAATAATGGTGGCAAACTAGCGTAGTCCACCTAATGTAAAGTAAATGCTGTAAAAGCAGAGAAAATCGGAAGTGACTTGCGTCGGTACAACGTCGCGATGCACTGATGATAGCCTGTGCCTATCGAACGGTATCAGAGGCAACCGTGTTGGTCATCTCAAGTACAATCCCAGTCAAACTTCTGGGATTCAAGAGGAGGCGTATCTGGGATGCTCCGCAGGCTGGCGAGGAACCGTTGACGGCAGTAAGGACTCGAGAATGCGAGGAGACATTTGTGCTTTGGCAAGGGCGCTGGGAATCTGGGTAAACTGGGCGTTGGACTCATTAGCTTATCGGACGAGTCTGTGACTGGTCCTCACGGGAATATAGAGAGGTAAACTACTACCTCACACAATTCTTTACTGGACATGGACAGTTCAATGCCTATGTATCGTATGACAATCCGAAACGTTCCTGATTGCGTGTACTGTCCAGGCGTTGTCAACTGCACCGAGCACACCTTCTTTATCTATCACGGCTACGCTTGCAGTGAGAGTAGAAGGTGCCTCAGAGGCTGGAAGAGGTTGTTCCTTGTACGTTGGCAACAAATGATAACTGGACAGCGATGACGGAGTATGTAAGGGAGATCCTGCTGATGAAGAAGAAGGAAGAAAAAAAAAGAAGAAACAGAGGAGAAGTCGCGTAAAGCAGCCATGAGGAGGACTACAAGCACCATGAAGTAATACTATACTAACGCGATCTCTTGGTGCTGGGTACTCAAGAGAGAGGAGGCTTTAGTGGGTAAATATCCCACACTACCGGTCTAACAACAACCTGACCGGTGTCTTTTTGAATATTTCTTGCTCTCTCTCTCTCTCTCTCTCTCTCTCTCTCTCTCTCTCTCTCTCTTTAATAAAAGGAAAAACAAAAAGGTAAAAATGCTGTAGTCACATAGACACCTAGCTTTATCCTAAATAAAACCAAAAAATGTAAAACCAGCTTAAATAGATATAAAAATTTAAATTCAAAAGATTGAGACTTCTATTTAATTCTGTGAAAAATATAGCTCTCAAACGAGCTATCAAAATAAATAAGTATTTACAGTACTAGATAGAATGGATAGAAAAGAAGAAATGTAATGTAACTTACATTACATTTGAGAATTTTGCTGTCGTGTCTCTAACTGGGCTACTTGCCAGATAAATGCATCTTATATAAGAAAATTGGTTAAAGATATCGGAAAACTGTACGCTTAGAGAAAAATAAATCTTTTTTTAATTCATTTGAATAAATAACAAATAACTTGATTTGCATGTTATACTTTATCATAAAATCAAAAAAAAAAATATGTACATTTCCCATTACTCTGCATAATATTATATTGAAAAATACTGAGTTTAATACTGCGAATACCAGTATAAACGAGAAAAGTATTATAAAGTACTTATAAAATAAAATAAATCATTATTTTTTAAAAAATATTTGTATAAACTTTAAAATATATTTACTCAAATATTTATTTACTTCAACATTTATTATGCAAAAAATTATTTTACGCATATCTATTTATTATACATTTGTATGTTAAATGAAACATGATAGGGTGATCTTTACGTATGCGATGTGACGCATAAGTCTAATTTTATAAGGAAAGCTAATTACTTACCCCGACACCGATTCATAATTTTCTTAATAAATTAAGTACTTTTACTTCTAAGTAACTCTACGCAGAATTTTCTTTCAACTTTACAAAAATATTCTTAAAGCTATTCTAAAATGTGTGTTTTACTCGAACAAAGTCGTTTTACGAGAACAAAGAGTGGTATTGACACGGGACCAGTTTCATTTATCCCATAATTAACTTAGACCTCATTAAATTTTCTAACAAAATCGGTCAAGTCGTTTTTTGTGCCGAATGAAAAATTGTATAAAATATTAAAACATATGATATTTTTTATTATCTTTTAAATTCAGAATTCGTAGTAATGCTTTATCATTACTGATTTTTATTCGTATAAATCTAAAGCCTACATTTATAAGGGTAGCTCAGTGACAATATTTAGTCTTCCAGCGCTCTTGCTTTCTGTATCATATCACTGATTTACCACGTGCTCGGCGGTGAAGGAAAACATCGTGAAGAATCCTGTCTATCTGAGAAATAATTCAAAGACATGTGAAGTTCCCCACCACGGATTGGTGCAGCGCGGCAGACACTTCCTTGCCATAAAAACCCTCTCAAAAATGAGAGGAGGCTTATGACCAGCAGTGAGTCGTATATAGGCTGTATACCTTAACATACCGTTAATACGTTCCCATCACTCACATTGATGTAACATGAGGAACGTAATTACATTATAACACCATAGCACAGTCTTAAGATAAGTGTGATAGTGTACCACCGCCCGCGTAGGTAACGCGGGCGGTGGTATCACACGTATAAGCGGCAGCGTGTATGTAGGGGGTTATCACAAAAATAGAAATAAAATGATTTTGGATGTTAAAATACTCTTTATTATTTATTAATGTTATGTACATAAGCTTATAAGTTATAAAAATATTGAACAAGATTATTTTTATAACTACAATAAAAAATACATTTACAAGTGTTGCACTGCCAAATACTTTCGTGTCACTTTCTTTTTATAGATGTTTTCAGATTTCGGTTGTTAAATTTTATTATGTAATGTGTTCACATTACGATGAAGAATTTTATCAAAAATACGAGTATAATGAGGGAAACATAAGCATGGCCGTCATTTGAATTCAATTTTATTTAGTAACTCATATAATTAACTTAAATATATTATAACAATAATAATTTGAATAAAATATTTTTCGACATCTCAGTGCAACACAAAGTAGCCTCCCCTCCCCGAGAAATCTGCAAAGTGCTGTATACCGATCTAACCACATTTTGGTTTTCTCTTTGTTTGTTGTTTGTAATATTGTTGCGCGCCTAAGTAGACGTCAGGTACCTGGCACTAGCGTCATCTAGTATCGGGGACCAGAGCAAGGAGGGCTTCCTAGAAAATGTCAATCTTGTCTTTCAACCAACAGTGCCATCTAATATCGAACAGAAGAATTAAGCTTTCTAGAAGCCCCACACTCGCCTGGTCGGTTGGCGCCCGTATTTACTTGAATATTCTGGATGTTTCGGTGAAAAAGGTGTATTTAAAGGCGCTGCTAGACGCGATCGAGGCAGTATTGAATTTGGCGAGACAAGCGATGCTTCGGAGCCAAATAAAGTGAATCAGTATGATTAATTATTAGTGTTTTAAGTTTTAATTGGTGTTCGGTAATAAAAGTGTAAACTTTGGTAATTCAATCGGCAGCTTTTATTGTCACGAACCCTAAGTTCTTAACAATACTATTATTATTATGTAATGTTTTACCCACGACATCTACTGTTAGCAGCCGTAAATAATATATTCCACAGTTTAACAGCTTGCACTTCATAGAACTACAATAATATTTTCTTACAACGCTACATAAAAGCAACAACGTTTTACTTTTATTTCCATTATAGTAAATTTTACGACACATTGTACACGTGGCATTCTTTATCACCATATAAGGTTTCTTTTAAACAAATAAAAATAAAACTTAAATAGAATGATCGTGACTCGTGTACTTGTATTCCAATTGAACAGAACTTTATATATATATATATATATATATATATATATATATATATATATATATATATATATATATATATATAGTCAGCGACCAGTCCTGATTGAACAGGGTAAGAAAATTTTAAGCAAATAGTAACAAGGAACCAAGGAACAAGGAGCGATATTTGATAATAGAATTAAATAAACTAGTGGTCGAATTTCGGTCGTATTATTATTATTCAGCTTTTAAGTTTAGATTCGACAAGCTGTACTTTCACTTTGAACTCACAGGATAATATTTATGTATTATTTACGCTTTCAACTACATACTAATGTAGAAAACACAACGTATCTAACGCCGAATATAAAATGAAGGCTGTTTTACCTTGGCATGTACTGCACCACTTTTGTAAAAAGAACATAAAAATCACACAAAATTCACAGCTCATTCAGTCAATGCGTCATTAGTTTTTTCTTCACCAAAATGTAAAATTTTTTGCGACACTATCTACTCCGTGCAACTGTTTGACTATAGACAGTGTACAGTTAGTAGTATGTGTTTGACCATTGACATTCTCAGTATGAACTTAAACAATGAATGTTTACTTTATTTTATTTAATATATTTGTAGCACATTATTATACACTCGTACAAAGTTTTGCTTTCTGCACTGTTTCTTTTTATAAACTTTAACTATGCCAAATTTCAAACACCTCTGTGCTCGCAATATTTAAAAAGGTGTTCAGAGTTTACGCTTCACGTATCAATATACAGGTAATAAAAAGGTGATAGTATTATTTATTTATTTATACCATTAATGTGCCGCGTATGTGCCTTAAGGAAATCCATTAGTATTTGTTCGGATAGTTCCGCTAGAGGCGACCGTGAAAAAGAAAATTCTCATAAACTCTGATAGATGTCTCGTTCATGTAAAGTATAAAATACCCAAATCAGAGGCGGGGAGATTCAACGGTGCAAGCATCTGGCACTGCGATGTATCATCCCCCTGCTAAACGACGATTTAGAAGATTACGACAAATGTTTTCTACATTGACTCTTACGGAATTACAAAGAAGATGAAAGAATACACCACTATATCTTCTGCCAGTATAACAAAAGGCTTTAATCTTACTATATAAAAATACCAATAAATTTATACTAAAAGCAATCAAGTCTTGCTTTCAATAAAAATAATCAAGAAAATCACTGTCCTTAACATCATACGTTTACAAGATGACGCAACACAATATAACTATGTCATGTTGTATTCTGCTGTAACAGCCCACGCAAATATTAATAATGAACACAAACATAACAACTAATGTTTTTACGTAATAAAATTAATCTTTCCTTGAAGACACACAATATAGTTATCGGAGGGAAAAACTGGCCGATTATTCCACTCCTTTGCTGTGCACATTGCTGACCATGGCAACTGACACACTTTTTTATAGAATAAGGGTGGCAAACGAACACACAGTCCAGCTGATAGTGTTTATGATGTAGTCCATAAACGTCTGAATTTATGACGATTAAAACTTAAAATATCACCACCGTGGCGTTGTCACTCGTGAGCACTAGGGTAGAATGCCTCCTTACCAATAAAAGGGTTCTCCAGTTCTTTACACTCATCATAAGAAACAGTAGCATTAAACTGCAATTTTACACTAGTATACTGAGAGTCTTTAACAATATAGCAGTAAGGCGGCTCTAAAAACCCGTGGTAACTCAGACGGTTAACGCTTGCTGTAAATATAACAGAACGCGAGTAACCCGGGTTCGATCCCCGCCGGCACCAATGAAATTGTTAATTGCAATTTTAAGTGCCGATCTACCAAGTGCTTGGCGGTGAAAGAAAACATCGTGAGAAAACCTGCATGTCGGAATAATAAGGAAAAAAATATTTCGAAGACATTTTAAGTTCGCCAACACATATTGTGGCAGCGTGGCGGACACATCCTTGCCCTAAAACCCTCTCAGAAATGAACAGCAGTGGCCCAGCAGTAGGACGTATATAGGCTATAACTTTTCTTTAAGGCGGCTCTACCACATAAAATGTGTGATGAAGATACCTATCTAGGATAAATATGTCCATGGGCCACAGCATCCACTTACCACTGACTGAAAACCGTGTGCTAATTTTTTATCTTATTGAATTTATTTACTATGTTTCTCTGCTCTATAGATATGAAAACAGAGCTTAATTCAATATAAATTATTCATTATTATTTTCTTGCAATAAAAAACTTATCTATGCATCTGTATAATATGTACATGATACATGTGTATTAAATATTAATCATTCATTATTCAAATTGAAGCACGCACTTCTAATTTCTAAAAGATTTATGAAAAGGTTTTTCAGCTCTTAGTCTTGTTCATGCATTAATTAAAACAGAATGCTACCTCGCTGCTTTTGCTCCGAAGTATGGTTTCATTCGTTAATATGATGGCGAATATAAAAAATAATTTTATAAAAACGAATCATTTTATTCCACATAAATTAGAAATAATACTTATTTAGGAGTAACTTTTTACTTTTACCATTGGTTCAGAAACACTCTATTGTAGACATTCCATCTTAGTCGTCAGGGGTGATAACGCATCTGTGATTTGATTCTTAATCGAGGATATATTCCAGCATCCCCTTAGCATTATCGATTGCCACTTTTATATATACATATAAATAAAATTTAATAGTCTGTCCGTAATATTGAAAGAACTGGCTTCTATTATGCTCATGGGGTCATTTGCATGCCAATAGGACAAATAACAATATTAATAATTTTTGTCTTTCTATCTGAGCTAATCTTCGAAATGGCAAAACTGATTGTGACAAAGCTTTACGAACGGATGAGATCAGTGCTAAGAGGAATGTAGTCTGTATTTTATTCCATGACAGCCATTTAAATACAAACGCAAATTGATGATGTTCGACGTTCGTTAAATTGTCATTTCCCTGTGGCGTAACATGATTTACGCATACAGGTAGGTAGATCAAATTCAATTCTCCGCCATCCTATTATTAATCTTAATTGAATTCTACATGACATTCAATTCGATTCAAAATTCAAAGGTCAGATTAATTAGGCGTATATAGTCGTATGTTACGCGTTTACCAAAGAGTAACAAGGAGATTTATTTTTAAATTATCTTAAATAAGGGCCTATTTGAATTTTGCGGCAATGACTTTTTGTCACGTTTTCTTGATGTTTTTAACTCTCGAACTCTCTCTATCTCTTTCTCCACTGACTCAATCCAAAAAAAATGAAATTAATCTCTTGAAAATTTTACACAATTATTGCACTGTGATATATTTTTGTAGCCCACACGATACAATTATATATCGAAGTTAAGGTTAAGATATGCGTACATACCTAGACTACTTAATGTAGAGTAATTAAAGTAATATACAGATCAACACACCCCTCGATAGACCCTTTTCACATTACAATTACATAAACAAACGCATTTCTATATATTTTTCTACACATGTTTAACAGTGGTAGTGCCACATTGCTGCTATATTATAGTTTGTAGCACGAATGGGTCGAATCAACCGGAGCAGAACCACGCTCTTACAAATACCAGCGTAAAATATTCATGCTGCTGTGTTTTGTATGGTGAGTGTTTAGAACCGGAGACCCTTTTTACGGGAAACGAGACATTCCATCTTAGTCCTTAGGGATAACAATGACAAATGACAGCATCCACTTACCATCATGTTCTCATTTATCACCCCTAAACTATATAAAAAAATAAAAATATTTTATGCAAAAACTACTACAAGAGACTCCTTTAATGATTAATAATAGTTATTAAAAGTACGAAATTTGATTTTGTTTCGATTTGATTTTGAAAACTAACTTGTATAATTTATTCCAAAATGGACCTAAAAATAATAACCCTTTTCATATAATATAACTTTTACACGGTTTCAGTATGTAATCTCTGCCAAGGTCACATTTAAATAGTGATTTAGTGTCATCTTATGACTTTTTTATCAGGTTAATTATTTTGTTTTCCCTATCCGTAATATGTTCAATTTTCATGAAATGATTTTGTTTTTGCACAATGTAAATTTGCAGAGACTCAGTAAAGTTTAAAATAGTATAATTTGTCGCAAAGCTTAATCGCTTTGTTTCTGCTATTCGTGGTACCTAAAGGAAACACCTAATCATACAAACTCTTTGATAATCGGCTAGGCGAAAATGCTATTTAGATTTCACGTAACTGCCAGGCTGCAGCAATAAACGCTAAAATATTGACGTGTATTCATTGAATAAGTGCAGACTATTTCTCTCGAACTAAGTAATGGAATGGTGCTACCCAGTATTCCCTTGAATTTCTAAATTCTTTAAATACACCCTTCCATCCACCATGTAATTTAGCGTCTCGTTAATATATTGAAGAAAAATTAAATCATACGCAAATTGCTTTAGTAACTATCGTATTAGCTCAGAATAAACATGTGCTAAAATCATCTCAGTTATAACGAGAGGCCTGTGCTAAAACGTTTCTAGAGTCCGTCTTATGAAGTCCCGTGTAGGGGACTCTCGTACATTTCACACAAACATACATTTATACACACACACACACACACACACACACACACACACACACACACACACACACACACAAACACACGCGCGCGTAAAACCATATTTGGTAATGGCGACCAACGATTGTCCCCCACGTCTACTGGTCGCTTATTCGTCACCGACCGTGCCTCGAAGACCCAGTTTTTCACACACACTGTGTCGACACTGGAAGAAACCTCTGCGTCTTCCTACGGTCGCTGCTACGGGTACGTCGTGCCAGCACTACGTATCAGCTAAGTGCAGCTAATGGTTCATGTATTAACATTTATGGTTATGTGTATTTAAATTTAGACTTTTGATTACGTCAAACATTTTCGTGGCGTTTTGTAGTTGCAGATGTAACTAAAGCTATCATAGGTGAAGATTTCTTAAATCTCTATATTATTGTAGATTGTTGAAATAAATGTATAGTTGATAACACCACGTCCGTAACAGCCATTGCCTCACGGGTTCAATTCAATAATGTTTCGTCAATAGAAATGTCAACTAGTGAGACAAAATATCATAAAATATTGGCAGAATTTCCCGAGATTACTCGACCAGCAGGCATCCACAGCACCACATCACACAACACAGTACACCATATCCGCACGACACCAGGCCTACCAATATCACTCCAAATAGACTTAAAGTTGCTCGGCAGGAATTTCAGTCTATGTTCGATAACGGAATAGCCGGACCATCGGAAAGCCCTTGGTCTTCGCCACTACGTTTAGTCCCTAAAAAAGATAATGGCTGGCGTCCCCATGGAGACTATAGGATGCTGAATGCCAGTACGATACCCGATAGGTATCCTAATAAGCATATTCAAGACTTCGCACATAGCATTTCAGGCTGCAACATCTTTAGCACACTAGACCTTGTCAGGGCTTATAACCAAATACCGGGACATCCCAAAAATCGCAGTAACAACATCTTTCGTTCTGTTTGAATTTGCGTTCATGAATTTTGTATCAAAAAACGCGAGCGAGGTCAGACTTTTGTTATTGCTACTTAGACGATTTCTTAATATTTTCAAAGGACGAGGCTGAACACGAATTACATTTGCGAAAAATATTTAGCATATCGAAGGAATATAGCATATTAATAAACACGTCTAAGTGCGGTTTCGGTGCCCGAGAAGTATCTTTTCTAGGATATAGCATCTCGGCGTCAGGCACCAAACCACTTGAATCAAAAATTGAAGTCATTAAAAAATTTACGACGTTTAGCTACGATGTTTCTTAGGCATGGTCAATTTTTACAGACGCTTTTTGCCACGTGCGGCAGAAAATCAAGCTCCGCTTAATAATTTATTAAAAGGCGTGCTAAAATAATCAACCAATTACTTTATCAGGCGAATCTTTAAAGGATTTCGAGGCCTGGAAAGAAAGTCTTTCTGTCGCTGCATTGTTAGCTCATCCCGATTACCAGGCAAAACGCGCTCTTCTCACAGACGCTTCTGAGAAGGCAATAGGAGCCGTATAATAACAGCTGAAAGACGACGCATGGCAGCCCTTAGCTTTTTTCTCGCGCAAACTTAGCACGTCTCAAAAGAAATATTCACCTTATGACAGGGGACTTCTGGCAATATATGAGGCCATCAAATATTTTCGCCACATGCTGGGATCTAGAAATTTTATAGTGTACACTGACCATGAGCCAATCAGTTTCGTATTTCACGAACGAAAAACAAACTGTTCTCATGACATTTGGATTTATATCCCCATTCACCAAATATACCCGACACATTTCTGGCAAGGACAATATTGTTACCGATACCTTGTCCCGGGTTAAAATTGAAGTTTTCGAAGCACACATAGACCTCGAAGAGTTAGTAAAAAGTTAAATTTCTGACCCCGAGTTAGAAAAGCTTATCCGGGAAGGCTCTTCACTACGTCTTGAAAAATTAACGATACCTGGAAACCGTATTTCATCATACTGTGACGTCAGTACACCGACTTCCAGGCCGTTCGTGTAACAAAGTTTTTTGGGAAGCAAGAATTTTATAGCTTACACTTCTTACATCACCCAGGCGCAAATGTTACAGCCAAATTAGTATCTGCGAGGTTTGTTTGGCCGAACTTTAGGAAGAATTGTCGTGAGTGGGCTAAAACTTGTTTATCATGCCAACGATCTAAAGTAAGTCGACATGTTACAACCCCACTTGGCACATTTAAACTACCTCGTGCACGTTTTAAACAGATCCACATAGATTTATTAGGACTGTTACCACTATCGGAGGGCTACCGCTATTGTTTAACTTGTGTCGATTGTTTTACACGTTGGCCTGAAGTCGTTACAATCACCGACACAGCAGAAACAGTAGCAAAGGCATTACTGTCATGTTGGATATCACGTTTCGGTTCCCCAACAGAAATAATTACAGATCGTGGACGTCAGTTTGAGTCTGCGCTATTTCAAGGTCTTGCAAAAATAGCGGGATTTCAACACCGACGCACGACTGCCTACCACTCCGCATGTAACGGCCTAGTGGATCGCTTTCAAGGGCAACTGAAGGCGTCAATAATGTGTCACGCATGAGACAAGTGGACCGTGTCGCTGCCATGGATATTGCTGGGCATACGTAGCTCCATTAAGGAAAACTTACAGACGTCTTCCGCCGAATTACTATATGGCGAACCGTTAAGGCTGCCTGGTCAATTCTTCGAGCCTCAACAAAACAACGCAGGGGATATGACTGAGTTCATATCCCGCTTTTACATTTACACTACACACTCCTCTTATCAGCTGGCCGACGTTTCGTAGGTTCGATTCCGCGCGGTGTCATCGGTACAAGACCATATCTAGTAATAGATATTTAAAAAAAGATGCAAGACCATATATGATAATATCGTGAGGTTACGGGTGGTTACGGGCCAGCGGTATTAAAGCACCGCCCCCTCGACCGATCGGCCGGTCGCTTACGTGCTTCGAAGCGGAAAGATTGTCGCTTTGTTTCACGACCTAAAATTATTTACGTGTGCCGATCTTTTGTTAATTTATTATCTTGTTTTTAGTTTCTCTCTATCTCTGCACTTTTTTCTTATAGTAAAATCCTACGTTGCATTCTCCTTCTAACTATTTATTTCTGTGTGACTTTATATTTGTGTGTTCTATGCATACATAGCAGTTGACACCCCACTATATCCTGTTCAGCTGCCAAGCTACAGCTCACACACAGATGTGTTTCGGTCTAAAAAGTATAGGGAGTAAGTATAAGCATGGTAAAGTAGCTGTAAGGCATTCCATCTTAATCTTCAGTTATGACAACACTCAATTCTCGGCCCCTTTCTGTTTATTGTATATGTTAATGACTTACCTCACATAGTAGGGAATAACCTTGATATAGTATTAATTGCTGATGGTACCTCATTAATTTTCAAACTAAAGTAACAATTATTAAAATATGACGAAGTAAATAATACTATATCTAAAATAATCAAATCTCTTTAATATTTGGTTGCACCGAAACGCAGATTTGATTAGTTATCAATATCTATCCTATCCCTCCCGCACGGACATACCCAATAAGGGGCTAGACATAGTGTAAGAGGCCGTCAGAAGACTAAGCCCGGTAAGTGCCCGTCCCCATAGATATTAGCTGTTTTTTTTTATTCATTTTGTTGTGCTTTCCCCCCTGGCTCCCTGGCAGCTCATGTTTTCCATCGCGCTGGCCAAATACAGTGAGTTAAATTATCGCGAGTGTATGGTCCCAAACCCGCCACGTGCCACGTCCGTCATTTTGTTTGGGTTATAGCCAACGAAGCCATACAGTCCACTTTCGTTATTCTCACACAAAATATTTTGAGGCTGCATTCTAATTGTTGCATCTAATATTTTTTGCAGCAAATGTTGTAAAAAATATTAGAATTATTATCAGTTTGAAACAGCTAGACTAGTTTACTTTAGCAATTTCCATAGCATAATATCCGTATAGTATTTTTCTATGGGGGCACGCGACTGACAATGAAATTATATTATTTTGTTTTACAGAAGTGGGCTATAAGAGCAACCTATGATTCAAAACCTAAAGTCGCTCAAACAAAAAATTATGGAAATCAATATATTAACTTCGGCCCCTCAATGCATTTATGAAAATGAAATATACGTACTATTCAGAGGCCGATCACGTTTAACTTTTTTTTTTTGAACACTAAGTTACCTTAAAGGTTTATTAGAAAAGTTCACACAAAAATTATATTGTTCCTGACTTTCAAACTTTAATACGTCTCGGAATCTAAATCCAATCTACCCGGGGCTCTTTATCTAACAGATAATTAAAACGGAATTAAAATTAATATAGAAAATAAAAGGAACAATGCAATTACTGACTAACTTTATATTATGAAGAAAAAATACTGTAAATTAAATAAATGCTTACTAATATTTTACTGGTCTGTAAAAAGATACTCTTGAACTAGTACAGGTCAATAGTACTCAGATACCTAGACGTGCATTTATGAAGAAGTTAATGAACCTGAAGGAAGCGAAAGTGGTATGTAAGGATCGATCTGTTCTCTCTGGCTACCCCGTTAGCGATTGTGCGTGAAGATAAGTATTGTAAAAAGGGATTTAACAGTTCACAAAAATAAAAGTAGTTCTACGAAAATAATTGATATTCGGTCTGTAAATACTAATACCAGACACATGCTAGTAATACCAGTAATTCCTTCATGGGCGATGTATACGCTTTTACAACAAAATCCCTAAAACATACAAAATTTGACCTGCACAAAATTTAAAAACTTTATTAGGCAACATTTTTATAAAAATGGTTGTTATAATATTAAGAATTTTATGGATGATAATAACCCCTGGAAAAGTAGATTGCTACCAAGCTATTTCTAATTTTTTATGATGTTAATAATGTAACATACTTGGTTGTAAACTCTTTTTTTTACGTTCCGCTGGGTTTTTTGCTGGTACATCCCAGAGATTTTTTCGGGACCAGGGGTAAATAAAAAAAGGTTCTTTCAATCATTATTATTCATAATCTACATTAAATAAAAAAAACTCACAGTTTCTGGGAAAGCTTTGTAAACATAAAATGATTTTAAAAGTTTGTTGTTATTTTAGAGATCCAAGAGTATTTAATCACTACGTTTTAATCCTAACATTGGCTGCTACATTACTACGCTATAATGTCACAGACAATGTCAGTTTCGTCTATTAATTTGGTATGATGGTCATTACTCAACGAATCTTAGTCTCAATTTTAGCCTTGATTAAGACTTTGATGCAGTAAATCTAAAAAAATAATTATTTTATTCATTATAAATCCATATACCTACTCGCTTAAATTCGTTTACATAATAATTAATTATGAGTAACCAAAACAAGCGCAATGGTTAAAACAGTAGGTAATTAAAATCCTCGGTGGCTTTAAGAAGGTTAATTTGAAACAATACTATTTGTACTTGCAAATCAAATATGTAAATATTTTATAGTCTATGTCACTCCCATAATTAGTACAAATCAAACTACACCTCATATTATGTTAAACTTCATCAAGCCGTATAGGCTACAGAGCGTGCCAAAGAAATAAACATACAAACATACATACTTTCGAAAAACGTTACCCTCCCTCTGGGGTAGCCGAATAATTAGGTATATATTTTTAATATTTGTCATTTTAAAAATAAACGTATGCGTTATATATATATATATATATATATATATATATATATATATATATATATATATATATATATATATATATATATATATATATATATATATATATATATATATATATTTGTCAACCTATTTGGAAATGCCAACGAAATTAAATTAAATGAATGATTTTATTCAACATAGATTATTATGTAATACTTATTGAGTCATTTTTTAATTTACTACAGGTTCTGGTAATGATGGTATCATCATCATTACAGCTTTTCACAAGTCCGCTGCTGAACATAGGCCTCCCCCAAGGTAAGCCACAAAGCACGGTCCTGAGCCACCTGCATCCATCGACTTCCTGCATGTCTTTCCAGGTCGTCACTCTATCTAGTGGGGGGTCGCCCTACACTTCGCCTACCGGTACGAGGCTGCCACTCGAGAACACTTCTTCCCCAACGGTTGTCGGTTCTTCGAGCTATATGGCCGGCCCATTGCCACTTCGGCTTACTAATCTATGGGGCTACGTCGGTCACTCTGGTTCTACTGCGGATATCCCCATTTCTAACTTTATCACGCAGAGAAACTCCGAGCATAGCCCTCTCCATAGCTCGCTGAGCGACTTTGAGCGTCCTCATACGGCCAGCAGGGAAGGACCACGTGTCGGTTCCGAAGGTCATCACTGGTAACACGCACTGGTTTTACAACTTAGTTTTCAGGTTTTGAGGTATACCTGACGAGAAGATGCGTCGTAATTTCCCGAACGCTGCCCAGCCGATTTTAATCCGTCGATTGACCTCTCGGTTGAAGTTGGACTTACCTAGTAGCACTATTTGTCCCAGGTAAACGTACTCGTCAAAAACTTCGAGCTTAGTGCTCCCAACAATTACCGGCATAGGTGCGACATGGACATTTAACACGATCTTCGTTTTATCCATGTTCATCTTAAGACCTATCCGTTGGGAGGCACTATTGAGGTCATTGAGCGTAGTGTTTAAGCCCTCCAGCGATTCTGCCATAAGGACTATATCGTCGGCAAATCGAAGGTGAGTATTGTACTCGTCATTGATGTTAATACCGTATCCTTTCCAGTCCAGTAGCTTGAAAACGTCTTCCAATGCAGCGGTGAAGAGTTTCGGGGAAACAACGTCACCTTGTCTTACACCTCTCTGCAGTTGGATAGGTTTCGTACTCTGGTTCTGTACTCGGATAGCCATCGTAGACCTACTGTACAAACACTTCAGCACTTCAATATACCGACAGTCAACTTGGCACCGGTGAAGAGACTGTAGCACCGCCCAAATTTCGACGGAATCAAAGTCTTTCTCATAGTCCACATACGCCAGGCAAAGTAACAGATTGTACTCTTCGGACTTCTGTACAATTTGCTGAAGGGTATGTATGTGGTCTATGGTACTGAAGCCTTTTCGGAAACCGGCTTGTTCGGGAGGCTGGAAGTCGTTGAGTCTGCGTGCGAGACGATTCGTAATGACTCTCGAAAACAGCACATAGACGCGGCTTAGAATGGATATCGGTCTGTAGTTCTTCAAGAGGGCGTTGTCACCTTTCTTGAATAACAGAACCACCGCACTTCTGCTCCACGCCTCCGGAGTAGTGCCACCAATTGGAAAAATGGAGGACGGAATTAAAGAGCCTCTGAAGGACTTCAAGTACCGGTTTTCCACCCGTTTTCAGAAGCTCCGCTGTAATTCCATCCTCGCCCGGGAACTTGCCGTTTGTAGGGTGCTGGAGAGCCATTCTAATCTCGCTCAGACTGACGTCCGGGATATCATCTGAATAGTGTCGGATAATATCCCCCAATGAATATAACTTTTATCATAAAGAAAATTGGGGACATTTTTTTAATAAACTGATCAGGTAGTCCTTACTGTTTCGTTATTTATTTTAGCACTGAATGTTTTATATCTGTTCTCTTCGTGGGGCCGCATTTAAACCATACTAGACGCGATATACCGACTTTTTCGAACCCCTGTGTCTGAAACACTAGTACCATGCGCTATTGATAGCTTGTATTTTTTGGTGGCAAAATAGGATGTGAATTTATATGAAACTATAAAAATTAAAAGCCGACTTCAAGCAACTAAACATAATAAAATAATTTCACATATCAAAGTCGGGGCTTCAATTGGTCTACACGAAATATCTTAGCACCGAATTCGGAATGTTAAAACATTATATTCTTTTTAGCTGTTTGAAGTTGGCTTTTACTTCTGATCAAAAGTTTTTCTTATAAATGATTACGTTTCACAAAGTGAACCCCTTCTCACTACCCTTACTACGCACTACACTCACTACCCTGCGTCTCAACAATACAATATCGTCTAAGGGTTAACAAAGATCAAAGTGAGTAAGCGAAGTTTTGGAAACAACTACTTTGAGGATAAACCCTTTACCGTCGGAATTATTTATCTCAAAATGTAGATTTTCCAGCTTATAATGCTAGCAAATGATAACGCATTCACGAATTTCAGTTAAATTTTCGAAAACATTTCCTAATTCTACCGCCGGGTATAGAAAGTCAGTATAATTACAGGTTGGGAGACATTCCATCTTGTTTTTTTTTTATAGAAGTCACAAAGCATGTGCAGCCTTCTTCTCTGTTTGTAGTTGGCTGCGTGCAACCGTGGACTGCAGTAGTCAATAAACACGAAATAGACAGTAAGTTGACCTGTCACTTCATTTAATAAAAACATCATTTTATACGTGGTATTGGCATTGGTGGTACAAACGCCAGCGTAGAGCCTAGTCCAGTTGAATTTGCTCCACAGCACTAGTCGTAAGAGGCGACAGAAGAAAAATTACACGGGAGATGGGCAGAAGCATCTTCCTGGTAACAAGTCAAAATAGTAAAAACTGCGGTTGCCAACCCGCCTGCGAAGCGTGGCAACTATGGCAAAATCCTCCCATGTAACAATCACTGAGCGGAACCCATATTCAGCAGTAGACTTTTATATGCTGTAATGAATAAATGGATATTTTTTATAGGATAGGGTGACAAACGAACACACAGTCCACCTGATGGTAAGTGGTTGCTGCGGCCCATAGACGTCTACATCTATCCACGATTATGAATCAAAATGCAGATGCGTTGTCTCCCGTGAGGATTAAGATGGAATTCCTCATTTTCAGTAAAAAGGGTATCCGGTTCTCTATATTCACCATACGAAACACAGCAGCATCAGGCTACTATTTTATGCTAGTATTCTGTGAGAACGTGGTCTTCCCCGGTCGAGCCGACCCATTTGTGCTACAACTATACTACTAATATAACTGCAGCATGGCTCTACCACGTATAGGTACCAGGTATATCTATATAAATATAATTATGATGGTGTTGTATGTGACCAAAGTAATGGGAATGTATGTTTGCAAGGGTTAATGCTCAGACCGATTTAATGTGTATGAACTATTATCCGCATAGTATATTATAAGACATAGCAGAAATCATCATTCATACCAATAAAAATATATGTGTTGGTGCAACCCAAACTAATTCATGGCAAATTTGTATTTTTAGAACTATTTTCTTAAATCAGTTTTATGATTTCAAAAACACTGCGAATTCTGCTAGGGGATACAGCTTTGAGGTCAAACTAAGGAGCAAATGAATTCAGCCGTATTCCTAAAATGTAAGTTGATTTATGATGACTTTGTGATGGAGCTTTTACCGCAAACTCCAAAGTGACGGATATGTATCGAACAATTAACCGAAGCCTAAATCACAATATTAAAGTTTCCGAACAACTCTTTTATAATATAATATACGCTTGGCCGCCCCCGGGGCCAAATTAGTATTCTCTGCATATTTTCACAATGTAATATCTGATGGAATTTCACTATGAGGCTCTGGAAGCTCTTTTGAAACTATATTAACATTCCAGTAACATGATATTTATATTAAGGCAGACAAAGAAGTATACAGAATGATATTTGTTCTTAAAAGTTTATTAGAGACAATAAGACCAATGTGCCAATAAGACTTGCCGCAACAATAAACAGAACATTAATGAATAAATATTACGAAACTTTTTACTGGAAAAGAGGCATTCCATCTCAGTCCTCAGGAGCGACAATCTGCATCTGTATTTTGATTAGTAATTGAGGACAAATTTGTGTAGTCTCACACTTACCATCAAGTGAACTGCTCTTTTTTACCCTCATTCTATCAAAATAATGAAATTGAAATAGATAACTGATATAAAGGAGGTGAGGGAGGTAAGTATCGTGTCAAATGTTGTCTCTGCCTACCCTTCTGAGTGACAAATGGGAGTATTTATGTGTGTAATATGTATTGTATGTATGTAATATTAATAATTATTATACCGAATCAATTTTAAATTAGAAATTTCATAAAAGTTACCCTCCTATTTGGGAAAGTTATTTTAGTAACACCGTTTATGGAAAATATCAAAGGATTCTTCAAACATTGAAAATATTATACGATTCATAAAGCTTGCACGAATTCACGCCTACGCTTTGTTACAAATTCGAATATTGTTTATCCACAAATATTACACAAAATTTTGGAGTTCAAAGAACTTCACAACTAAATGAACTGTTGGGTAGCCTTTTGTGTGGTAATGTGTTTGGTAAAATTTTCCTTATCCATTAGAAGCTTTTAGCATATAATCACAAAATATATCGTGTCTAATAAACCCTATTCCAATTAACGAATTTTAATTGAAACAAAGTTTAATAAATTTTAATCGGAATATAATTTTATATTATGAATGTATATATAATAGTTAAAAAAACCTAAATATTATACGTCTCAATTCTGGACACAAGCCTATTCCCGAAAGGGTTTTAAAACTTGGAGAAGTGGCAGCATTGCCCAGCTGTATAACTAACTTCACATTTCCTTGATATACTGTGAGCTTTCACGGTTCGTTGTAAAAATTATATTCTATACACATTACGTATAAGAAAGACAGTTAAAAGTATGTCATATTAAGGCTACAAATGATGGAGTGTGTATCGAGCCAGTGTAAAGGTTATGACTCAGCGTAAACTACAGCGCTCCTGATTCTGCCAAAACCAAAGATACGCGCACGATCCACCTTGTGTTAATGAAATATATTTTATAATTACTTTTATAAAATGAAATACTTCGAAGCCTCATAAATGTACATATATATATATAAACATAAATATCGGACATATTATATATCACATCTAATCTATCTATCTAAAGAAGTCTATTGTTGTTCTATATAGGCGTTGTTCTATATAAAATAAGGAAGTCAAAAAAGTAAAAATTGCTCAACTATGCTGGAAGAAACATATGGGCTGGAGGCTCAAGGTTGAGTTTTTGATAAGCGTAATAAATAATTTTTTAGTATAATTTAAAATAAAACTTCAAATTATCAAATTATACTCACGTAAAGGAAGAGGAATGTCCTTCCAGCATCTAGTAGATACATATTTAAAGCTACCTCTGAAAACTGCAGAGTTGTAAGTAGGATTAGCAAGGGGGTTCGTACGAGATTTTTCATGTTTTGTCGATTTCTCAGTATCAAGTTTTCATGTAAATATTGGGGCGACTTAGTTTACTTACAAAGTTACATCAAAACTAAAGTCAAATTATCATCATATCATATAGCATCAGCTGCAACCATCTTTAAAATATAATTAAGGTATATCTAACGACCGACGTGACAGAAAACGCGGTTATATGTGTACACGCTTCACCATATCATCCCGTGGGTACTGTAAGAGGCGCCACGAAGCAATAAAAAGGAAATAGGCAACAGTGTTATCCTGATAACAACTCAAGAATAAAATAAAAAATAAAATAAAGAATAAAATATTAAAAGACAAGAAATATTAATCTGCCAGCCAGCAATTATGTTCAACATTAAACTTGCGATGGAAAAAAAACTTTCTTCAATTCTATAGAGTGTAATGGATGGATAAATGGGCCAAGTAAAGAGAATTTTCTGTAATAACTAATCACCATGCCAGATGTCTGCCATCTCTGACGCTTTTTGCTCTTCGTCAAAACAAACGTAGTTATTATATACTCTCTGCAACGTTTAAATATTGAAAATTATTTAAATGAAGTACTGACTATCAAATAACACATTCGTCACAATAATAATTTCGTTCTCTCAATTCATTAAATTATAAATTCGTAACAATCATACATCAACCATATTGTTTTTCAATTTTAATTTTATGACACTCCGTGGTAAAAATGAATCTAACTCAATCACAATTCGATATTCACTATTTAAAATTTATCTGGCAGCTTAGGCTACAGCAGTTATCGGTGAAACATATAAACACATACATACATCGAAGCGACAGTTGCCTAATGGCAGAGTGCGGACCGCGAACTCAAAAAGGTCGTGGGTTCGAATCCACCATTCGACTACTGGGGTGAACCACTCGTAACACAAGCAATTTAAGCTTATCACTAGTGGTTAAAGGGAATATTAGTAATGTTTATAGTATTGTTAATATTCTTTTAAAAAAATATGAATCACATCTGACGACTACGATAAAATGCACCCTTCAGACAGAAAAAGAAATTCTATTATTATATTCCAGTCAGAAAAGAAATTCTCCCACCTAGTACATTTAATACTCTTTAACAACTAAATCACACACTAAATCCCACCCGTAATCAGAAAACGTGGAAGTAATCACCTGGTACTGTATTTGGCATGTTGATTCCAAAGTTCTGAAAAAAAAACATTTATTTTTCAGAAATCCCAAAAACCTCAAGTCATTTATTACAATACCTACGAGATAAAACTTGATGGAAGTTTCTCTTGTATATTCAAAACGCAAAGTAACACCTGAGTGTCCAAATGTATGCAGATACAGCATGATCTATTTTATATAACAAATATAACGCTATAGAACAAACTAGCCGTTAATGAAAAACATTTCTTAATATTGGTCGCTAAAAATAAAAAAGTCTGCTGTTAGTAATCTTTGCACGTAATACAATTAAAGGAAAAAGGTAATGAATGTCTGCAATACAACATCGAATATTACAGTGTACCTGTTTATTACGTGGTATTATTTTTAAATCTTTATAAAAATTATAGAAGAGACGTAATTAATGCCTAAAAGCATTTTTTACTAGTTAATACAAAAGTATTGACCGCAGATAATTCAGCTTGGCAACTTACACGTGGTACTGTGTGTTATTACAGAGCATATTACGTATCATAATGTATATGATTTTTATAGAAATAAGAGAGACAGTGGAGCAAATATTCCACCTGATGGTTGGTCGATACTGTATCTCATAGATACTTACACTGAATGATTAAGAACAATACCATAAAATGATTCCTATCATGAAACAATGCCTTGTTTCAAAAGTTATTCACGAATTTATCTCTTGGACAAGCATTCGTTTTTTTTCCTTAAGAGAAGGGTGACAAATATCTACATCTTTCCTCGATTATTAATTAAAATTCAAATGCGTTTTTACCCGTGAGTACTAAGATGGAATGCCTCCTTTCCAGTAAAAAGGGTCTCCGGTTCTCTACACTCACCATACAAAACACAGCAGCGTTAAGCTGCTATTTTACGCAGGTATTCTGTGCGAGTCGAGCCGTCACATTTGTGCTACAACTTTACTACTAATACAGCTTCAGTATGGCTTTACCACGTAAACGCTTGGTGCTTTTCGTATGTCTTTGGGTAAAGTGAGTAAGTGAGTTCAAGGGGGAGGCATTGGCCGTTAGTTGGACATTGCGAAGGCCTTCGATCGGGTTTGGCACAAAGCGCTTCTTTCGAAGCTCCCTTCCTATGGGCTTCCCGAGAAATTGTGCGATTGGATCACCAGCTTTCTTGCAGATCGGAGCATCAAGGTCGTTGTAGACGGTGCAAGCTCCGATTGCAAGCCTATTAATGCTGGTGTTCCACAGGGCTGCGTGCTATCGCCAACGCTGTTTCTTCTGCATATCAATGATATGTTGCATACCCGTAACATTCATTGCTATGCAGATGACAGCACTGGTGATGCTCTTTACACAGGCCGAGCCAATATTTCTCGGGAAAACGTCTCCGAGTGCTGGGACAAACTTGTGTCTGAAGTCGAGTCTTTGCTGAACAGAGTCTCAGATTGGGGACGACTAAATCTAGTCCAGTTTAACCCCCAGAAGACACAAGTTTGCGCGTTAACCGCTAAAAAGAACCCCTTTGTCGTATCCCCTCAGTTTCAAGGCACTCCCCTTGTTGCCTCAGCCAGTATCGGAATCCTCGGCGTCAACATATCGAGTGACGTGCAGTTTCGTGGTCACTTGGAAGGGAAGGCCAAATTGGCCTCTAAAAAGCTTGGCGTGCTCAGCAGAGCGGGACAGTATTTCATGCCGGCACACCGCCTGCAACTTTACAAGGCGCAGGTTCGGCCGCACATGGAATACTGTTCCCATCTCTGGGCTGGGGCTCCCCAGTACAAGCTCCTTCCACTTGACCGCATCCAGCGCAGAGCGGCTCGAATCGTCGACGACCGAGTGCTTTCCGATCGGCTCGATTCACTGGTGCTGCGAAGAGATGTTGCATCTCTTTGCGTATTTTATCGCATCTATCACGGGAAGTGCTCTGAGGAATTGTTCGGATTAATCCCAGCCGCCAAATTTCGTGAACGCACTACACGCCAAACGTCCCGATACCATCCACACCATCTGGATGCTTGGCGGTCCACCACTGTACGTTTCACAAGGAGTTTTCTTCCACGTACAACCTCTCTGTGGAATAGTTTACCACCAGCGATTTTTCCGGACCGATACGACCTGGGGACCTTCAAGAAAAGAGCTTACTCCTTTCTAAAGGACCGGCAACGCACCCGCAATTCTCCTGGTGTTGCGGTTGATCATGGGCGGCGGTAGTCACTTAACATCAGGTGAGCCGCATGCTCGTTTGCCCCCTCTTCCATAAAAAAAAAAGAAGCCTTTCCATCTTAATCCTTATGGTTGGCTACAAAAACGTAGATTGCATATATTTGTGATAAAAAAAGAGGAAGAAACAAAAGGCATAATTTGTACCAGAACCAGTGCCACCAAACTCATATATTCGCAAGAAAGAAATGTCGACCATCAATTGTGCACAATTTCGATAATTTTCACGTTATTGGATATTAAAAATGAAAGAGAAAGGCTTTATGTTACTCACAATTCGCTTGAGTATGAACCATTAGTTCTTAAAAATAGAGATGATATTCCTTTTCATCAAGACAGCTCCTAGAGTTAATAAGCAAATTTAGCTCCTTAACTTTAGATGTCGCAGAAATACCGTGATTATTTGAAAACGATGTCATTATATCTTAATCCAAAAAAGCTTCTTAGATTGATGAACTCTTTCACTATTTACTCTGCCTGAACGACATCTAACATATTGATATTCAGTCACTAGTAGGGGAAAATATATAAAATAAAAAAGTTATTGATGTACTACGTATATATATATATATATATATATATATATATATATATATATATATATATATATATATATATATATATATATATATATATATATATTATTTAGTATGTAACAAAAAACGCGTTGGTCGTTTCAGGGACATATAGGTGAACATATAGGCATGGCAATCATGGCATAAATGTTTTTTGCTTGCTTTAAATGGGGTTTTAGAGTTTCTTATCAGATAACGTACTAAATTTAATATACCTAAAAATGTTATTTGCTTCTGAATTTACCCTTTACTACACGTGCCGATATATTTGTCGGCACGTGTAAGTAAATAGATAATAATCTACGGCCGCTGTTAGGTCACTGAAATGGCCGCCACAAAGCAGCTTGCCCAACGTTTTTGTATAAATCGCTATACCTATGTATATAAACACTGTTATTTTCCGAAAATTTAAATTTAAAAATAATGGAAATTATATCACGATACACTAACGCACTTACCACGCCGGCGGAGCCCACAGTGAGTCAAAGTGGATCTGTATTTAATAAAATATCTTATTACAAGGCTGCTGGAATAGCCAAAAATTTTGACATTTCTCAGCCGAAAAAAAATTACTATAAATAAGCAAAACAAAATTAAACAGTCATTCACCTTCCATGGCTTCCCACATGATAAATGAAGAAGCTAAAATAATTGATATTTTCAAAATTTATCGTGTTTACCCCGCCATGCGGACTTGATAAATCGACGCAATAAGCCACTAAAAACCACTTTTTCAACGCAAGAATAGCAATTAATCGATTTATAAAAAAATATAATTAGTTCAACAATCATTTACCTTTTTTGATTTGTAATGGAATATACATGTAGATGTCTTAGGGCCCCAGCAACCACTAACCATCAGGTGGACTGTGTGCTCGTTTGTCAACCCTCATCATTCATTGCAAACAGCTCGGTAGCGATAGCCTTATAATCTCTTTCATACAATATTGGTTTAATATTTTTTTTGGAATTTGGACGTAGACATTACTCTATATTATAGTTTGTACCATCTCTCACTCTCTTTGAGTCATTATCTCCATGTTTCTAATACATCTATCTAAGTGTAACGTCAATTCCACTTCATATATATTTATTTTTGAACAAAAGGGTGCTTCTATGTTTGTGCATACACTTGATTCACTATGATATAATACATAACTTGTGAAATTCATGAGCGTTACTAGCAAAATGCGATTACAATATAAATTCATAGGTTTCTTACTTATATGGAAGTCTTTGTCAGTCTTAGTTTTTCCTGTAAATTGATGTTAGACCTCTAGACCAAAGTGTTATATAATATCGGTATGTAATTAAGGCCAGTATAATATTTAATTTTTCAAACCGTTTTAAATAGATTTTACAAAGTGATTTTCGATCTCGATAATATTATATAATGTGGTACTACGTCGAATTCTCAATTTTTTTTATAGAACTTGTCTTATTTCGTTTTTTGGACATTTTTTGTTTTAATCTATAATAACACTACATTATTATTATATTAACTGAATAACACAACATTGTACATACATTCTGATAATAAGTTATTATGAGTGGTTGAATCTCGCGAAAGGTGTAGGTAATTACATTACATTTTTTACTAAATTATTAAGTCGAAGTAAATATACATAAGTTTAAAACATTCAACTTTACAAGTTTCGATTCATTACTCTATTATAGTTTTTACTTAAAACGCGAACAGCTCCGGTTATTTCATTGCTTTTAAAACGATTAAGTGTTACATTGTTGGGCCACTAAAGTTGTAAAATTTTATTGGCATGGCAAAACTAGACATCGACTAAGGGGTCAATCAACAGATCCAACTCGCCTGGACAACGTACGGGAAATTAACAAACATCTTCTCGTCGTGTATTCTTCAAAGCTTCTAATGAAGACTGCTGCACACAATTGCATGTTGCCAGTGATGACTTAAGGATCTGAGCCATGACCTTCACTACTGGCCGTATGAAGAAGCTCAAGGTTGCACAGCGAGCTATTAAAAAGCTGTGGTCGAAGTTTTTTTTTCGTAATAAACTCTAAATGATGATACCCGTAGTATAATCAGAGTAACCGACGTATTTTAACGGATCAGTAAGCCGAAATAGCAATGGCTACAACTCGAAAAACCGGCGACTGATGGACAAGAACTGGTAAGAAATGCAAGAAATCAATAGATGCAGGAAGTTAAGGATAATAATTATGATAATTATATAATGATTAGTATGTAAATAAGTTTTATTTATATAGGGTAGGGTGGCAAACGAGCCCACAGTCCACCTGATGGTAAGTGGTTGCTGTGGCCCATAGACATCTACATCGATCCTCGATTACGAATCAAAATGCAGATGCGTTGTCACCCGTAAGGACTACGATAGAATGCCTCGTTTCCAGTAAAAAGGGTCTCCGGTTCTCTACACTCACCATACGAAACACAGCAGCATTAAGCTACTATTTGACGCTGGTATTCTGTGAAAGCGTGGTCCTTCCCCGGTCGAGCCGACCCATTCGTGCTACAATTATACTACTAATATAACTGCAGCACGTCTCTACCACGTACTAAAATAAGTACGTGAATTATTAACATAGTTATCATTATAAATAATAAATAAATAAATACTTTTTTATTTCTCAAAAATTTAAATGTACATGTCTGAGACGCCCCAGAGAGTAATTTCCATACTCGTATATTATATATATTAAAATCTTTCATCTCGCATTCTCGAGAATAAGTAAAGATAATATCTAATCTAAACCAGTTTACTTCGACGCATAATTAAAATAATGAATAATGAATACCGGAATAAGCTTTCCCTAAATTTTGTTTCATTAAGTTTTATGAGAAAAATCTCCATTTTTATTATTAAAGCACCTACAAAGTTGAAACAAAATAAAAAAATACTATTCTGTCTAAATTTCACATTAATAAATGCACTGCCACGTATACACCACAAATTTTAAGTGGCTCAGTAGTTAACAGTAATCAAATACTGGTAGTTATTAAGTGAAACCTTCAAACAGTATTCATACATTTTACTTGAATTGTATTGTATTAATTAATGCATTTATTAGTGATATCAATAATTGAACTTTATATTATTTTTTGGAATATAGTTTGTTAGGATTTTACCCAAACTGTGTGTAACTTTGAAACCAGATGTTACATTAGGTACTTAAAATGTACACCTGATAAATACAATTGTTCATGAATATAGCAAGAACATTCAATTTCATAATCTAACCGTACCATTTATGCTAAAATATTATTTTTCTAAACTGGAATTTTAATTACTTACCCATCATTATACTTTCAAGAATTATAATGTTATTTTGGTTGTAATTGAAAACACTAACAATATATGAATTTTTTTCGATATATGACTGTTAATTAAATTAAAAATTTAGTTAATGATGTAGGTAATAGGATTGTAAATAACACTAACACTTCACTTATATGTCGAAACCGTTAATAATATTCAAACTAGCTACTTATATTTTCTGTGCAAGTAATATATTGCGATGATCGCTACCGAAATATTTCCCTCGCCTGTTATGATCGCGCTGTATGCGTCTGCATCATCCGCAATCTCGTTGGAAACTGGCGGGAAATCTTATAATGGCGGGAACAGAGCCCAGAGAATCGGATGAAAGGGCAAAAATTTTCTTGTTTGATCGTTAGATTTATCTGTATCTAGAATTTATTGAAATAAATGTTTTAAGTGGGAATCAAATGAAACAATATCTGTTTTCTACCAACTCCTTATCCCCTTTCAGACCGAAACACAGCAGTGTACGGATCGTTATCGTTTTTCATTTTAACCTTTTAATTTTTGGCGAAGTGGGAATTAACTGAAAAATAAGCATGTATATTTGTTACTTAAACAAAGCAATGACATACAAATAGTGCAGCAGCAACAATAGCATTGCCTTTGTGTTAATAGAAGCGCTTAATGGCCGCAGGTTCGAAAAAAATTTATGTATGGCCTACAAAAAATATCTGGTCCGAATGATTATTCATGTCCCATTTAATTATTTAGAACGCCTCTACGATGCAAGAAAAAATCGTAGCGTGGGGATAACGTTGTATGAAGTTTCATATATTGTCGAATGGTGGCGAAGTAATAAAATCCATCTCGATATTTAAGGTGACTATAGATTTCTATAAAAGCTTCGCTACCATTGATGGATATTGGGATAGTTCACCATCTCGTGTATAATAGACGAAAATAATTAGAGATTGGTCAGTTTCCTTCCACTACTGGCTAAGCTACGGTGACATCTTTAATAAAATTGAAGATTTTGTCTGTGCGATTTATAAGATCAACATCGGAGGTACATTCTATGGGATGCTACCGTGAAATATGTAGAGCTTGTCGTCATCCCGGTGAATCACTTCGGCGTAATTTTTCAGCTCTTTCTTACTCTGAGTATCTGCACGTACATAACCAGACCGCCAAGATGGTACACCAGGAGCTCACTTTAAGGTCTTGATCGATCAGAAACTGCCTCACTATAATAAATACATTCCAAAAATCGCACTTGAAAACAATCACACCGGGCTCTATTGGAACCGGGTCATCATCACAGATAGGACTATTCTTGGAAATAAGTCTGACTGATATTATGTTAATAGACCCGGGCACAGTCAAGGATATTTTTGGTTGACATTATCATTCCGTATGACGAGAACCTCGTGAAAGACGAAACCGATAAGCGGACAAAATATTGGGTCTTTATACCCTTTCAGACGGAAACACAGCGGTATACGCAATACTTTTTGCCTACAAAAATAGGTAAGATTTACCCAGACGATTTACCCTCCTGGGGAAAAAAGAGTCCCGTCAACTGATAAAATAATCAGAATATAATAGAATATTTTTTATTATATCAGGTATTTTTTTTTCAGAGTAATATTCTCAGTAGGACTTATTTTCAACATTACTTTACGACATAATATTTTACAGAATTAGAAATGAACGCATTTCAAAGGAGCATGATAGTAATAGTCAACTCAATCCCATGGGTTATTATCAATCATATACCCTTTATTAGTATAATAACCTTCATAAAACATTTTTTTGTAAACGCGTATACACTGCCTAGTTAAGGAATTACCGACTACTTGGAGTCGAGCAACTGTTGTAACTATAGCTTGTATTGGTTCCTAGTATTTACAAAGTGTATATCACTAATTTTAATAAAATTGTTTTTAAATTATGATGAGTTAAAACAATTTTATTATTTTATAACAGTTAGTACCACATTTATAACTTGCGCACTTTTCTTTGTTTTTGCGAATTTTCTGTTTTTGGATACAATTATAAAACTGAGTGTATTAAAAATCAGTGCGTTTTAAGGTTACCTTTGGTAATATTTGGTTATTTTTTTAATTTAAATATCAAACTTACATAACATAGTATTTACAATCACAGATATGAAAATTGTATCGAAATCGCCACCAGCTCGCCTACTATAAAGCAAAATAACAGCCTATAAACTTCTTACAGAAAGGGATAGACTATTTTTCCTTACTATCCCTCTTAAATTTTATTGGGTGCTACAGTGTACACACAAAACTTTGAAACGTGCAAACTTCATGCGATAAACCCACAAAAGGCATTTAAATTGGTTATTTATACAAGTACTAGTAAAATAAAAGAGACGGTTATATGAAGTAGTGATTTTCAATATCAGTAAAACAGAATAAAATTTTGTGCAACTGCTGTTTTAATATGAAACTAAAGAACACATATTTTAAAAAACATATAGGATACCTGTGACAAGCGTGCACACATTCCACCTGATGTTATGGGACTATAGACAAGACTCTGACCTACAGACATCCATATTCGTCCTCAATTACGAATCAAAATTCAGATGTGTTGTCACCCTGAGAACTAAGTCGGAATGCCTCTTTTCTAGTAATAAGGAGATCTCAGATTCTCTATACTTGTCTTACGAAACGCAGCCTTGAGCTGCTATTTTACGCTGGTATTCTGTGTGAGCGTGGTCCTTCCCCGGTCGAGTCAACGGGAAGGCTATACCACATATAAAAAATTGTTTTTATTTTTATCATTTATTAAAACAAAAAAGTAAATTTAAAGTAAAGTTGCAGACTACATACATATTACTGCTGGGTACAGGCCTGCTTTTATTTTTGAGAGTTTCATGGAGCGATTAGTAAGCCGCGCTATTAAAGTGCGCGTTGGCAGATTTCACAAGTCCTCGAAATATTTATTGTCTGAGAAATAATATTTTATTTCTCAGACATGCAGGTTTTTACTAGGGCTAAAAGGGATCGAACCACCTTGCTCGCATACTGTAAAATTTATGGCGGGCGCTTAGCCCTTAGCTCTACATTTAAGAGCAAACTACATAGAAAACAGTTTATTTTCAAATTTTAAACTTAAACTTTTATATTTCTACTATACTAGTAAAGGTAATACACATCATAAAATACAACAAACAGATGTACGCAGGTCGTTAGTGGTCGACAACCGATGGGGAAGAAAGGTTCTTGAGCGCCAGCCTCGTACTGGTAGGCGAAGTATAAGACGGTCTCCCTCTAGATAGAGTGACGGCCAGGTAAGACATGCAGGAAGTCAATGGATGCAGGTGGATCAGGACCGTGCACTGTGGCGTTCCTTGGGGGAGATCTATGCTCAGTAGTGGTCTTGTAAAAGGCTGTAATTATGATGATATGATGCAGCTCATAGCTTAACTTCTTCTTGTTCAACATCATAAGTCTGTAAAAGTTTACTACTGGACCCATGTCCAGTAGTAAACTTTTACTTAGAGCCCATGGCTCCTACCTTGCTTACCTTACATATTTAAGACAGCTCCTCGTCACTTGTCTTGCGATTTTTTTATATCTGGCTAAAACCTGAAAGTTAAATGATC
Organism: Parnassius smintheus behrii; assembly: GCA_036936625.1. Lineage (NCBI taxonomy): Eukaryota > Metazoa > Arthropoda > Insecta > Lepidoptera > Papilionidae > Parnassius > Parnassius smintheus. Next base: position 18,687,339 of record JAUPFT010000001.1, read on the forward strand.
ATTTCAAATTTACACCAAAATAAATAGAGTATGTAAACCAACTATATATAATAAGATTCCGTGTAATATTATTGATTTTCCTTTTCATAAATTGAAAGCGCGTATAAAAAGCACTCTTAATATATATATATATATATATATATATATATATATATATATATATATATATATATATATATATATATATATATAAAACATACATATATATAACATATATATCTGTTATGCATAATCTGATGATTTTAATATACTTACTTAGTACTTCGGAAAGTGCTCGACAGATGCGCCATATTGGCCAAAATAACCCCAACGTATGTTATAAATTAGGTGACTGATGAATTATTACATTTATTATTAGCACTATAATAATACGAAGCTACAATTAATCCTTACGCATATCGGATATTCTCCAAGATATGTTTTATTTTTTTATTTGTTTTGATAAGTACGAGGGTGGATTGAAAAGTACTCGGCCTAACACAGATCCATTCAATTCTAAAAATCAAATCTACCCACATTATTTAGTTCAGTTCAGACTAGTTCATTGTGTGAAGTTCGAAACGTGTGCGATAATTAGTTGTGATTTTATAAATTTATTAACAAAGTAATCGGACATAATTTCCGCGAATGGAGCAAATCGAGCAGCGTGCCGTCATTAAGTACCTCCATAAGAAGGGGCTATCATCAAAAGCCATCCATGATGACATGGTCAGTACATTAGGCGATTGTGCTCTGTCATATTCATCCGTCAAAAAATGCATAGCAGAATTTAAGCGTGGTAGAGAGAGTGTGAAAGATGAATCCCGCTCTGGAAGGCCTTCGACGTCAACTACTGACGAAAACATTAAAAAAGTACTTGATTTAATAATGGGAGACCGCAGATTAAAAATTAGAGAGATAGCGAGATTATAGGCATCTCTTATGAACGAACTCAAAACATCATTGTCAACGAGTTGGGTATCCACAAGGTGTCTGCGAGGTGGGTTCCGCGACTGCTTTCAGTTGAACAAACAAAAAAGGACGCGATTGACTATTTCACGCAACTGTTTGGAGTTATTTGAAGCCGATGCAGACGATTTTTTGAATCGTTTCGTTACTATGGACGAAACATGGGTTCATTACTGTACACCGGAAACAAAACAACAATCAAAACAGTGGAGAAGACCTGGTTCACCACCCCCTAAAAAGGCTAAGTCGATTTTGTCGGCAAATAAGGTGATGGCTTCAGTATTCTGGGACTCGAAAGGTGTGATTATGATTGATTATCTTGAAAAGGGTCAGACTATAAACTCTGATTACTACTGCACCTTACTACGTCGTTTACGAGAGGAAATAAAAGAAAAACGTCGAGGAATGCTCAGAAGAAAAGTCCTGTTTCATCAAGATAACGCCCGTGTTCACACGTCAGTACAGTCAATGGCTGAAATTCACAACTGTGGCTTTGAACTGTTACCGCATCCGCCGTATTCACCTGATCTGGCACCATCAGACTTCTTTCTGTTCCCTAACCTAAAAAAGCACTTGGGAGGTCAAAGATTTTCGACAAACGACGAGGTCAAAGCAGCTGTAGACGCATATTTTGACTCTAAGGAAGAATCATTTTTTTTCAACGGTCTAAACGCTTGGAAGGGGAGGTGGCAAAAGTGTATTGAACTTGATGGTGATTATGTAGAAAAATAAAAATATAACTGATTTAGTATGTGTTTATTTTCTTGGTTAGGCCGAGTACTTTTCAATCCACCCTCGTATTACAGTATCAAACGTCAATTTGTGAAGATTTATAGATTTCAAGTTTGATTTATATCTGTTTATATCTATACTTCTGATGTTCGTGTATCATATTTAAGTTTCTACAAAACTATTGTCACAGTATTTAATAATTATGTTACTATTCACGAAATTATTAATGTAATATATAAACGTATATTTTATCAAATCCTTTGCCTATTGCATATAGTTTAAAACCATTTTTCAGGAGTAAGCTCCATTCAAGCATCGAAGCACATAGTTTTTTGTAACATTAAGAAACGTTAACTACACTGAGAATTCTCCTGTAACCTCAAGGCGTTTACTAGATATAATTTGAAGTTAGACAAAATTTAGGCCTCAAATATTTATTTGCAGAAGCAAAAAAATATATTTTAACCCTAATAATATCCGTGCAAAAATCCAAAATATCCTAAAATATTTTTTTATTTGTTTTGATAAGTATTATTGTATTCACAAAAGTACCTATAAATTTCGGCTATAACATATATATATATATATATATATATATATATATATATATATATATATATATATATATATATATATATATATATATATATATATATATATATATATATATATATGTATATATATAAGTCGGGATGACAAAAGATCATATAGTTCACGTGTGGTAAGTGGATACCGAGTGAAAGTAGCTTTGGTTTTTGTTAAATACCGTAGAAAATACAGCAACATCATGCTACTACTTCACGCTTGTATTTTGTTCTAACGTGACCCTACTTGTTCATGCTACAGCAATAGTAAACTTTTACGTAGCTCTACTACATAAAACTTTTGACATTCTAACACTTTATTAATTTGTCCCTGCTTAGAATTTCGTGTTTATTGTCAGATGACAACGAAATATAGGTTGTATGCTTTAAAAACTATAAGCACACATTGAACGCGAAACGGAGGGTTTCATGCGTTTTTGTGTTTTGTTTAAATCGGATCTATTATTTTTATTCTAACACGTGTGGAAAAACGGAGGAAATTAACAATAAGAGGTACTAATAAATAAGCCACATGATTTTAATAAGTTTTGAAATACGTAATATTATACAAAAAGTCCAATGAAAACTTTTTATCGCTACCGTCCGTTAGCCTGTACTAAATAAACAGTAAGTAACTAAAATCACTTTACGAGAATACTTAAATTTTTTCACGTTTTACAAAGTCCTGCGGAATTGGTTCCTTTTCAAAATCACTGCTAAATTACTTTTTAAATATCTATAATTTTGTATACTTTTGTTAAATGATTGCTTCTAAATTAGGCAGTTTTGAATGTAAACAGATTCTCCTTAATAAACAGTAATCAATGTTGCTAGTGGGCGGGGCAAAGAGTATTTTTCCTTTTTACCAACTTCAAAAAGGAGGAAATATTCAAGTCAACTGTATTTTTTATGTGTTTTAACATATAACTTGCTCTGGGTGAACCAACTTTGATGATTCCTATTTTATCTGAAAGCTGGTAGTTCTCGTGTAGTCCCATATAAATTTAATCAAGATCTGACGAATAGTTTTTTAGTTATCCTTAATAACGCGTATTTAATTAACTGTTATTCTCATTTTAACTATATTGAAGTCAGTTCTACAATTCTTTTTAATTTTACCACTTGTTTATTTAGTTATCGAGTGACTATAATGTAAGAATAGAGAAATTCGATCAATTTATTACTTACTGAGGCTATCTTACCAAAAGTTTCCACTTACCGTTTGAATGATCCCTACGGCAATTTAATAATGAAATAATGCAACGAGATATTACTTATTGTCGATAAACTTTTATAAAATATTTTTCTGTAAAACTACTATGTATATCTTGAAAGTGAGAGATCGAGAAGAGCACTTTTCGTAAATGAATTGGAGTTTACTCCAATCCAACCAAGAGAATCGTTACTGGATGATTTTTTTAAATCTCTCTCTCTCTCTCTCTCTCTCTCTCGCGTTCTCTCTCACTCTCTCTCTCTCTCACTTTCTCTTTCTCACTTTCTCTCTCTCTCTCTCTGTCTTTCTTTCTAAACATGTGAAGAGTATGATAGGGCTAAAATAACAGCATGACCGCTGTTTCTCTAATTTGACTATAGTACTCAGCAGTTCATTATACACCTACAGTATCAAACGTCAATTTGTGAAGATTTATAGATTTAAAGGAAGTAACCTACACGGTGTTGATGGGAGACTTCAACGCAAAACTTAAGGAGTACTACTACTTAAGGAGTAAACTACACGGTGTTGATGGGAGACTTCAACGCAAAACTAGGCACAAGAGAAAGCGGTGAGCTGAAGTTAGGGAAATTTGGAGTAGGGCAACGGAACCGAAGGGGCCAGCAGCTGGCCGACTTTATGGAGAAAGAGGGACTCCTTATGATGAACTCTTTCTTCCAGAAGCGGCCCCACAGGAAGTGGACCTGGTCGAGCCGCGACGGTTCGACAAAAAATGAGATTGACTTCATTATGACGACCAGACGCCAACTGTTCAGTGATGTCTCAGTGATTGCAAGTGTGAAAACTGGCAGCGATCACCGAATGGTTAGAGGCACACTGAACCTAAACGTTTTGGAGAGGTCTCGTCTAATGAAGTCAACGCTCCGTCCCCCTCGTGCTCTAATCCAGAATCCCGAAAACTTTCAGCTCGAGTTACACAACCGCTTTCAGTGTCTACAAGATTGCAATGCAGTGGACGATATGAATGACAAGCTCGTGGAAACTGTCCATGCGGTCGGAGCTAAATTCTGCAAGACCCGCCGCAAAAGAACACAAAAACTCTCCGATCACACTCTTAATCTCATGGCTGTTAGACGGGAGATGAGGCTGCAATCGTCAAAAGATTTGACAGCATACAGGCAACTGAACAGACAGATCTCCAAATGCATGCGGCGAGACTTACGCAACTTTAATACTGCTCGTATTAAAGAAGCGATCGAGCGGAACCAGGGCTTCAAAGTCTTTGCCAGAGATATGTCTGCCCGTAAGAGCCAACTGTCAAAGCTGAAGACTGAGTGTGGCAGCATCGTTTCCGGGACACCTGAGATTTTGAGTGAGATTGAGAGGTTCTATGGGCAGCTGTACACATCATCGTTGGAGCCACACGCAAGTGTGAGTAACGATCCAAGAGCAAGTCTTATCCGACACTATTCCGATGATATCCCGGACGTCAGTCTAAGCGAGATTAGAATGGCTCTCCAGCACCTTAAAAACGGCAGGGCCCCAGGCTAGGATGGAATTACAGCGGAGCTTCTGAAAGCGGGTGGAACACCGGTACTTGAAGTCCTTCAGAAGCTTTTTAATTCCGTCCTCCATGGTGGCACTACTCCAGAGGCGTGGAGCAGAAGTGCGGTGGTCTTGTTCTTTAAGAAAGGCGACAACGCTCTCTTGAAGAACTACAGACCGATTTCCCTTCTGAGCCGCGTCTACGTGCTGTTTTCGAGAGTCATTACGAATCGTCTCGCACGCAGACTCGACGACTTGCAGCCTCCCGAACAAGCCGGTTTCCGAAAAGGCTTCAGTACCATAGACCACATACATACCCTGCGGCAGATTGTACAGAAGACTGAAGAGTACAATTTGCCACTTTGCCTGGCGTATGTGGACTATGAGAAAGCCTTTGATTCCGTCGAAATTTGGGCGGTGCTGCAGTCCCTTCAGCGGTGCCAAGTTGACTTTCGGTAAATCGAAGTGCTGAAGTGTTTGTACAGTAGGGCTACAATGGCTATCCGAGTACAGAACCAGAGCTCGAAACCTATCCAACTGCAGAGAGGTGTAAGACAGGGTGACGTTATATCCCCGAAACTCTTCACCGCTGCTTTGGAAGACGTTTTCAAGCTACTGGACTGGAAAGGATACGGTATTAACATCAATGGCGAGTACATCACTCACCTTCGATTTGCCGACGATATAGTCCTTATGGCAGAATTGCTGGAGGACTTAAGCACTATGCTCAATGACCTCAATAGTGCTTCCCAACGTATAGGTCTTAAGATGAACATGGACAAAACAAAGATCATGTTTAATGTCCATGTCACACCTACGCCGGTAGTTGTTGGCAGCACTATGCTCGAGGTTGTTGACGAGTACGTTTACCTGGGACAAATAGTCCGACTAGGTAAGTCCAACTTTGACCGAGAGGTCAATCGACGGATTCAACTCGGCTGGGCAGCGTTCGGGAAATTACGACATATCTTCTCGTCAGGTATACCTCATCTCTAAAAACTAGATTGTACAACCAGTGCGTGTTGCCAGTGATGACTTACGGATCTGAGACGTGGTCCTTCACTGCTGGCCGTATGAGGACGCTCAAGATCGCTCAGCGAGCTATGGAGAGGGCTATGCTCGAAGTTTCTCTGCGTGATAGACTCAGAAATGAGGATATCCGCAGTAAAACCAGAGTGACTGACATAGCCCAACGGATTAGTAAGCTGAAGTGGCAATGGGCCGGCCATATAGCTCGAAGAACCGATAACCGATGGGGAAGAAAGGTTCTCGAGTTGCAGCCTCGTACCGGTAGGCGTAGTGTAGGGCGACCCCCCACTAGATGGAGTGACGACCTGGTAAGATATGCAGGAAGTCGATGGATGCAGGTGGCTCAGGACCGTGCCTTGTGGCATTACTTGGGGGAGGCCTATGTTCAGCAGTGGACTTGTGAAGGGCTGTAATGATGATGATAATGATGATAGATTTATAGTTTGATTTATATTTATATCTGTTTATATCTATACTTCTGATGTTCGTGTAACATATTTAAGTTTCTACAAAACTATTGTCACAGTATTTAATAATTATGTTACTATTCACGAAATTAGTAATGTAATATATAAACGTATATTTTATCAATTCCTTTGCCTATTGCATGTAATTTAAAACCATTTTTCAGGAGTAAGCTCCATTCACGCATCGAAGCTTATACACATTGTTTTTTTTTAACATTAAGAAACGTTAACTACACTGAGAATTCTCCTGTAACCTCAAGGAATAATAGAAAGATATAATTTGAAGTTAGACAAAATTTAGGCCTGAAATATTTATTTGTAGAACCAAAAAAATATATTTTAACCCCAATAATATCCGTGCAAGTATCCATACCACGTATTGGCAATGAAATTCTAAAAATGCTCGCATGCCATTAAATTTACGGCTGAACCCTGACCCTTAAGCGCAATTGTTTGAAATTTGAAATGTATATTTTGTATTCATGTGGCAGTTATGAACAACGCCTTAAACAAAAACACTAAATTTAAAAATTTTGCAATTTTTCTTTTATTAAAACTACTATACATTAAATCACTTTATTAAGGACAATGGCGATTAAGAATATCCACTACCCCATACCTTCCGGTTGGTGTCGTAAAGGGCGACAGAAGGAAACAGGCAGGAGATGGGCAGCAACATCATCCTGATAACAGCAATTGTACAACAAAGAAGCTGCGTTTGCCAACCCGCTCGCCAAGCATATCAACTATGACAATATACCCCCCCCCCCCATGAGCAATGATTGATGATTGAAAGAATGATGTTCCGGCAGTTCCGCTACTCCTGGTTATGGTGGCGACCATGGTAACGGCGGTGTGGGGGTTGCTAAGAATCTCCGGTAGAGGTTCGGTTGCTACCTAACACGACTCGACCTGGAAACATACACCGCACGCATCTTGATGACTGACGAGAAAATCCTGAAACTGGAAGAGAAGATAGACAAGTTGCGCTGTGATATAATAGGATTATCCGAGGCCCGAAGAGAGGGGGAGGACACGGTGATTCAAAAATGCGGCAGCTTGTTCTATCACCAGGAGGATGACCATCTGTCCCAAGGAGGTGTTGGATTTATCGTCCATAAGTCTCTCGTTAACAAAGTCCATGCCTATGCCGGTAGCACTAAGCTCAAAGTTGTTGACGAGTACGTTTATCTGGGACAAATATTCCGACTTGGTAAGTCCAATTTCGACCGATCCGATCCATCGACAGATTCAGCTCGGCTGGACAGGGTTTGGGAAATTACGACACATCATCTCGTCAGGTATACCTTAAAACGTTTCCGCATTTGTGATTATCCTACATTAATGGGAGACAATATAATTAATGGAATAAGTTAATTTGTTACCTCTAATTATGAATATTTTTTCAAATTATAATATAAACTACGTTTTAACTTTCATACAAAATAATTACTTATCTTATTTTAGTTTATTCATGAATTATCTATTAAATATATTTTATTACCTATTTTATGTAAATAGTTTTATATTAATTATAATTTCATATAAATTTTATATTAATTATATTTTATTACCTATTTTATATTGTTTGATTTATTAGTACAAAAAATACGTTTTATTTCATCATTATGTTTACTTCTATTCATCTGATGAGCTTTGTAACCTTTTTTTCTAAGGGGACGCAATAAAGATTTTAGAATAAAATATCCTTTGTTAATAAAACAAAAATTAACTGCAGCTTAAAAAAAAACTCATTTTTATTGCATATTTTAGGTAAAATTTCATATAGTAAGCCACACCAACCCGCCTTTGCATGTTTGTCTAATCTATCTTTATCTAATCTTAGCGACGATATTGTAGTGCAAGTGAGATAGATATATGTTTATTTAAAATTTTTATTAGTTTCAAAGCTACGTCGTCGCGTTTGGATAGTGGTTACACTTTTTTCGACGCGCGGTAATGTGGTTTGCTTCTCTAGTGTTGTATAACTCAATGCTAAAACTAATCAAAATTATCAACTTAAAGACTATATTTAGATCTAGAAAACAATCCCAGAAAAAAGAGTTAAGATGAAATTCCGCCACATATTTGGACATAAATTTCTATATTCTAGTTGTTTAATTTAATAATTTGTATCAGTGTCAATCAGTGTACTAAGTACCACAAAGCTGAAGCACTCAAAACTTTTTAATACAAGTTGATAAAAACTTTCCAACAGACTGCATTTCCAAGTTCGTCGCACTGAAATATTTTAAAATGTTAAAGTTTTCATTACGTTCAATGAATTTCAATTGCGGTGATTTGAAAAAGTTATTTGCTTTCAACATCATTACGTCTACTCTAACTCTACTCAAACTCATAATAATCTCAGAGATTCTTTTAAAGATTTTATGTAAGTATGCAATGAAAGCTAGCTTTAGTAAAAATTTTTACTCAAATTTAAAGAATTAAAATAAGAATGAGGTGAGAAATGAAGTTACAGCTCACCTGACGGAGTGGCTTAAGTAGTCCGTGGACACCTGCAGCCAACTTTAAATAAAGAATGCTACAGATGGGTTGTCACTTATAATGTTGAAGTTGGAATGTCTCACATCCTGTTATTATACTGGTTCTATATATCTTTTGTAAGAAACCCAGCGGAACTTTTTGTACACAGGAACAGAACAGTGTAGAAATAAATGAGGTGGTTCCCTCTTCAGACAAACTCCTACCCAGAAAAAGAGTTTTACCACTTTGTAAAACTAAAAAGAATATGAGCACTCCACGGAATAACTTACGAAGACGATGTTAAGACGTCGTTTATTAAAGAATTAACGCCCCGACTTCAGGAACGTTTTTTTTAAGTTTCTAAAGTCATGTAATATTTAATTTTTGATATTGTTTAGTAGACTAAGGAATATAATAAGTTTGAGAACATCGTAACCACTAGAATGTATCTAAATAGTAATATTAAGTTCTTTATTGTCTTTGAATTTTACACTCTTGAAGTAATCTATTTAATTAAGAAAGGACGAAGATAACATATATTAAAAAATACGATTGACTCTTCAAACCATCTCCCAGTAGTCGATTATGTAGTGTTATAGAAAAGAGAATATCTTTTATAACAATTTTATCTAGAGTTTAGTTTCGATACATGTACGGTTTACAATATACAGTATGGGTCCCACATATATGCAATAAATGAAACCACAAGTAATACTAGTCCGTAGAAGTGTAGAAAAATTAAATATTAAATTAAAACCCGTAAAATAAAAAAGTAAAATTTTCAAACAAAATAAATATTAAAATAAATTCAGTAAAAGTGAACACTCTGTTCAGACAACGTACCTCGACCCCTTGGAAGAGTGACAACGTTGCACGCGGGTGGCACGCCGATAAAAGACACCGCTGTCGATATGTCGCAATACGAATAGTTTGCACTGCGTGGCAACGTCACTTTTTAATGTTCAAGAATTTATTCAAGTTCATTGAATCATTGACTTAGTGACCCAATTCTATAGAGTGTTCAAATTTGCTAAAAATTAAAACTCTACTTTTTGACCTAATTACTGGACCGATTACGTTCATTTTTTGTATATCGTCAGCAAAGGTGATAAGAAGTATATGGTTTCATTTATTGCATATATGTGGGACCCATTCTGTATTTTGAATGTATTAAAATCTATTAACTGGCATAATTTTACAACAATTGTAGCCATAAATAAAAATATTAATTATCACATGTATTGATGTATAATTATCAGATGCACTGTTCTCGTAAATTCGTTTGTCAGTTATGTTTTATAACGAAAATTTAACAGAAATTTTTTCGTCATTTCTCCGCATGCGTAAACGTCATCTATAAAAAGGGCATCTATTTCGAATAATTACATTTCGCCATCCGATGTTCCGATCAACAATCCGTCGTTAAACTTAGCGTTTATAGCCTTCTAAAAGCAGTAGAGAAACATGAGAAATGGCTTTTACCGGCTGATAAAGAATTAGAAAAAGAAACACATATTTTTATAAGTATTTTAAATTTTTTATTAAAAATAAAAAATATATAGCACACGCCTAGTCAGTATAAAAAAATTTAATACAAAAAGACAGTCAGTTCCTATCCTAATCACATTATCTTTCTCCGATAAAACTACAACATCAATTGAAAATATTGTAGATGTTACAATTCTTTTTCTGTACTGAAATTTTCTTTCCTCGATGTAAAGAAATAAATTGTAAATTTCTTTATAAGCAGTAACTTTATTTAGCTTTGCCTTGTGTTTCCGCTTTCTGGACTCAACTTGAGTAGTGAAATTAAAAGGAAAAGTTATAATGCATCGTCATCCAACAGTTGTGAAACGGAACGTTCGCTAATCCTTTTAGTCTTAGTGAAATGCAAATTAATTTACATGATGCATTGTATAACAAAAATGATGTTTCTTCTTCTTCGTCAGTCTGTAAGATTACACTGTTGGACATGTCCCTCTCTCGTTGTAGGAAGGACTTCGCAATATCAGATATCTTGCCCATTTTGCATTACTCCCCTTTGCCGGTGTGTGTGTTTTCCGCCCAGCGTTATCGCCATTTATCGGCTGCCATAAGATTTTCTTGGCATTTCCCACAGTCTACTCTTACACAATTCATTTGCTATAATGGGGATGATGGATTCTCTTATGCTGCTACCATACCGCAATAATGAAAATAACAAAGTAACAGAAATAAATTAGTTTACTTTAATTTAAAAAGCATACAATCCAACTTAAATAATAATTGAAATTTTAGGCGTATAGTTCAGAAATTGGAAAAAGGTTTGGTGCGACAAGTTTTTCAAAAACAAATATCATATCATAATTATTTTCAGAGATAAGGATAGAAAGAAACAGGTAAGATTATTCAATTTTTTTTTTGATAGAATAATGGTGACAAACGAGCACATAGTCCACGCGATGGTAAGTGGATGTTGTAGCCCATAGAAAAAAAATTGATTTATTTCACTAAATATTTTACAATTAGTTTGCCGAAACCTCCCAGAAAGTAATCATAATATACTTGTGTTGGGAGAGCCTCGCTCTACTTACTTAGTCGTAACAACTGAGATTTACATCGAAATATGGAAATAGCCAACTTTTAAACTTAATAGTACATTTCATAGCAGTAAAGAAAGAAAGAAGTTTAGGAGAAATGTATACTGGAGTAGTTGAGTCCGTAGTGTGTTAGTTTATGAATGAAAGAATGAATGTATCCATTCATTCTTTTATTTATTACTACTTTATTGTACACCACAAACAAATTTACACAGAACATAACAAAGAGCAGAGAGCAGATTACATGTACAATTTGGCGGCCTTATCGCTACGTAGCGATCTCTTCCAGACGACCAAAGGTGTAAAGGAATAAAACAGTGAATACTAGGTAGGTGGTGCAATATAAATATACCTAATATAATATCAATACATGCAATAAAATAACATATAAATAACTAATACATTAAAAAATGAATGTTTAGGATGTGTGTGTGTGTGTGTGTGTGTGTGTGTGTGTGTGTGTGTGTGTGTTTGTGTGTGTGTGTGTGTGTGTGTGTGTGTGTGTGTGTGTGTGTGTGTGTGTGTGTGTGTGTGTGTGTGTGCATGTTTATGTATACCTACTGATTTTTAATGGTTTCCGCCGGTGGGTTCACCCCCTTCGACAGGAGTATATTGGCAGTTTTCACAGTTTTGTACACTTTTTAAACATTTTTTTCTTACTTATTTCTATGACACATGGAGAAGGCTACGCGTTTCTGCTATTTGATACATATTGCGTATGCCTTCTCTTTATATTAATATAATTTGTTTAAGAGTTTGAAATTTTTGTACATAGTTATTATTCTAATAAAATTATCAATTGGTTAACATAAATATTCTTGTGTTTTCGTAGTCACATCGGAAAAGAAAAATAAGAGTGATGAAAATACAAAAAGAAAGAATAAAATGAATTAAATACTAGAAGAAAGAGTAATTTTGACTCTAAGCAAAATGTATAATAATATATAGACAATTAAGTAATATTAATTCTACACACAGACAACATTGTATAAAGACAACAAAAAAGGGAGGAAATAAACTCATAGAGTAATCTTAATTCTAAACATATTATAGTAACAGCGGTATAATAAAATAATATAATGACAATGAAATTAATTGAAACAAACAATCTTAGTTCTAGGCACATTAATAAAAATTGTGTGTACAATAAGGTTGATAACAGTAAAAATTTAAATATTAAAAGCTCAAAGGATCTTAATTCTAATGATAATCAAACGTTTAACAATTAAAACATATAATAATTATTAATTATATCTAATAGAATAAATAAAGAAAACAAATTAGAGAGAAGTGGTTGCTTAGTTACTAACTATTGCTATTGCTATTTACAGATGCACAGATCTTATTTGTGTTGTCACTGTGTAAATAACACTTACAACAGCTAAATAGACATCTACATTTATCATTGGTTAAGAATCAAAACGCACCCCTAAGGACAAGATGGAATGCCTTGTCTCCGGATCTCTTCACTCACCATACGGAACACAGCAGTATTACGCTGCTATTTTACGCTGATATTCTGTGAAAGCGTGGTTCTTCCCTGGTCGAGCCGACAATCATACTATAGCTGCAGTTACTACAATCATAATATAGCTGCAGCGTAGCTATACCACTTATAAAATAATCATAAAGATCTACTTAACATGTGAAATTTGTTCATATATATTTGTATGTACCTACAATTACATTTAAGTATACCTGTGAATATAATTATAACCGTGTAGTGACGGTGTATAGAATATCTTCCATCTAGAGGCAATCTATGGGAGGATGCCAATGTTCAGCAGTGGACTTTTATAGGCCGTGATGGATGGATGATAATTATAGCACTGTTTTTTTTTTTTTTTTTATAGAATAGGGTGACAAACGAGCACACAGTCCACCTGATGTTAAGTGGTTGCTGCGGCCCATAGACATCTACATCTATCTTCCATTGCAAATCAAAATGCAGATGCGTTGTCACCCATGAGGACTGAGATGGAATGCCTCATTTCCAGTAAAAAGGGTCTCCGGTTCTCTACACTCACCATACGAAATACAGCAGCATTAAGCTACTATTTCACGCTGGTATTCTGTGAGAGTGTGGTCCTTCCCCGGTCGAACCGACCCATTCGTGCTACAGCTATACTACTAATATAACTGCAGCATGGCTCTACCACGTAAGACTGTAGTTACCATAATGAAAATTTAATTTTTTATTTCATTTTAGTGCATGGTTTATGAGCGTTGGTGGTGGTGAATTATGTGCCGTGGTAGCTCATAGACTTAGCACTCGCTGTAGATTTTGCAGTACACAAGCAACCTCGATTCTTTCCCCGCAGGCACTTATGAAATTGTTAATTGCAATTTTAAGTCCCGATTTACCACGTACTCGACGATGAAGGAACTTGCATGTCAGGTAAATAAAAAACCTGTCAGTCTTAGGACTGCACATTAGAAGAATACGTACGTATATTTATTTTTAAATATAATAAGGGTGACAAACGAACACGCAGTCCACCTCATGGTAAGTGAAAGCTGTGGCCCATAGACATCTACATATTTCCTCGAAGAATCAAACCCCAGGAGCGTTATCACCCCTTAGGATTAAGATAGAATGCTTCGTTTCCAGTATAAATGTGTCGCTGGTACTTTACACTCACCACACGATTAACAGCAGTATTAAGCTGCTATTTTAGAGCGTGGTCCTTCCCCGGTCGAGCCGACCCATTCGTGCTATAACCGTGTATGTATGCAGTAGTATAAATATACAAAAATTTGAAGTAAAAGCAAGGTAAACTTGTATGTGTGTATCGTAACGTTGATGCGTGCAAAATGTATGTAAAATATTAGGGCACGATATTTTACTCTAGCATTAATGTTTTCGTAAGCCTTACCAAAAATTCGAACTGAATGTCATAATTTGTCGGTAGCGATACTTCTAACTTAGATTTAGCAATTTCATTTGACACCTCTGTAGCGCAGTGTTGCAGTGCTTACTATCAGTTTCGTAGCGGCATTGCACAGCTACGGGTTTAAATCCCGGACCGAACAATTGTTTGTATGGCTTTAAAATAATTTAAATGTATATATATATATATATATATATATATATATATATATATATATATATATATATATATATATATATATATATATTTCATTGATTGCTTTATGTATATCCTGAAATATTTTAATATTAAATGAGTAATTATTTTAAATCAAAGAAAGTGACTAAATATAATATATTATTGTCGTTTTTCTACACAAAAAATAACGAGCTGTTTCCACATAAGTAGAACGACGATGTCTATAAAAATTTGGAAATAACTGCCTATTACGAAGTATCGTACGTAACAATAATATCAAAAGCCTCTCTTAATAAGCAGTTTTATAGTCTTGGACTAGAGCCAAAACTGAGTGTTGGTCGCATACTATAAAATAATAACGTAATTTTGCCATTTGATAACAATTACCAAATAGTATGTCTCTGAACTATGGTAGATCAGAGGCTAAGCACTCGCCGTAAAATTTACACTACACAAGCAAAAAATTTTACGGAACAAAGCACTTGAGTTCGATCCCCGCCAACACCAATGAAATTGTTAATTGAAATTTAAGTGCTAATTTACTACTACAACGATGATGGGAAACATCTTGAGGCATGTCTGAGAAATATAAAAAACATATCAAACATTTGATGTCCACCAACATGCATTAGACAAGCACAGTGGACACTTCCTTGCCCTAAAACTCCTTTCAAAGATGTGAGGAGGTATGTGCTCAGGAGTAGGACGCATACATACTGTAACTTTACTGTGTCACTAAGCACTAAAATAATACTCTTCGATAACAACCTAAAACAATAAAATACAGCAGTTGCAAACCCACCTGTGTACCACATATGGTAACTTTTACAAATATTCCCCCTATAAGGTAATCAATGGGGATAGATTTATGTTCATCAGTGGACTTTCAATAGGCTGTAATGGTATGGTAATAGTATGCTCCCTCATTATGAATATTTAACTTTTCATATGCTCTCGGATATTTCAATATACGAATTATTATCAACAAGGGCATATTTTAAAAATATAATGGGAACACTCCACTCCGCCTGTAATAAATAATTTTACAATTTGCATTTCGATTACAAACATATTCGTTCACTTATTGGAAATTTATTTACTGGACTTTAAGATCATGAACGTGAATAACATAGTTGCCGAGTAAAATATTTGAAGTTAAAATTGTAGTTGCAGCTGAACTTTTAAGGCAAGTACATACTGTTGCAGTTATAAACTTGACCTTTTTAAGAACAATGTACACAAGGCCGGATTGACATTTGAGCGATACTGATGTAATGAGCTCGACTCCAGTTTCTGCAAGCATCATTGTATACGCTAATATAACCCACACCTATCTCTAACAGATAAATTAATATCGAATCTCCGTTTATATATACCTGCATATTGATATATGAACATGCCTATTGTGACAGCGCATTATTATTATTAATTTATTGTATTTATATTTGTATTATATTTATATATGTAATTTATATATATTTGTAATAAAATATACGGCTTTATTGCGTGAACAAGCGTCATGTACACGCAGGATTGCCTATTTCAAATGAACAACTTTATCAGATTTCATGTCACTAATGAAATGCTTGCCTTAGGGTTTAGTAGAAATTGTTATATTTTATTATTACATATATAAATACAATAAATTGATAAAAAATTTATAGTTACAGCATATACACGTCACACTGCTAGGCACAGGCCTCCCCTCATTTCTGAGAGGGTTTCAGGCCAAGGATATGTCCGCCGCGCTGCGCCTATGTGTGTTGCCGAATTTCACGTCTTCATAATATTTTTTTCTTATTTCTCAGACATGCAAGTTTCCTCATGATGTTTACCTTCACCGCTGTGCACGTAGTAAGTAATAAAAAATAATTAATTTCTATATAAAGTCATTTAAAAATATCTTAAAAGAAATAATTTCAATGGTTAATATGCATTAATAAGCATAAAGTAAAAATACATTCATTACAAACAATAAGAATTATAATAAAGTAAAAGCTTAACATCGACGGGTCGTACATATACTAATGCACTTGCAAGGAAACAATTTTACAGGAAAGCGGTTTAATATAAAACATAAAAACTTACGCGTGTGACCCAGAGGGGTAGGCAGAGACTATAGACTTCCATTTGGCACGATCCTGACACCTCTCTCGCCTCCTCCACATTCATATACCTACGCATACATGCTCGTCGGTTAAAGGTACACCTAATTTTGCCTATTTTCAATATATCGCCAATTAGGTCGATAAACTTCCGCCTAGGACGTCCCTTTACGACTCTTCCATTCAGTTTTTCAGCTTTGTCACTCTTTCCTCATTCAATCTTTCTACATAACCAAACCACCGAAGCATTCCTTTCTTAATCCTGGTCACAGAATCATTTGCAAACCACACTCTTTTATTATCACACAATTACTCACCCTGTCACTCAGATTTAGCCCTAACATACTCCATAGCGACTGCCGACGAAAGCGTTTTAATGATTCAAAAACTTGTAACCTTTTATAAATTGATGGAAATTATTTTAAATTTGAAAAGTTACACCTGAATATTAGAGGAAAGGTATGGCATTATTAGTTTTTTATTTGTTTATTAATTTATTTCAATCAACAAGGATCATAGGGCACTGACCTCTATATATACAAGTACGCTGGACTGGCTATACACCGTGACATGATGAAGCGATTTGATTTCCGCCATTTTGGCGCTGACAGCAGAAGTGCACGTCCAAGGAACTAATAATAGGGATAAGACAGTGTACCAAATTATATCGATAAAAATTCGATATCCTACCTATACCTAAATAAATAGAATGGACTCTATGGATAGATGGACTCTACCCGTAACGTCCATTTTATTTATGTATCATTATTCATATAATGCCATTATCATTCATCATTATTAAAACCCTTCACAAGTCCACTGCTGAACATAGGCCTCCCCCGTTGACTGCCACAAAGCACGGTCATGAGCTACCTGCATCCATCAACTTCCTGCATGTCTTACCAGATTTTCACTCCATCTAGTGGGGGAACGTCCTACGCTTCACCTGCCGGTACGAGGCTGCCACTCGAGAACCTTTTTTCCCCATCGGTATTCGGTTCTACGAGCTGTATGGCCGGTCAATTGCCACTTCATCTTACTAATCCATTGATCGAAGTCGGTCACTCTGATTCTGCTGCAGATATCCTCGTTCATAAGTTTGAACCCCTGAGCATAGCCCTCTTCACAGCTCGCTGAGCGACTTCGAGCTTCCTTATACGGCCAGCAGTGAAAAAACTCGTCTCAGATCCATAGATCATCACTGGCAACATGCACTGGTTGTACAATCTAGTTTTGAGGTATTCCTGACGAGAAAAGGTGTTGTAATCTCCCGAACGCTGCCCAGCCGAGTTGAATCGGTCGATTAACCTGTCGACGTTAATACCGTATCCTTTTCAGTCCTGTAGCTTGAAAACGTCTTCCAATGCAGCGGTAAAGTGTTTCGAGGATATTACGTCACCCTGTCGTACACATCTCTACAGTAGGATTAGTTTTGTACTCTGGTTCGTTACTCGGATAGCCATCGTAGATCTTAGACCATTCAACTCAAAAATTATTAAGGTTAAACTAACAACACAAAATAACAATAAAAACATAATTTCTAAAATAATTTATTGTCAACCGTTCATTTATTTCTAGTACTATAAAAAACAAATCAGCTGCTATAATACCGCCTATTCTATTCAACTACAGGTCTGTCTATAGACAGTAAAATATTTTCTACTATTAAAATATTTATGTATGTTCGTACTTTCTAAGATTCCTCACCCTTCATCAGATTGCGGTAAAACTTAGTCAACTTATTGGTTGCACTTGTGCGAAGGTTATACGCATGGTACAATTAACTGACACTAGGTGGCGTGCGTATTATACTGACTATTTATTTGGAAGTTATAGAAAGTTATATATCATTCTATTTCAATGATTGTATTATCATTCCTAATTATACAATATAACTGTTCCACATTTTTAACGATATTTCCACAATTATTTCTTCTGCGGCAGCAATGGGCTGGATACGAGCTAGCAAGATAATATAAAAAATATAAACTTTGAATTACATAGTTATCAGTTATTATTAAAAAAATAATTAAAAATAACTGAAAATATCGTACAGTCCTAATTTCCGTGGTATCGTCCAATGTATGGAATCGACCAAATACTATGTTAAACCAGAGTAACTAACCCTCGAACAATATTACTCTTTGGTCTTACACCAAGATAACTTCGTTTTGCGTTTTGTAATCCAAACGTAGAGAAGCCAATTTGGCTGTTGTTACTCCAGAGTTGGCGAATGAATAAAAAAGTAAACCAATATGTTGCGCAAGAGGAAGCTGCCAAAAACCGTGAATGTAAACGATGGCCAGAATTATAAATAAGAAATAAACTAAAGTAGGGCCACTACGAAGTTAAGGCACATATTAAATTTTGAGACTCGAGAGATAATTAAATCTCTAGACTCACACTTACTAAAACCCCATGGTGTTTTACCTCCACTGCAAATTGGCAGGGCCACAGAAACGCTTGCATGCACATCCGCTGCCCCTCCAGTGCCAGCCACCTCATGGCAGGCCCTCCTTAGTTGCTGACTTCTCCTCCCCGTTTTCATTCTCAGATAAGGCGCACCAGAAACACAAGCCACACTACCCTTCGCGGCTAATTCCACCTGCACTACGGACTCCCCGAGGCCGATATGTGAATGGAGCCAGGGAAAAACGAGCACTTGGAAGCATCAAGTGGTGCAGCCTCACCAAAGTCGCGAAAGATAGTCGAGTGGCACATCGCCAATCGCCATACCAACACTCCTCTTCTCTTACGACTACACCTTGACTACAGCGGTACAGGGAGAGGAATTTCCTCTAGCCGCAGCCCACTAACACACATCCATCGTGGCTCGACATCGTCAGGCGACCTTTCAACACTTGGCTATGGCCCTTGTATTTGGTGGAAAATGAAGAAGAAATAAAAAAAAACATTCGAAATAATAATCTAATAATTTTATACTTACTGGTACTGGTACTACCAGAAAATATTGTCGGTATACTGCACTTTTCCAAAGTGGTGTAGTTCTCATGTCTAATAAAACAGTCGTCTGTGAAATGTTTGGAACAAATATATTTTGTTTCGGAGTCCAATTCACAATATTTATGCTTTTAAGCCATAATTTTAGTCTAGGTTTAGTTGGAAACCTGTTAATTAATAAACATTTAATAATCATCAGTTGTTGGCGACTTTGTTTGTTAACAGATATGGATAGGAAAGAATATCGATAAGTATTATAGACAAGGAACTCGACAACCCTATTGAATTTTATTGTTTATCAAAACTCAGTAATATACAGCCAAACATGTTGGTATATATGATATTAAGATTAGTAACAAATTTTTAAGTACTTATATTATTAAATAGTTTTAATTTGTATAATATTTGCTGCAAATTCACCTACTTGTGAAATGTTATACCACTTCCCTTTTGGTAACGAGTTTTACAGATTACGCACACTCTCATTATTAATAAAAATAATTCTTATTATGTAACTAATATTATACACAATCAAACAACATAAAATACTTTCGTTTTTTGGTTTAAAAGTTCAAAATACAGACGTATTAAATTAGACAATATAAATAAGACAACAAACTTTGGCATATTATGTCAATTTTATTTTTCAAGACATCCTTTAGTGGCGCTTCAAATTGGCACAGTCGTTTTGTATGGTATAGCCAGTCCAGTGTACTTGTATATATAGAGGTCAGTGTCATAGGGTAAAATAATATTCATTAACATTTATTCTAATACTTAAATTATAAATCATTACTAATATTAATTATATCAAATGCGTATTTATAATAATATCGAAATAAAATAATAATTTAACAACAATAATTAAATAACATAAATCGATTTCACCGTTACATACACCATATCCGATCTAACTATATATTAACAAAACCACCAACAGAACTTACCATAATGATATAATATAATAATTTTTGTTAAAAATACAAAGAAAAAGTCTTATATATGTAAGTAAAATTAGGTAATAAATTAGTTCATATACCTGGGGTGCCTGTCCGAGGCAATGGGTACATGGACATGAACCCAGTGCCTCAAAAAAGCACACTCGGGTTTCTCACTAATTACGTTAAGAATGCCGTTGGCGCTCCCACGAACCCTGTGCATCAGTGACGCAGTTCTTTTGCGAATAAGTGTTGAAAAATTGTCTATGTGGGCGTCAACAAACATACCTGATGCAATACAGTAATGTGGGAGCCCCAGTAACAATCTAAAAGCGTTATTATATTGTGTACGTAGGGTGTTGTATGTCCGCCGCGTATATCTGACCCTTAAGGCAGACACGTATAGAGGGATTGGCAATAGGCCTTAAATAAAATAACTTTTACCTCAGCTGTACAGCGTGAGAACCGACGGGCCAGCATTTTGCAGCGGACAACCAGCGCCCTCCTTTCTCTTTCAATGTCTTTATCATCCTTTAAATCTTCGGTAACGACATGGCCTAGGTATTAAGTACCTAGGTCATTCAGTTATTCAGTTACTCGTTTAAGTGCAACACCCCCTAAAGTTACAGGTGGTATGAAATTTGGTTTCTTCGTGCCCACCTTAAATACCATGAGCTCACTCTTCGCAACATTATATTTTAGACCGTGGCCCTCTGCATAAACCTCACATATGAACAAAAGCCGTCTGAGTGCCCTGACTGACGAACTCAGGAGCACCATGTCGTCTGCTTAACTGATGTTGTTCATGCAGAGTCCATCAATAGAGCAGCCGACACGTGTACTCCCGAATCTATCAATCAGTTCATTTATATATAAATTAAAAAGCGTAGGTGAGGTTAATCCCCATTGTCTCGCATTCCAATCTGTACTCGTCCGACGGTGCATTAGACCACGTTACCTGATTAATTTGATGACCGTACGAATAGCCAAAAATACTAATGTACGAGATGGGTAGACCAGCCTTTCGCAATTTATCTCACAGAATATCATACCTGACAAGGTCAAAAGTCTTTGAAAGATCCAGGAAGGTTGCGTACACTGGCGTATTCCTTACAGTGTAATACTCCACAGTGTGCTTCAGCGACGGTATTGCACACTCAGTTGATAGATTTGGTCTAAAACCAAATTGTGCATCGTTTAACTTAATATGTACTTTTAACTGTCTCTCAAGCATACTGTCAAGTATCTTAGCCGCAGTTGTCGCAAATGAAATAGGCCGATAGTTGCACATATCTGAAATATCTCCGGTTTTGTTTTTCGAAATCGAAACTACGACCGTTCTCATCAGCTCGTCCGGCAAATGCGAGTGCCTCATACATAGGGTGAACAAGAGCTCCAGTAGTCTAGGTAAGTGCGGACCAGCGAACTGAAAGTGCTCGATGCTAAGGCAATCGTGATCAGGTGACTTTCCTTCATCCATGCTATTTATCAAAACAGCGGTTTTCCGAGCGGTGATGCGATCGCGCACATAAGTTGATGCACCAGTCTGGTGATGAACCTCAGTATTGACTTTAACAGGTGACTGCAAAGAATACTGAACCCGGAACTGACTTTTAAAAAGATTGGCTATCTTCGCCGGTTCATTTATACCCCCAACGCTCACCGGAGTAACTGCTCTAGGACTCAACTGCTTAGTATGCTTCCAAAACCCACGAAAATCTTTATTCTTATGTTGATACGCTAGTTTATTCATCTTGATCTGGTCTTGATTATTTTGACAAAACTTAAGTTTTCGTTTATATACTCTTTTAGATTCCATCACATCATTGTAAATATACCCACCACGCGGTTTCCCATGCCAAATCGAATTTAGAATTTTTGTCGAGCATCCCGGTGAGCATCGCGCACGTGCCAGTTCCACCCTAGTATAGGTCGACCACGCTTTTTGGCTATCTCTCGCTCGCGATCACTGTCGTAACTGTACTTAGAGGCCTCACACAAAGTATTAACAATGGACATATATAATTTATCTATTACAGATCGATGTGCTGAAACATCACACATACTATCACAACACTGACTTAGTTCATACGGGAAATCGATTTCTCTTAATTGATCGTTACAATATTTGCTATATATGTCAATTTGGTTTAAATTATGCTCACCTCATTTTACTTTATTGATTATATATTCCTGAACCGACAGTGGCCTACGCCTAACCATTGTAAGATCACACTGCACCTCTAATAGGAAATGGTCTGACCAATAAACGTCATTATGAATTTTAATTGTAACTACAGATTTCCATGCAGCCTGAGTAGTTAAACAGTGGTCAAACCAGCTACAACTACCATGTATATCACTCATAAAGGTATAAGAACGCGAGTCAATTTCTAGCTTCATTATATCAGCTGACAACCAATTTTGTTCTAGACAAAATTTTAACATTTCGTTAGCAAACAATGTACCTGGGTGCGCATTAAAGTCTCCTAACACAAACATAGTTTCAATATTCTCATTATCTACTATTGCAGATATTTCACTTAAACACTCAAAAAATTCTACGAGATTGTCTAGCTCGTCCATAGGCATATACACATTAAAAAATAACATGAACCGATCGAACACGGAACTACAGTTACAGAGTCAAACACGTTGTTTTTCCATAGTAAGCCGACACCGCCATAAGGTCGTCCTTGCAATAGTCCTTTCCTTGTATCAATAGCGGACTTCCCGAAAAAACAAAAATCCTAATTTACTTGACCCAAGTCAGGAATCTCATGGGGCAGAAAAAATGTCTCCTGAAGCGCAGTTATGACCGCCCTTTCACTCAAAGACTTTACAAAGTCTACAGATCTTTTAAAAGATTTACAATTAAAACTTAATAAAAATTAATATTCTTTTATAATTTGGAAAAAAGTGTCATTTATATTATGTAGCATGTTTTCTCTAAAATATTAAAACACGTAAATTGTTACAAGTTTACACTTATACCATTTATGATATCCTTTTTTTCGTACACGAATAAGAAATAAAAATCATAACCATATTTTACATGCATTCACACATCATCGGATTTAATATTGTTGTGTGAATAAGTCAACTAGCGCCATCTAGTGTCAGGAACGAGAGCGAGTGGAGCGTTGTAGAAAATGACATCACTGATCTCTCAACCGACAGCGCCATCCGAAGAACTAAGTTTCTAGAAAATCTATACTCGAGCACTCGTCGCTTTGCGCGCATTTACCTGAACATTCGGGATGTTTCTTTGCTAATTTAAATAAATAGGCGCTGCAAGATGCGATCGGGACAGAGTTTAACTCGGCGACACAAGCGAAGCTTCGGAGCGGAATTAAGTGAATTAGTGTGTTTAATTATTAGTGTTTTTAACTTTAATTTGTGTAAAGTAAATTAAAGTGTTAATTTAGGTAATTCTATCGGCAATTTTTATTGTCACGAACCTCAAGCTCGTAACAATTGGTGTCAGAAGTGGGATAAAATCATGCCGATTTTGCCTAAGGAGGAAACGGAGGGTGTCCGTACCCGAAGTCAACGCCAGCAGGAGACGGACCAAAGGAGATTTGGTGGTGTAACGCCGCAGACGTCGGAGGGCCAGCCACCGGCTGCAGGCCCGTCACTAGCCCCTACATCTGCAGCACCTGACTTAGGTGCCCTGATGGTGATGCTGCAGGAGCAGGCTCGCCGACAGGAGGAACAGGCTCACCGACAGGAGGAACAGGCTCGCCGACAGGAGGAACAGGCCCGTTGGTTGAAAGAGCAGCAGGAGGAACAGGCTCGCCGACAGCAGGAACAGGCTCGCCAGCAGGCGGAACAGGCACGCCGATTAGAAGAGCAGCTGCGGGGCGGACAGGAGGAACAAGCCCGCCGACAGGAAGACCAGGCCCGTAGGTTGGAGGAGCAGATGCTCCTCATGAAGGACCTTCACGCTACCTTCGGGAAGGAGATAAAGGAGGTGAAGGATAGGGTTGCTCTGCATGACAACCGCCTGTCGGAAGCTGAAACCCAAATCGCGAAAGCTGAAACCCGAATCGACCAAGTAAACCATCGGGTTGACAACGTAATGGCCGACATGAAGAAATCACTCGACGAACTCAAACTTGGAGATGGAGCTACAGCTCCCGTAGTAGCCACAACACCTTCGCTACGTGGGTTCAAGGTGCCACCGTTCGACGGTACCTCCTCCCGGTCAGCCTACAAAATCCAGTTCGAGGCTGTTATGAAATCGAACGGCTGGAATAAAAGTCAGGCCATGAATGCTCTCACACTAGGCCTGCGCGACCAGGCCTTAACAGTTCTGGAAGCTCTCGGAGAGGAAGTGACTTATGAGCAACTCCTTGAGGCATTGGAGGCGAGATATGGCGACGCTCACCTGGAACACGTCTTTCGTGCGCAGCTTAAAGATCGCGTGGAGCGCATCAACGAAAACCTGCAGCAGTGGGCTCTAGAGGTGGAGAAGCTGGTGCGAAAAGCATACCGGTCTGTACCTGCGCTCATTGAAGGGAACCTGGTGCAGACATTCATCGACGGCATCCGTGACCTGGAAGTCAGAGCTGCTGTGAGGCTAGGGCACCACGAGACGCTTAAGGACGCCTTGGCCCATGCATTGGAGGTAGAAGCCGTGCGGCAGGATCATCGTTCCCATCGCGTCAGGGAGGTTGCAGCAGCTACTGTTCGCGACCGCAACAGAGGATACAGCCCTAGGTGCTATGGCTGTGGGGAAAAGGGCCATCTTCGATCCAGCTGCCCCAAGCGAACCCTAGAAAGGGATGGTGAACGATCTCAGGAGGGTAGTGCGGCCAACAGCACCGCCCAGCAGCAGCAGGGAAACGAGTAAAAGCCAGAACTGCGGGGCGGGTGCTGGCTGATGTTAAAAGAGCCCCAAGGATCTCGATCTCACAAACCCATGATGGGAACAGTCTAATCATCAAGGGCGAGGTCAACGGAATGCCGTGTAAACTGACCATAGACACTGGAGCCTCTCGTACGGTTGTTAGTTCCCAACTTATAAGTCAGTTCCTTGGAGACTCCGCATACAACTGGGAACGCATTAATTTGGTAACAGCCACCGGTCAGCGTATACCCGTCCGTGGAGAGAAGGAGATGGAGTTGAAGCTTGGCAACGTGATCTACCTGCATAATGTCATCGTGGCTGATATAATGGACGACTGCATCCTAGGCCTAGACTTTATGAGGAATAATTGTTGTGAGATCGACGTTAAGCAAGGTGTTTTGAAATGTGGACAGGAGGAACTTTTTATGGAAGGTGCGTTACCAGGGAACGTGTACAGCATTAAGAAATTGTTCTTCCGCTGAGATCGGAAACGATTGTTCCGGTTAGTCTTCCCCGAAACGCTGGGCAAGCTCACCGTTGTGTACTTGTGGAAAGGGTAAACAATGACCTTCCATGGAAAGTAGCTCGAACCTTGGTCAGAACCACTGACATCTCAAGAATACGTGTGTTGAACCTTTGCGACCGGGAACAGATTATAGAAAAAGGCACACTGGTTGGCACTTATGAGGAAGTGGATTGGTTACGTCGGTGCCAATATATATCGAGTGGGACCCCCAGCAAGGTTTCAGAAACGAGAGTGACCACACTTTTGGAAGACTGTCGCAGTGTTCTCTCCCCGAACGAATTGGTCAAGGCGAAGAAGTTGTTACTCAAGTACGCCGATGTATTCTCGTCAAACGATGCTGACATAGGAAAGACTGGCTTAGTTCAACACAAAATAAACACAGGAGAGGAATTGCCTATCCGTCAGTGGCCAAGAAGATTGCCGGTAGCACGTGAAAAGGAAGTGGAAACCATGATTGAGGGAATGGTGATGGATGGTGTTATTGAACCTTCGTCTAGTCCATGGTGTTCACCCGTGGTGCTGGTAAAGAAGAAGGATGGCAGCATGCGGTTTTGTGTTGACTACCGCCGTCTGAACGACGTTACAAAGAAGGACAGCTATCCCTTGCCAAGAATTGATGACACGTTGGACATGCTTACAGGAGTAAAATGGTTTAGCACGCTGGATCTAAAAAGTGGCTACTGGCAAGTTGAAATTGACCCTAAGGACAAGGAGAAAACTGCGTTCTCGACGGGAAAGGGTCTGTGGCAATTCAAAGTAATGCCGTTTTGGTTGTGCAATGCTCCAGCAACGTTTGAAAGGCTGATGGAACTTGTACTTACCGGGCTAATTGGCGATGCCTGTCTGGTCTACTTGGATGACATCATCATCGTGGGCCGTACATTTGAGGAACACCTTGAAAACCTGGGACGCGTGCTCATGAAGATTCAGAGTGCCAATCTCAAGGTGAGTCCGAAGAAATGTTCACTCTTCAAACGGCAAGTCAAGTTTTTGGGGTATGTAGTGTCGGAAGAAGGTATCCGCACGGATCCAGAGAAAATTGCAGCTGTAAAGGATTGGCCGGTTCCAAAAGACAAGACGCAGGTTAGAGCATTTTTGGGTTTGTGCTCCTATTACCGGCGATTTGTGAAGAACTTTGCAGATATAGCCAAACCTCTGCATAAGCTAACCGAGGAGAAGCGACATTTCTGCTGGGATGAAAGTTGTAATATCGCATTCCAGGAGCTCAAGGACCGTCTGTGCAAAACACCTATTTTGGGATACCCTGATGCAAGCAAAGAATTTATAGTTGACACAGACGCAAGTGATATAGGACTTGGCGGTGTGTTGTCTCAACGGAATGGTGACCAAGAGGTCGTGATAGCGTACTTCAGCAAGTCGTTGTCAAAACCGGAAAGGAACTATTGTGTCACAAGACGCGAATTGCTAGCTGTGGTAAAGTCGTTGCAGCATTTTAGCAAATATCTTCTGGGGCGAAAATTTCACTTACGAACTGACCGTGCTGCACTAAAATGGCTATTGCAGTTTAAAAATCCAGAAGGACAAGTTGCGAGGTGGATTGAACTACTGCAGGAATACGACTTTGAGATCGAACATCGCAGCGGGAAATCTCATGGCAACGCAGATGCATTATCACGAAGACCTTGTCCTAAAGATTGCAAACATTGTACTAGGCAAGAGAGTAAGGGAGTGGTATCCGTGAGGATGCTCAGGGCAGACCACCTCAGCAACGAGTGGAAGGACAGCTTAAAACGTGCACAGCAGGAAGATCTGGACATCAAGCCGATCCTGGAATGGATGAAGGCCAGTGCTCCCAAGCCCAAGTGGAGCGACGTCTCAGCGATGAGTTCGACCACTAAAAGCTATTGGGCCCAGTGGGATAGCTTGCTGCTTCAGGATGGAGTTCTGTGCCGTAAATGGGAAAATGTTTGGGGAGACAGCTGTCATTTACAAATGGTTGTCCCTAAAGCTAAAGTACCGGATGTTCTACAGCTGTACCATAATGATTATTCAGTAGGCCATCTGGGAATTAAACGAACTCTACTAAAGATCCGAGAACGGTTTTACTGGGTCCACTGTCGAAACGATGTCGAGGACTGGTGTCGCAAATGTACAAGTTGTGCGGCTGTAAAGGGACCTCAGACTCGTAGTAGAGGTGCATTGAAGTTGTACAATGTTGGTGCACCATGGGAGAGAATAGCCATTGACGTGGCGGGGCCGTTTCCGGAGAGTGAAAGCGGTAACAAGTATTTCATGGTTGTGATGGATTACTTCACTAAGTGGCCAGAAGTCTCCGCCATTCCAAATCAAGAAGCTTCAACAGTTGCAGATAAACTAGTTCATGAAGTCTTCTGTCGTTTTGGAGTAACTTTAGAGATTCACAGCGATCAAGGAAGGAATTTTGGGTCTCAAATATTCCAGGAAACTTGCCGAGTTATGGGTACTCATAAAACAAGAACGACTTCTTATCACCCGCAATCTGATGGAATGGTGGAACGATTTAATCAGACATTGGAGAGGTACCTAGCAAAAGTTGTAGACAATCGGCAATGAGATTGGGACAAGCACATACAACCGTTTTTGTTGTCATATCGAAGTTCTGTTCACGAAAGTACAGCAGTGACACCAGCTTTCGCAAACTTTGGAAGAGAATTACGGCTGCCTGCAGACCTGATCACCGGGATACCACCTGATGCCCCACGCAGTATAACCGATTATGCAAATGACTTGCGGAACAAAATGAATGACATTTATGAGCACGTCAGACAATCGGGCCAGCAAATGTCTGAGAAAATGAAAACCCGGTACGACCGCAAAATGAACAATAAAGGGTTCAACGAAGGTTCATTAGTGTGGTTGCACAATCCAGTCCGCAGCAAAGGGAAATCTCCTAAGCTTCAAGCTAAATGGGACGGCCCGTACCGGATTGTAACCCGGATCAACGATGTGACCTACCGGATACAGAAAGGCGCAAGAGGGACTCCTAAGATCGTCCATGTGGATCGCTTGGCGCGTTATTATGGGACCGATAATGCTCGGGACGAGCATGTCTTAGGAGGGGGCAGTGTTGTGTGAATAAGTCAACTAGCGCCATCTAGTGTCAGGAACGAGAGCGAGTGGAGCGTTGTAGAAAATGACATCACTGATCTCTCAACCGACAGCGCCATCCGAAGAACTAAGTTTCTAGAAAATCTATACTCGAGCACTCGTCGCTTTGCGCGCATTTACCTGAACATTCGGGATGTTTCTTTGCTAATTTAAATAAATAGGCGCTGCAAGATGCGATCGGGACAGAGTTTAACTCGGCGACACAAGCGAAGCTTCGGAGCGGAATTAAGTGAATTAGTGTGTTTAATTATTAGTGTTTTTAACTTTAATTTGTGTAAAGTAAATTAAAGTGTTAATTTAGGTAATTCTATCGGCAATTTTTATTGTCACGAACCTCAAGCTCGTAACAATTGGTGTCAGAAGTGGGATAAAATCATGCCGATTTTGCCTAAGGAGGAAACGGAGGGTGTCCGTACCCGAAGTCAACGCCAGCAGGAGACGGACCAAAGGACATTTGGTGGTGCAACGCCGCAGACGTCGGAGGGCCAGCCACCGGCTGCAGGCCCGTCACTAGCTCCTACATCTGCAGCACCTGACTTAGGTGCCCTGATGGTGATGCTGCAGGAGCAGGCTCGCCGACAGGAGGAACAGGCCCGTTGGTTGAAATAGCAGCAGGAAGAACAGGCTCGCCGACAGGAGGAACAGGCTCGCCAGCAGGCGGAACAGGCACGCCGATTAGAAGAGCAGCTGCGGGGCGGACAGGAGGAACAAGCCCGCCGACAGGAAGACCAGGCCCGTAGGTTGGAGGAGCAGATGCTCCTCATGAAGGACCTTCACGCTACCTTCGGGAAGGAGATAAAGGAGGTGAAGGATAGGGTTGCTCTGCATGACAACCGCCTGTCGGAAGCTGAAACCCAAATCGCGAAAGCTGAAACCCGAATGGACCAAGTACACCATCGGGTTGACAACGTAATGGCCGACATGAAGAAATCACTCGACGAACTCAAACTTGGAGATGGAGCTACAGCTCCCGTAGTAGCTACAACACCTTCGCTACGTGGGTTCAAGGTGCCACCGTTCGACGGTACCTCCTCCCGGTCAGCCTACAAAATCCAGTTCGAGGCTGTTATGAAATCGAACGGCTGGAATAAAAGTCAGGCCATGACTGCTCTCACACTAGGCCTGCGCGACCAGGCCTTAACAGTTCTGGAAGCTCTCGGAGAGGAAGTGACTTATGAGCAACTCCTTGAGGCATTGGAGGCGAGATATGGCGACGCTCACCTGGAACACGTCTTTCGTGCGCAGCTTAAAGATCGCGTGCAGCGCATCAACGAAAACCTGCAGCAGTGGGCTCTAGAGGTGGAGAAGCTGGTGCGAAAAGCATACCGGTCTGTACCTGCGCTCATTGAAGGGAACCTGGTGCAGACATTCATCGACGGCATCCGTGACCTGGAAGTCAGAGCTGCTGTGAGGCTAGGGCACCACGAGACGCTTAAGGACGCCTTGGCCCATGCATTGGGGGTAGAAGCCGTGCGGCAGGATCATCGTTCCCATCGCGTCAGGGAGGTTGCAGCAGCTACTGTTCGCGACCGCAACAGAGGATACAGCCCTAGGTGCTATGGCTGTGGGGAAAAGGGCCATCTTCGATCCAGCTGCCCCAAGCGAACCCTAGAAAGGGACGGTAAACGATCTCAGGAGGGTAGTGCTGCCAACAGCACCGCCCAGCAGCAGCAGGGAAACGAGTAAAAGCCAGAACTGCGGGGCGGGTGCTGGCTGATGTTAAAAGAGCCCCAAGGATCTCGATCTCACAAACCCATGATGGGAACAGTCTAATCATCAAGGGCGAGGTCAACGGAATGCCGTGTAAACTGACCATAGACACTGGAGCCTCTCGTACGGTTGTTAGTTCCCAACTTATAAGTCAGTTCCTTGGAGACTCCGCATACAACTGGGAACGCATTAATTTGGTAACAGCCACCGGTCAGCGTATACCCGTCCGTGGAGAGAAGGAGATGGAGTTGAAGCTTGGCAACGTGATCTACCTGCATAATGTCATCGTGGCTGATATAATGGACGACTGCATCCTAGGCCTAGACTTTATGAGGAATAATTGTTGTGAGATCGACGTTAAGCAAGGTGTTTTGAAATGTGGACAGGAGGAACTTTTTATGGAAGGTGCGTTACCAGGGAACGTGTACAGCATTAAGAAGATTGTTCTTCCGCCGAGATCGGAAACGATTGTTCCGGTTAGTCTTCCCCGAAACGCTGGGCAAGCTCACCGTTGTGTACTTGTGGAAAGGGTAAACAATGACCTTCCATGGAAAGTAGCTCGAACCTTGGTCAGAACCACTGACATCTCAAGAATACGTGTGTTGAACCTTTGCGACCGGGAACAGATTATAGAAAAAGGCACACTGGTTGGCACTTATGAGGAAGTGGATTGGTTACGTCGGTGCCAATATATATCGAGTGGGACCCCCAGCAAGGTTTCAGAAACGAGAGTGACCACACTTTTGGAAGACTGTCGCAGTGTTCTCTCCCCGAACGAATTGGTCAAGGCGAAGAAGTTGTTACTCAAGTACGCCGATGTATTCTCGTCAAACGATGCTGACATAGGAAAGACTGGCTTAGTTCAACACAAAATAAACACAGGAGAGGAATTGCCTATCCGTCAGCGGCCAAGAAGATTGCCGGTAGCACGTGAAAAGGAAGTGGAAACCATGATTGAGGGAATGGTGATGGATGGTGTTATTGAACCTTCGTCTAGTCCATGGTGTTCACCCGTGGTGCTGGTCTTTACCAGAAGAGGTCTTTAAGAAGGATGGCAGCATGCGGTTTTGTGTTGACTACCGCCGTCTGAACGACGTTACAAAGAAGGACAGCTATCCCTTGCCAAGAATTGATGACACGTTGGACATGCTTACGGGAGTAAAATGGTTTAGCACGCTGGATCTAAAAAGTGGCTACTGGCAAGTTGAAATTGACCCTAAGGACAAGAAGAAAACTGCGTTCTCGACGGGAAAGGGTCTGTGGCAATTCAAAGTAATGCCGTTTTGGTTGTGCAATGCTCCAGCAACGTTTGAAAGGCTGATGGAACTTGTACTTACCGGGCTAATTGGCGATGCCTGTCTGGTCTACTTGGATGACATCATCATCGTGGGCCGTACGTTTGAGGAACACCTTGAAAACCTGGGACGCGTGCTCATGAAGATTCAGAGTGCCAATCTCAAGCTGAGTCCGAAGAAATGTTCACTATTCAAACGGCAAGTCAACTTTTTGTGGTATGTAGTGTCGGAAGAAGGTATCCGCACGGATCCAGAGAAAATTGCAGCTGTAAAGGATTGGCCGGTTCCAAAAGACAAGACGCAGGTTAGAGCATTTTTGGGTTTGTGCTCCTATTACCGGCGATTTGTGAAGAACTTTGCAGATATAGCCAAACCTCTGCATAAGCTAACCGAGGAGAAGCGACATTTCTGCTGGGATGAAAGTTGTAATATCGCATTCCAGGAGCTCAAGGACCGTCTGTGCAAAACACCTATTTTGGGATACCCTGATGCAAGCAAAGAATTTATAGTTGACACAGACGCAAGTGATATAGGACTTGGCGGTGTGTTGTCTCAACGGAATGGTGACCAAGAGGTCGTGATAGCGTACTTCAGCAAGTCGTTGTCAAAACCGGAAAGGAACTATTGTGTCACAAGACGCGAATTGCTAGCTGTGGTAAAGTCGTTGCAGCATTTTAGCAAATATCTTCTGGGGCGAAAATTTCACTTACGAACTGACCATGCTGCACTAAAATGGCTATTGCAGTTTAAAAACCCAGAAGGACAAGTTGCGAGGTGGATTGAACTACTGCAGGAATACGACTTTGAGATCGAACATCGCAGCGGGAAATCTCATGGCAACGCAGATGCATTATCACGAAGACCTTGTCCTAAAGATTGCAAACATTGTACTAGGCAAGAGCGTAAGGGAGTGGTATCCGTGAGGATGCTCAGGGCAGACCACCTCAGCAACGAGTGGAAGGACAGCTTAAAACGTGCACAGCAGGAAGATCCCGACATCAAGCCGATCCTGGAATGGATGAAGGCCAGTGCTCCCAAGCCCAAGTGGAGCGACGTCTCAGCGATGAGTTCGACCACTAAAAGCTATTGGGCCCAGTGGGATAGCTTGCTGCTTCAGGATGGAGTTCTGTGCCGTAAATGGGAAAATGTTTGGGGAGACAGCTGTCATTTACAAATGGTTGTCCCTAAAGCTAAAGTACCGGATGTTCTACAGCTGTACCATAATGATTATTCAGTAGGCCATCTGGGAATTAAACGAACTCTACTAAAGATCCGAGAACGGTTTTACTGGGTCCACTGTCGAAACGATGTCGAGGACTGGTGTCGCAAATGTACAAGTTGTGCGGCTGTAAAAGGACCTCAGACTCGTAGTAGAGGTGCATTGAAGTTGTACAATGTTGGTGCACCATGGGAGAGAATAGCCATTGACGTGGCGGGGCCGTTTCCGGAGAGTGAAAGCGGTAACAAGTATTTCATGGTTGTGATGGATTACTTCACTAAGTGGCCAGAAGTCTCCGCCATTCCAAATCAAGAAGCTTCAACAGTTGCAGATAAACTAGTTCATGAAGTCTTCTGTCGTTTTGGAGTACCTTTAGAGATTCACAGCGATCAAGGAAGGAATTTTGGGTCTCAAATATTCCAGGAAACTTGCCGAGTTATGGGTACTCATAAAACAAGAACGACTTCTTATCACCCGCAATCTGATGGAATGGTGGAACGATTTAATCAGACATTGGAGAGGTACCTAGCAAAAGTTGTAGACAATCGGCAATGAGATTGGGACAAGCACATACAACCGTTTTTGTTGTCATATCGAAGTTCTGTTCACGAAAGTACAGCAGTGACACCAGCTTTCGCAAACTTTGGAAGAGAATTACGGCTGCCTGCAGACCTGATCACCGGGATACCACCTGATGCCCCACGCAGTATAACCGATTATGCAAATGACTTGCGGAACAAAATGAATGACATTTATGAGCACGTCAGACAATCGGGCCAGCAAATGTCTGAGAAAATGAAAACCCGGTACGACCGCAAAATGAACAATAAAGGGTTCAACGAAGGTTCATTAGTGTGGTTGCACAATCCAGTCCGCAGCAAAGGGAAATCTCCTAAGCTTCAAGCTAAATGGGACGGCCCGTACCGGATTGTAACCCGGATCAACGATGTGACCTACCGGATACAGAAAGGCGCAAGAGGGACTCCTAAGATCGTCCATGTGGATCGCTTGGCGCGTTATTATGGGACCGATAATGCTCGAGACGAGCATGTCTTAGGAGGGGGCAGTGTTGTGTGAATAAGTCAACTAGCGCCATCTAGTGTCAGGAACGAGAGCGAGTGGAGCGTTGTAGAAAATGACATCACTGATCTCTCAACCGACAGCGCCATCCGAAGAACTAAGTTTCTAGAAAATCTATACTCGAGCACTCGTCGCTTTGCGCGCATTTACCTGAACATTCGGGATGTTTCTTTGCTAATTTAAATAAATAGGCGCTGCAAGATGCGATCGGGACAGAGTTTAACTCGGCGACACAAGCGAAGCTTCGGAGCGGAATTAAGTGAATTAGTGTGTTTAATTATTAGTGTTTTTAACTTTAATTTGTGTAAAGTAAATTAAAGTGTTAATTTAGGTAATTCTATCGGCAATTTTTATTGTCACGAACCTCAAGCTCGTAACAATATCTAGCGCTTATCGTAAAAGGTTATGACTTTTGTTGAAACAATAATTTTCGTATTGTATTAAATCCCCAAGTACGGACTTTTTATTAGTGGACATGTCTTTCACAAGTAAGCTTTGTTAGCTTAATCAATCTAGATGTTATATTATATTAATATGTTGTATTATATATGTATATAAGAAAAGCCGATCATTCTAAATTCATAGCAAAATCTGTCCAAGTTTTGATCAGATTTTAGACTTTTTTGCATAATACAACGTCCAATATATATATATATATATATATATATATATATATATATATATATATATATATATATATATTGTTACGAGCTTAGGGTTCGTGACAATAAAAATTGCCGATAAAATTACTTAAATTAACACTTTAATTTACTTTACACAAATTAAAGTTAAAACACTAATAATTAAACACACTAATTCACTTAATTCCGCTCCGAAGCTTCGCTTGTGTCGCTGAGTTCAACTCTGTCCCGATCGCATCTTGCGCCACCTATTTATTTAAATTAGCAAAATATCCGGAATGTTCAAGTAAACACGCGCAAGGTACCGAGAGTTCGAGTATAGATTTTCTAGTTCTTCGGGTGGCGCTGTCGGTCGAAAGATCTGTGATGTCATAAACTGCAACGCTCCCCTCACTCTCGTTCCTGACACTAGATGGCGCTAGTTGTGTCGTCGACTGGAGCGCGTAACACTGCCCCCTCCTAAGACATGCTCGTCCCGAGCATTATCGGCCCCATAATAACGCGCCAAGCGATCCACATGGACGATCTTAGGAGTCCCTCTTGCGCCTTTCTGTAACGGCTCCGCAATGTCAAGGGCTGTCCTATCCCATGGTGCACCAACATTGTACAATTTCGGTGCCCCTCTACTGTCTGAGGTCCCCGCACGGCCGCACAACTTGTACATGTACGACACCAATCCTCCACATCGTCACGATAATGGACCCAGTAAAACTGTTCTCGGACCTTCAGTAGAGTTCGTTTAACTCCCAGATGGACTCTTGAACGACCATTATGGCACAGCTGTAGAACATCCGGCACTTTAGCTTTAGGGACAACCATTTGCAAACGACAGCTGTCTCTTCGACCATTGTCCCATTTACGGCACAGGACTCCATCCTGAAGCAGCAAGCTGTCCCATTGGGCCCAATAGCTTTTCGTGGTTGAACTCATCGCTGAGACGTCCCTCCACTTAGGCTTGGTAGCACGGGCCGTCATCCATCCCAGAATCGGCTTGATGTCCGGATCTTCCTGCTGTGCATGTCGTAGGCTGTCCTTCCACCCGTTGCTGAGGTGGTCTGTCCTGAGCATCCTCACGGATACCACTTCCTTAATCTCTTGCCTACTACAATGGTTGCAATCTTCAGGACAAAGTCTTCTTGACAATTCATCTGTGTCGCCGTGAGATTTCCCGCTGCAGTGTCTGATAGTAAAGTCGTATTCCTGCTGCTGCTGGGCGGTGCTGTTAGCCGCACTTCCTTCCTGAGACCGTTCACCTTCCCTTCCTAGGGTGTGCTTAGGGCAGCTGGACCGAAGATGGCCCCTTTCCCCACAGCCATAGCACACTGGGCTGTATCTTTTATTGTGGTCGCGAACCGTAACTGCTGCAACCTCTCTAGCGTGAGGTGAACGATGATCCTGTCGCCGCCAGGCAGTGCCGTTAGCTGCACTACCCTCTCGAGATCGATCAACTCTCCTTTCCACGGTTCGCTTAGGGCAGCTGGATCGAAGATGGCCTTTTTCCCCACAGCCATAGCACCTAGGGCTGTACCCTCTGTTGCGGTCGCGAACTGTAACTGCTGCAACCTCCCTGACACGATGGGAACGATGATCCTGCCGCACGGCTTCTACCTCCAGTGCATGGGCCAAGGCGTCCTTAAGCGTCTCGTGGTGCCCGAGCCTCACAGCAGCTCTGACTTCCAGGTCACGGATGCCGTCGATGAATGTCTGCACCAGGTTCCCTTCAATGAGCGCAGGTACAGACCGGTATACTTTTCGCACCAGCTTCTCCACTTCTAGAGTCCACTGCTGCAGGTTTTCGTTGATGCGCTGCACACAATCTTTAAGCTGCGCACGAAGGACGTGTTCCAGGTGAGCGTCGCCATATCTCGCCTCCAATGCCTCAAGGAGTTGCTCATAAGTCACTTCCTCACCGAGAGCTTCCAGAACTGTTAAGGCCTGGTCGCGCAGGCCTAGTGTGAGAGCAGTCATGGCCTGACTTTTATTCCAGCCGTTCGCCTTCATAACAGCCTCGAACTGGATTTTGTAGGCTGACCAGGAAAAAGTCCCGTCGAACGGTGGCACTTTGAACCCACGTAGCGAAGGTGTAGTAGCTAATACGGGAGCTGTAGTTCCATACCCAAGTTTGAGTTCGTCCAGTGATTTATTCATGTCAGCCATTACGTTGTCAACCCGATTGTTTACTTGGTCGATTCGGGTTTCAGCTTTTTCGATTCGGTTTTCAGCTTTCGAGATTTGGGTTTCAGCTTCCGACAGGCGGTTGTCATGCTGAGCAACCCTTTCCTTCACCTCCTTTATATCCTTCCCGAAGGTAGCGTGAAGGTCCTTCATGAGGAGCATCTGCTCTTCCAACTGACGGGCCTGCTCCTCCTGTCCGCCCCGCAGCTGCTCTTCCAATCGGCGTGCCTGTTCCGCCTGCTGGCGAGCCTGTACCTCCTGTCGGCGAGCCTGTTCCTCCTGTCGGCGAGCCTGTTCCTCCTGCTGGCGAGCCTGTTCCTCCTGTCGGCGAGCCTGTTCCTCCTGCTGCTCTTTCAACCAACGGGCCTGCTCCTCCTGTCGGCGAGCCTGCTCCTGCAGCATCACCATCAGAGCACCTAAGTCAGGTGCTGCAGATGTAGGAGCTAGTGACGGGCCTGCAGCTGGCGGCTGGCCCTCCGACGTCTGCGGCGTTGCACCACCAAATCTTCGTTGGTCCGTCTCCTGCTGGCGTTGACTGACGGGTACGGACACCCTCCGTTTCCTCCTTAGGTAAAATCGGCATTATTTTATCCCACTTCTGACACCAATTGTTACGAGCTTGAGGTTCGTGACAATAAAAATTGCCGATAAAATTACCTAAATTAACACTTTAATTTACTTTACACAAATTAAAACTAAAAACACTAATAATTAAACACACTAATTCACTTAATTCCGCTCCGAAGCTTCGCTTGTGTCGCTGAGTTCAACTCTGTCCCGATCGCATCTTGCGCCACCTATTTATTTAAATTAGCAAAATATCCGGAATGTTCAAATAAACACGCGCAAGGTACCGAGAGTTCGAGTATAGATTTTCTAGTTCTTCGGGTGGCGCTGTCGGTCGAAAGATCTGTGATGTCATAAACTGCAATGCTCCCCTCGCTCTCGTTCCTGACACTAGATGGCGCTAGTTGTGTCTTCGACTGGAGCGCGTAACAATATATATATATATATATATATATATATATATATATATATATATATATATATATATATATATATATATATATATATATACCTTTACTTAAATACACAAAAAAGAAACACGTGGAAGATAAAAATATCTAGTTGTAAAGTATGTACGAAAAAACAAAAATATAAAATAAAAGCATCCAAAGAAAAAGCCTCATTTGTATGTTAATGAAGTTCCAGATAGAAAATGGATTGGAATCGAATAACAATGAGTATATTATGTAATATTGCTAATAACGTTATTCACAATTAAGTACAAGTTATGTTTATCAAAACATAATAAATCTACCAATAAAATATTCAGTAAAAGAAAACAATATCAATTTAGTTTTGAATATTCAAGTCCAACTTTCGACTATTAATGAATACAAGCCACGGGCCCCTTATGAAATAATTGCTAAAAGAAACAATTTTTTATATATATTTATATTACCAAAATTCTTTTGGTTATATAGTATTGTACTGTATATATTTTTTATGAAAGGTTGCTACTTCTATACATTTGTGGTTTACTTACAAAGTATAATTGATTTCACTTCTTCTTTCTTTACCGGCCATGCCGAATCAAAAAACGTATTAAAGTCATTACTGATTGTACCAATATCAAATATAGTCCTTTTCTTAGAAAAATACTCTTACCACAAGAAATCTTCTTGTATCTTTGAGGGGCCTTACATACATAAATTACCTATGAAAAAAAGACGTGTGGCACTCGGGGACTGCCGCGGTAAAGCTATTGCATAGCATTTTGTATCAACTTATGCAATTATAATTATTTATTTATTTTATTTATGCAGTATTTCTTTTTCTTTGATATTAATTCAAGTTACACTTTTTGAGCGTGGTGACCGATAAGAAAACAATTTTTTTTCTTTTATTAAATAAATAAATAATAAATGCACTTTGTTCATTCATATTCAAAACACTTTATACACAAATTTTACAAGTACAGTTATTCACTGTTGTACATAAATACCTATACACCTATATACTTTCTCATAAACAGCTGCTTATGTATTCGTCCGATTTCGGAGCAGCTCGTCTCGATTCGTGCGAGCTTCGTAGAGTCGTACAATACATCTAGTTGCACGCACACAAACACCGTGTCGAAGATTGCCGAAAAGAAACGACGTTAGACAATGCACGGCCTTCAAGCGCCGCGCAAGTGATTCTCGTCCCACCTGTCCGCGCAGTAACTTTTTTTTACGACCGCGCGAGACTGTCGCAACAAAAACGATTACTACTGAAAAACTAATATAGGTACCTACCTAACATTCAAAGAAAAATATTCTCTAAATGCTCAACGAATTCAGAATTTAATTTTATTAGAAGAAAATTGGTCAAATAAAAAATAAAGGATGAAAATAAAGCATATGGGAATATAAAAATAAATCATATTTATTTTTTATTTCGTTTTTTACAAGAAAAGTATAATATTTACTGGAGACAATAATTTTATTATTATAATAGTACATGATATTCCCTTTAAAATGACACCAATATGAATAATATCTTATATCTATATCTACAAATAAATAAAATTGAAGTGTCTGTTTGTAATGTTAAAACAACGGCTTTTTATTAAATGCATATGAAAGTACTAGTAACAAAAACACAATTTTTAAAATGTTTATCTGTCTGTCTGTTTGTTCCAGCTAATCTCCGAAACAGCTGGATCTATTTTGACGGGACTTTCACTGGCAGATAGCTGATGATATAA
The DNA here is from genome assembly GCA_036936625.1 of Parnassius smintheus behrii. Lineage (NCBI taxonomy): Eukaryota > Metazoa > Arthropoda > Insecta > Lepidoptera > Papilionidae > Parnassius > Parnassius smintheus. The sequence continues at coordinate 18,727,314 of JAUPFT010000001.1, forward strand.
GGAATAAGTTGAACTACTTTTGTTTTAGAAAAAGAATTAGGGTTCCGCACAAAAAAATTAAAATCCATGAAATCCATATTCCACGCGGGCGAGATCGCGGGGAACAACTAGTACTCAATATAGATAAATGTATACTTATTTTCATTTATTTATTATTTTAATAAATAAATAAAAATAAGTATTAATAATTTCTAGACACATCTCAACAGATATTTCGTTAATAAATTGCTATCAATACTGAAGCATTCTTTTATATTTAGCATCCATTTAACACAAAAAAACTGATAAGAATACTTTTTAAACAAATATAATCAATAAACGATAATCGCGTATAGTGAATTTCGAGGTAAATTATTATATGTAAAGGTTATTGAATCGTCCTAATGATACATATTTCTTAAAGAAAATATCTTCACAATTAATTTGATGTAAAATAACATTAGAAATAACGTATAAAAACGGAGAAATTATCAAATTTTTGATCGAGTTCCTAACCAGTACACAAACAAAAATGGCGAATAGTCATTTTCACATTTTTTTAGAAATAACGTATAAAAACAGAAAAAAATTCTCTTCTGTTTTTAATTTTCTGCCCAATGCACCTAGCATTGGGCAGAAAAAAGCGCTTACTAGCGCTAAAATAGTTTTCGGCCAGGACACTATTGCTACTACAGCAGCGCTGACACAATCGGCCATTTTGCTTATTTAATTTTTTTTGTTTTGAAGTAGAGTTTATAAGTTGTTTTTTGCAATATTAGTTTTAAGTAATCTAATGACAAGAATAGACATGTACATGTTATTAAAAATTCATGATTGGTAAGTTTTTAATATGAATAATTCACAAACATATATTTAAATTAGGTTAGATTCCCCGGTTAAAACTAACATCGTGTCCTAGAGGAAAATAGCTACTTACGATTTGACAGCGCTTACCGCTTACAATCGCCATTTTGCTTACAAGCGCTTGCTAGCGCTTTTTTTCTGCCAAATGCACCCATTATCAAATTTTTGATCGAGTTCCTAACCAGTACACAAACAAAAATGGCGAAATGTCATTTTCACATTTTTTTTCTATATAGTTATTTGTTACAGAGTACACAGATAAAATTCACTCTCATAGATGACAAATTTCACTTCGGTTCATTTTCGCACGCTTTCTCGAGAGCGACGCGTCGTGACTTGTTTACGCATTTACTTCAAATACCCCGCCCGCACACCGCAGGAAACATATACCTACGAAAAAAAACGTAACAAACTTCTGCCAAATAAGGCTTGATAAGATCTTTGGTATTTTTGCACCATAACCTGACTCTGGTAAATTTTAAATGTGACTAGATAGATAAGAACAGTTGGTTTAATATGATTGTTGAAAACAAATACCCTTTAATTGTAATGAAAAATACTTGAGGTTAATGAATGTTGAATCAAAAACATTATTTTTTTATTTAATTTACGGACTCCTATCCAGATGTTTATTAGGAGAATACAAAGTTTATTTCATTTTTGTAATATGGCTAATTATTAATTAGGCAGGGATTTCTTAGATTAATAACTAATTAACTAAGATTAAGGTTAAGAACTAAGATTAAGATTAATGATAAGATAGGAACTGATTTAATATAAGGTTTACATTTACAATGTTCCGAAATAAATAAATAAATAATTGACCATGAGTGAGTAAAAATAATATCTTTTATTTTACAGTATCTAATGTTAATGATTTCTTATATTACGCGAACACTACACATGATTAAAACTACTTTTACGGATTTTATCGCGTTTATTTTTACTTTTTATTTTTAATTCCCGACGTTTCGGGCGCTTTCCAGCACCCATGGTCACGTCGTCACAATCGACACCGATTCCTACCAAGGATGATACGTGAGGCTATTGAAATTAAAAAACATCCTAATTTCAATAGAGAAAGAGGCTGGGTACTACCACCTGCTTGGGATCCTATAACCAATAAAATTAAAACTAAACCCAAGCATACCACTGCAAGACCTCAAGACATAGTCAGTTCATTTTGCATAGATCGGACCATAAACAATAATTAAAAAAGCTGAAGGTACTCCGGGTTTAACAATGACATCGGGACGTCAGTCATCTCAGTCCCCCGTGACCATGGGTGCTGGAAAGCGCCTGAAACGTCGGGAATTAAAAATAAAAAGTAAAAATAAACGCGATAAAATCCGTAAAAGTAGTTTTAATCAAGTATCTAATGTTGTTATATAAGGTGCTTCTAAAACATATGCCACGGTTGTTTGTATGGAGACTTGGCCAATCAGCTGACCGATTTCCATACAAAATTTTTGCAATTTTTTTTGTGAAAAGACTATGGATTCCTTGGGGAAAGTGGTACAGTATCATGAGTAGAACCACCAGTTGCAGCCATGGCATATTGTCGTTTAGAAGCACCTTATATTTCAGTTAAAATAAGTGCGAGTAGGTATTATTTTTCTTGTACCGAATTTCAGCCTATCTCTAATATATATATATACATATATATACATATATATATATATATATATATATATATATATATATATATATATATATATATATATATATATATATATATATATATATATATATATATATATATATTGAGAATCTAAATTGAGAATTTAAACTATACGCGTGTGTGTGTTTGTGTGTATATAAAGAGGGCTACTTTTAATATCGCTCATTTTTATATCAAAAATTTAGGTTATCTTTATAGCAGTATTATATTTTCAATTCAAAATTAGTACTGCATTTGTGATAATAAGAACATGTATGTATATAGAGTACTCACTCATTTTCTTTCACTATTATTTCGTGACTTTTTTCATTAATAATAAATGCACTTTGTTCATTCATATTCAAAACACTTTATACACAAACACCGTGTCGAAGACTGCCGAAAATAGACTTGTGTCAATCATGCATGATTCGTTCGTTTGAGCCGGTACACTTAAAAGTATTGATGGTTCATTCATTTGTTTTTGAATGTACCAGTACAACCAATCACAAACAAATGACGGTACCTTTTTAACCCGCGATTTGTTTGAATTGAGAATGAGCCGCAAACCGACCGAATCCCGAAAGATCTGAATGAATTGTTTTTAATGTAAGGTATACCAGTGCGGTAAAATCAGTGCATGCATTCGGAAATGTTGCCAAGTTAGGCGATTTCTAGCTATTTAGGCTAGTTTTAAAGTAATCGGAGCGACTAAAATTGTGATTTTCTACTAGTCTCCGAGTAGGCTATCTCAGAAAGAAGGCGATTGTAAAGGATATTATTTATTCTATAACCCTTTTATTAGAAAATAATAAAATGTAGATATTGCAACTGACTTCTTAAGTATTTTTTAATACCTTTGTAGTCTACTTCTACGCTTACAATCCTTATAACTTCTGATAAATAATATAACACTAAAGGTACCTAACATAAGTTTAAATGAATGAATGAATGAATGAATGAATGCATTTATTCTCTCTTCACAATAGGTATTCTTAATGCTAAGTGTTTACAAAAGTGCCAGACAGGTACCCAACTTGTGAGAGACTGGTGACTGATGTAGGTTTAAAAAACCTGTATTACAGGTCACCAGGGCTCCCCCCGCGTATAAAGCAACAATCTGAGGAATACAAATCAGAAAGGAGATTATAATTAAGTAACTAAAATGAAATGCAGTAATTACAAATTTCACATCAATAAGTGTGTGTACTGTGAAAAGTGTAGTTGTGCGTGTGAGCTAGTGCAGGCGCGTGCATTTTGTGTGTGCATGTGTGTGTGTGTGTGTGTGTGTGTGTGTGTGTGTGTGCATGTGTGTGTGTGTGTGTGTGTGTGTGTGTGTGTGTGTGTGTGTGTGTGTGTGTGTGTATTTGTGTGTGGGAATGTGTGTGTGAGTTAGTGTGTGTGAGTGATTGTGGACGTACCTGCTGTTGCGTGAGTTAGGACTAACATATAATTGCATTTAAACCCAAGTAAAGAGAAGAAAGCGTGAAGACTTGGACGACATTAATATAATTATATGGGCGACTTTAGTAGGTTTTCGGTCGCTTCATAGTCTAAAATTTTCAGATATTTTGTAAGAACGGATTTGCAGCTCGATTTTGGTAAGGGATAGAAGTTTAGGATATTGTTCAGTTTATTATACATGTATGGTCCTAGGAAACAGAAGAAATTGTGTGAGGTGGCAGAATGGAAGAATTGGGTTCGACAGACAGAACCTTTCCTGCGTTTGTCTTTTAGGAGCTCCGGATCGTATTTACATTGAGAGTGTTTCATTAGGACAGTTTGTACGATGAATGACTGTCTCACTGTTAGAACGTCCCACTTTCTGTAGAGTTCCACTGTAGGAAAGCAGAACGGGAGACCTGCACTGACTTTTAGGATGGCCCGTTGGGCTCTTTCAACCTCAATTAGGTGGGTTTTAGCCGCACCACCCCATGAGCTGATGCAGTAATCTACAAGTGATTAGCACAGAGCGTGGTAGACCATCTTGATGATTCGGCAGTCTGCTACGTGTTTAAGAGATTTGAAGATGTAAATGAGCTTGCGTAACCTAGTGACAAGTATCTCAATATGTGGCTTGAAAGTCAGAGTTTGGTCTATTATAATTCCGAGGTATTTGATTTTGTCTGTTCTTTGAATAGCGGGACAATTGCAAATAGTTGGCTCAGAGTTGCAAACATGGGCTGTGATGGAGAGGGAGTGAGGGGGACTTTGGTTCGACCTAAGTGTGAAGGTTATGTATTTTGTTTTATCAGTGTTTTGTGTCAACACATTCTTTTGTAACCAGAGGCAGCACTTAGTAAAACCTCTTTGTGCAAAATCAAAAACCTCCCTCCAACTATTACCACTGAAGAATAGTGCAGTATCGTCGGCAAATGAGAATATTTTTCCATTGTGTAGCTGAAGCTGGCATAAATCATTGACATATATCAAGAACAGCGTTGGGCTGAGTATGCTACCTTGGGGCAGACCAAATTTGACAATTAACTCTTCACTTATCGCATTCTCTATTCCAACTCTCTGCTTTCTTCTACTCAGAAAGTTTGATATTAACTGCAGAGGTAAGCCTCTCACACCGATTTTTTCCAGCTTGGTTATGAGCTGTGGGATTGGGACTGTGTCAAATGCTTTCGCTAGATTGAGAAATATTGTTAGGTATTTTCTTCTTTCATCCAAGTTGGTTTTGACTGAGTTAACAAGCTCATGTACCGCATTATTTGTTGACTTGCCTTGCCGAAATCCGAATTGCGCTGGTGAAAGGAGATTATTTCCCTCCAGGAAATTGATTAAGCGCTTATTTATTAGGCGCTCCAAGATTTTAGACAGTGTGTGTAAGATGGAGATTGGCCTGTAGTTATTGACACAGTCCCTCTCACCACTTTTGTGAATGGGTTTGATGAGCGCTGTTTTGAATGCTGAGGGAAAAATTCCCGTAGACAAAGACAGGTTGCATATATGTGTAATCGGGGGGGTAAGGATGTGTATATATCTCTTGAGTATTATACTAGAAATCTGGTCGAGCCCTACTGCACAGTTGTCTCTTAAACCCTGGATCAGCTGGAAAATTTCATCCACATCCGTAGGTAGCATGACAAATAAATTGATGGGGGATGGATACAAGACGTCAGGTTCAGTTAATTTTCTGTGTCCAGAACGTAATATAATGTCTTCAGCTAGGTTTCGTCCAATATTAGCGAAGAAATAGTTGATGTCGTTTATACTTTTTGCCTGATTTTCGGGAGAGATAAGACAGGATGAGAGATCTACTACCCTATTGGAGCCAGTCGGTTTCTTTATGGCTTCCCACAGCTTTTTTTTTATTATATTTCGCCTTCTCGATCTCTTGTTTCTCATAATCTCTTTTCGCCTTTTTAAGAAGAGAGTTACAGTAATTCCAGTAGCGTTTGTAAGTTAGTTTGAGTGCTTCATTTTCAGGGTCCTTTTTTAATTTCTTGTAAAGGTTGTCCCTGTTTTTCATACACCGCATTAATCCTTTGGTGACCCATGGTTTCCTTATAAGTTTTCTTTTAGGTGCTATAATCAAGGTGGTATTATCCCTTATGGATGTATTTAAATATTTCAGAAACAAATCTGTTGCTAGGTTTGCTTCCATGCAATGAAGAATTTTCTGACATTTAAATCTTTGCATAGTTTTGTCTAATTCCAAAAAGTTAATGCGATAACATGACTTATTTAAGTATTCTGGGCGAGAAGGTTGAGTAAAGCTGACGGCTACACTTTCGTGGTCAGTAATCGATGACTCCAAAATGAAACAAGTAGCCACTAATTTTGTTTTAATTATAATGTGATCCAGGCATGTTCTACCACGAGTGAGCTTGGTGTGTCCTGGAAGCATGCTATGACTCGCCAATACATTTAGGTAGTCATGTGAGCGCTTATCAGAGCTATCCGGGACAATATCTATATTTATGTCGCCACAGAGAATTATGTTTTTATAGTTCCTTAAGTTTAGACAGAAGAGTCAAGAGAATTTATGAAATTGCCGGCATTAGTTTGGCTAGGTGGTCTATATATGCCAATAACACAGGTTTCGGTATTAAGCCTTAATAGTAGACAATTGGCATCGCTGATTTGGGGTTCTTCAAAAGATACCTTTAGGTGTTTATTATATTATATTGCCACTCCCTCGTTCTGGGTCTTATGGGTTGTTGTTGTTATATAATTGTAGTTGTCGAGATTGGGTATGAACTTGGCCGATGGTACCCAACATTCAGAAAGTACGTAAGTAAAAAAAAAAACTAATATAAAAAATTAATATAATAAGTAATATTAAAAAAAAACTGAAGGTAGCCGGACTAACTATGACATTGGGACGTCAAACATCTCAGTCCCCCCCCTGACCATGGGTACTGTAAAGCACTCGAAACGTCGGGATAATAATAAAAATAAATTAAAGTAATTAAACGCGATAAAATTCGTAAATAGTAGTTTTATTTAATTTACTGAGTACGTTCAGGATCGAAATGGGACGGTAGTTCTCAATTGTTGATTTAAGACCTTTTTTATGAATTGGTACAATATGGGCTGTTTTCCAAATGCGAGGAAAGTAGCCTTCCTGAAAACATCGATTAAAAATATGTGAGATAGGAAGAGATAGAGCATCTGCACACTTGGTGAAGAATATTGTTGGAATATTGTCGCTACCCGCACCTGTCGATATGTCGAGATTTTTAATTAGCTTTAAAATATACTCTTTATTAATTTTAATGTCATGTATATTAGCAATTTGCAATGGACTATTATGCGTATCTTGTAAATATAGATCAGACGGTTTATTAAAATTTCTCTCAAAAAACTTATTAAAAGCGGAACAAATGTCAAAACTGTTACTGATAACTAAATTATTGTACGTCATCTGTTGAGGATAATTACAAATATTCTTTCTCTTAGATTTTACATAGGACCAGAAGTATTTGGGGTTATTTTTAATTTTTTGTTGTGAAGATTTTATATAGGATTTATAATAGTCTGACTGCATTTCTTTTTGTCTACTTCTTAAGTCTGAAAATTGAGCATAGTCGTTTGGGTTTTTGTATTTTTTCCAGTGTTTGTGAACTTTAAACTTTTCTTTAATTATATTTATTAACGGTCTGCTATACCAGATGGGATAAGTGTGCACACCAGAGTGGTAAACCTGAGGAACATATGTTATTTAACAGAATTTCGCTATTAGGTTCATATTTGGCCTCCGCAAATATGATCATGTTTCTGAGTTTCGTACTAAGCTCAAGTGGCTTCCTATCAGACTTCGTCGGAATACTCACATTCTATCTCAACTGTACTGTGTACTATTTGATCCTAAAACACCGAAGTATTTAAAGGAAAAATTTGAGTTTGCGGGTGCAGATAAAGATCATTCCAGATTATCCGATAAACTTATTTTGCGAATGCCTGCTCACAATTCAAAATTTTTTAATTCTTCCTTTTGTGTCAAAGCAATTAAATTATGGAACTCGCTGCCTTTAACAATTAAGAAAGCCCAAAACATTGAGTCTTTCAAAAAAATGGTTAAAAATTATTATTTAAATATGTGTTCTACTTAATATATTTCATTATCATATCTACTATACTTGATAAGGTTTGTGTATATATGGTATGTATATAATGTGTAGCTATAATGTGTTATAAAAGTATTTATAAATATGTATATGTATAAATATGTATGTGTATAAATATGTATATATGTGAATGATTATGTATGTATATATGTATATGTTGTCGACGCCGTTACGACAGCACCGACGGTGTTTGCGGGGAGTAGGTGAAGTGCGGGGGGTTTCTCACCACCGCGCCTAAGACCGGCACTCGCCGATAGCTCGCGACCCGATCGCCACCAAATTATTTTGTATTTTATTATTTAAATACATAATTTTGCCTATCGTGTGAGTCACCTATTTTATTCATGTTCCCTAAATGAACATAGTGGCGACCGTGATAAATTAAAATAACGAATTTCGATTCCGCCGCGTAGTACGGTCCAAAGGTCGTAGCACTTACCCCGCGTTTACAACGTCGCGAACGCAAGTACTACGAGCTACGAGAACAAAGGAAGCCACATCCCGATTCCAAAGAAACACGAAGCGGTCAAGAAGAATTCGTCTGGAGCGGAGAGAAGACAAGAGGGCAGCTATTGAGAAACGGCCAAGCTGAGGTCCAGCGGAGTGTACGCGCCACAGCAGCGGTTTTGCCAACTAAAAGTGAGCCCGTTCCTGTTATTTAACCCCTTCGTGTCCCACTATTCCTAAAAATTTTATTTGTGTGAACAGGGAAACAAGGAATCTAATCCTATTTTTTGTTGCCTTACCCTACCTACCTATTCTTAAGCAACATCCTTTATATTCCTTGTCTATCTTATACCCTTTCGCATATAAAACTGTTTCGCATATAAACTATTCCTACTCAATAATCCTACCAAATAAAATACCTATTAAAACAATCCTAAAAGAATTACCTAGATAAACCTACCGACAATTTACATACCTAGCGAGTTAAAATCACCTATTTACACCTATTTGCTTACCTATCAGCTAATTGTCTATTATTTCTTACTATTATTTAGCCGTATCATTTGCTAGGTAATCAGTGCTATTTTCAAGCCGCCTATAATTTGCATTCATTGCGCCTATTTTACGACTTGAAAGTCTTCACTAGCATTTAATTAGTTAGTAGCCACTGTTAAATAGTTAGAATTTAAATAGCTGAACCCATTTCTTTAAACGTAAGCATACATATGTACATAGCTACGCAAAAATTTGAGCTTAACTTCTCAATGCAAGTAAATTCACTTCTCGCTATTCACTGTTAGCTGTTTATGCACGCAAATAAATTAGTCATCACTATAGCATAATCATTCGCTAAGCCCTATATTACGCTAATTAAACCATTATTTGCACAAATCAATTAAATTTACGATCAACCTTGCTTCCCGTTATTATTTTATGTACGTAGATATCTGCAAAGCATTCCAACAATCAATTTCAGCTACTGTGCAGCGGTCGCTCGAGACTATCATCGCATCCCGTGTCACTGCCAGCACTGCGGGCTCACGTCGTGGTACTGGACCGCGGGCGTCGCGCGTCATCAATCCCACCTTTCACCGCGCTTCTGCTGATTTTGAACCGGTTTCCGTCACAGCGGCTACGAGGCGAGGAGCGTATCGTATGCAATTCTTATTTATTTGATTAGTACAGCGCATAACTAGTTGTTTTGATTGTCTGCGCGCTAACTTTGCTAGTATGGAGGCAAAGTACAAAAATCTTAATTTAAAACGCGCCTCAATTAGAGGCCGTGTTACGAAATTTAATAACCATTTAGAAGAATTAAAAGGTAAAAAGCTTACTCCTACGGAAGTTAGCGTGCTATCGCAGCGATTAGTTAAACTTGAGACTTTATTTGGCGAATTCGATAACGTGCAGAATCAGATTGAAGCATTGGAGGAAAATAATTTAAGCTTAGAATTGGATACCAGAGAAGTTATCGAACAAGCTTTCCACAATTCGATCGCATTGGCTCAGGAAATTATTTCCGTAAGCAGTACGACAAAAAAGTCGTCGCTTCAGCATAGCAGTATTTACACAGCTGATGAAGATGATCACGAAGTTATCGGCTTTCGTTTACCAGTCATTAAAATTAATAAGTTTGATGGTACGTTCAACAAATGGTTGGAATTTCGTGATACGTTCAGTTCTCTGATACATAATAATACAAAAATAAAAAATATACACAAATTTCATTATTTAAATTCCTATCTAGAAGGTGAAGCTGCTCGTGTAATATGTAATTTAGAAGTTTGCGACAATAATTATCCTGAGGCATGGAGTCTTCTTTGCGAGCGTTTTAATAATATTCGTCAATTAATAAATAATCATTTGAAATCTTTGTTTAATATTGAGCCGTTGCGTGAGTCTGACAAGTCTTTAAGATTTCTAGTAGACCACGTCACAAAAAACCTACGTGCTTTAAATACTTTAAAACAGCCAACTGATCATTGGGATACCCTGATCATATTCATAGTCTCAGCGAAATTAGACAGCAATACGCGTGTTAAATGGGAGGAGTACATTCAAGCTAATGTTAAGGCTTCGGATATGCCTAGCCTAGATGATTTCATGACTTTTATTAAGGGCCGCGCTGAAGTTTTAGAGTCTGTTTATCGCAGTAAACAAGACAAAAATATAAAGTCAAACCCGAATCACAATCAAGGCGCCAAACAAAATCCCGTTTCTCATACTAAGTCATTCGTTAGCGCTGAGCAGGGCGACTCATCATCAACTGCGTCTCACAAGTGTATTTTCTGTAGTCAAGGTCATCGTAATTATGAGTGCTCACAATTTCAATCGAAATCTATTGATGATAGACTTTCATTAGTGTCCGAGCTAAAGTTGTGCCCCAACTGTTTACGCAAAGGGCATAATACGCGCGCATGCAAGCTTCCAGGTACGTGCAAAATATGCAAAAAACGTCACAATACCTTTTTACACAAACCTACGGATTTGCTAGCGCTAGTTTCCTTGCCACCAGGTGTCTCTGGCAAGTGGGCGAGGAGTGTGACGATGACGTTATTAAGGCAGTCATACAGGAGGACATATATGTTGATGACTTACTAACTTCTAGCGATGATGAAGATCAATTACGGTCTATACAGAAATCAACACATATGGCTCTTTCTATGGCTGGTTTTAATTTACGTAAGTACCGATCCAACTTACCTTCTTTACTGCCTTCAGACGTTGTCCAGTCATCCGGCAACCTGACATTGAGTCAGTCTACAAATACGCTGGGCCTAGATTGGAATCCTTCGACCGACAGCATTAATTTTCCCATTGCAGTGGATCAGTCTGAGGTCGTCACTAAGCGCGCTATACTTTCTTCAACTTTCAAGATCTTCGATCCCTTGGGGCTCCTATCCTTGTCCACTATCGTTCCCAAAATTTTAATTCAGACCTTATGGTCTCTCAAATTGAACTGGGATGAGCCCGCTCCAAAGGAAATTGTCGATGTCTGGAGACCTTTTGTTGATGGACTTAAATGCATTTCCTCACTAAAAATACCTAGATGGGTATCAATAGAATATCCAGTCTCTGCTGAAATCCACTGTTTTTGCGATGCATCGCAACGCGCCTATGGTGCATGTTTGTACCTTCGCTCTACAAATAAAGAAGGACAAATACATGTCCAACTTTTATGTGCGAAATCTCGCGTTGCCCCAGCATCCAGCCCTATTACAATTCCTCGTTTGGAGCTTTCAGGTGCTCTTCTAGCAGCTGAAATGAGCTCATCTGTGACCAAGGCCTTGCGACGTAAAATATCGCGTCATGTCTATTGGACTGACTCGAGCGTAGTCCTTAGTTGGTTGCGCTGCGGTTCTTCTAACTTGAAAGCATTCGTTGCCAACAGAGTCGCCGCCATTAGAGAGTTGACTGACGCAAATTCATGGCACCACGTTCCTACAGAACACAACCCAGCTGACCTGCTATCCCGTGGCGTGAACCCACAACAGATCGCTGCATGTGATATGTGGTGGTATGGACCTAAGTTTTTATTGTTGCCAGAGTCCGAGTGGCCTTCTATGCAGTCGCAGACTATTATTGAGATGAAGAATTTGTCGGAAGTTAAAGCACATCCAGTTGCTATTTGTGATAATTATCAATCAATTATTAACTTTAACAAATATTCTAAATTAAAACAATTACAGCACATTTTAGCCTATGTACATAGATTTATTAATAACTGTAAAAATTCTAAAACTAAAATTACAGGTTCCTTAACTACCGCCGAGCTCAATAAGGCTCTTAATTCATTAGTTTATATTTCCCAATTAGAGGCATTCCCTAAAGAATACGATTTATTATTAAAAGGAAATTCCCTAAGTCCTAAGTCGCACATTTCGGCACTTAATCCATTTTTACATGAAGGAGTGATAAGAGTAGGTGGTCGAATTCAGGCTTCTGAATATAGTTTCGATATGAAGCATCCCATGTTGTTAAGCTCTAAACACCATTTTACTCAACTTTTATTCCAACAAGAACACGTACGGCTTCTACATCTAGGGCCCCAAGCCTTACTAGCTTCTATTAGAACGCGTTTTTGGCCCATTAGTGGAAGAAGTCTGGCTAGACGTACTGTGCGTAATTGCACCGTATGTAGGCGTTTTAAGGGTCAGTCTATGAAAACCATAATGGGCAACCTACCTGCTCAAAGACTAATGCCCGACTTTCCTTTTATTACAGTAGGGACTGATTTCGCTGGGCCATTTCTGGTCACGGATCGCAAAGGTCGTGGTTGTAAAATTACAAAATGTTATTTGTGTATTTTCATATGTTTTAGGTATAAGTGCATCCATTTGGAGGCTGTTAGTGAGCTGTCCAAGGATGCTTTTATATTAACTTTAAGACGCTTTGTTTCGCGGAGAGGGCTACCAAAGCAGATATTCTGCGACAATGGTGGAAACTTTGTAGCTGCTTCAAAGGAACTTAAAGAGTTTTTTGAAGTTAATGCCAAAACTATCGCTGATTTTGCCGCTAACGAAGGCGTTGAATTTTGTTTTTCGCCTGCATACGCTCCTCACTTCAATGGTTTGATGGAGGCCGGTGTAAAGTCAGCCAAATTCCACCTGGCTAGGATATTAGGAACTACGCACCTAACCTATGAGGAATTGTCATCCTTGTTCACACAAATAGAATGCATCCTAAATAGCCGCCCCCTATGTCCATTAAGTTCCTCTCCCACTGACTATTATCCCTTAACTCCGGGCCACTTTTTAATTGGTAGACCACTAAGCTCGCTGCCATCTCCGTGTCTACAATCCGCTAATGCCAATCGTCTCGACAGATTCCAGCGCATCGAGCAGTTTAAGCAACACTTTTGGCGACGCTGGAGTCACGAGTACATTGCGGAGCTGCAGTTGAGGACGAAGTGGCGCACGAAGTCCAAAGAGAGCCTACAAATTGACGACCTAGTCCTTTTGAAAGAGGAAAACGCTCCACCGCTCTATTGGCGTCTCGGACGTGTAAGAAGACTCTTCACGGGATCTGACGGATTGACACGCGTCGCAGATATAGACACTGCAAGAGGAATTGTGCGGCGCGCCCTAAATAGAATCGTCCTACTACCGAAGCCCGATGAGTTGGAAGATCTTGAAAGCTGTTAAGCTTTCCAGCGCCGGGAGTATGTCGACGCCGTTACGACAGCACCGACGGTGTTTGCGGGGAGTAGGTGAAGTGCGGGGGGTTTCTCACCACCGCGCCTAAGACCGGCACTCGCCGATAGCTCGCGACCCGATCGCCACCAAATTATTTTGTATTTTATTATTTAAATACATAATTTTGCCTATCGTGTGAGTCACCTATTTTATTCATGTTCCCTAAATGAACATATGTATGTATGTATATATATGTATATGTATATATGTATGTATATATATGTGTGTTATGCATGATTTTTTATCTACTATTTATGCACACTTCTATATTTTTGTATGTAAAAATTCTCCTTCACCAAGGTTTGCCTGGAAGAGATCGCTGTTTAGCGATAAGGCCACCTAATTGTACATAAATTTATCTATAGTTTGTTGTTCTTTGTATTATTGTGTGTGCAATAAAGAGTATTTATTATTATTATTATTATTATTATTATTATTATTATTATTATTATTATTATTATTATTATTATTATTATTATTATTATTATTATTATTATTATTATTATTGTTATTATTATTATTTCTATGCAGTTATTTATAATTGCATAAAAACCAGCTATTATAGTCTCAATATTTGTGTTAGTGTCTAATATAAACGACCAATCCTGTTGATTTAACATTTCATTAATGATATTAAAGTCAGCACGCTCATAAATATACTTTGATCGCGATTGTGTCTTCAAGGGAGGTATGAGTATATCTGACGCAGTGATAATGAGTGAAGGGTGGTGACAGTCTTCTTTAACAAGGTGGAAGTTGGATCTACTAACAGTGACGGAAGAGTCTGAAAAAATTAGGTCTAGTATTTTATTACTATTATTTCAGATGGTATTATATTGCATAAGACCTATGAAAGCCGTATGGTCAATGAGCTGTGATGCAGAATTCTGGACTTCAGCAGAGCCTTTCCTGAGTATAACAGGTCCATCTTGTGTCCAGTCTATACACGGTAGGTTAAAATCGCCTACAAGTATAAACTGATCATTGGGATGATTATTACGTATTTGTGAAATAAGATTTACAAACAGTCTGGTTCTCTCTGAGTGTGATGAGTTAGGGGGTATGTAAACCACTGCTATGTAGAGGTCGTGCTTTAATCTCACAGCACTAGAAGGAACCGTTACCCAAACGCACTCAGGGTTATCACAATGCCATTCGGATCCCATACGGGCCTGCAAGTATGGTGCACACAATAACATGACCCCACCTCCAGACGACCCACGGTCACGACGAAACACATTATATTTATCATTACATAATTCTGAATCCAGGATTCCGTCATAAAGCCAAGTTTCGGTTATCATAACCACATCATAATCAAGCAATAATAAATTGTTATAAAATTCATTAGTCTTAGTCCTCAAACCCCGTACGTTCTGATAATACAGTTTTAATTCTTTCAGTGTAGTATCCATTGAAAAAACAGTTGACTATGCCAGTACTTATAATAGTTATAGTAAACAATTACATAATCTTGTCTGGCCTGTTGGTCTAGTGGTTAGTGACTCTGACTGCTATGCCGGAGGTCGTGGGTTCGATTCCCACCCAGGACAAATGTTTGTGTGATGAGCACGATCATTTGTTCTGTGTCTGGGTGTAATTTATCTATAATATTTATGTATTTAGAAATATATAATTATGTGTATCAGTTGTCTCTAGTACCCATAACACAAGCTCTGCTTAGCTTGGGACTAGATGGCGTTGTGTGATAGTTGTGGAATATTATTATTATTATTATTATTATAATCAAGGTACCTAAAAATGTAGCAAGGTATAGGCGTAAGATATGAATAATTATAGTTAATAATAGTTTTAATAAGAATAAGTAATAAATGATTAACAAATGTGTAAATTTTACTTGTAAATATGTTATTATTAATCGATAATAAATAACATTATATCTATTTAAGAATATTCTGTATTTATATTTGAGAATGTAATAAATATATGTATATAAGTATAAGTAAAGCGTTAGATGAGTGCAGGTATATGTAATTTTGGTAATGTTTATTAATGTATGTGAGAATAATGTATGATAAGTGTGTGAGTTTTTTATAGTGTACAGTGTATCTAGTTGTATTAGCTGATAAAAAAGCATAGAATTTGTAACAAGTGCATACCTTAGTAGTAATTTACGAAAACACTTCAAAGTACACAGAATAAACAGGTAAGTAGATTTTAAATAATTTTTACAATATCTGCCGAAGAAGATATGGAGATTGGAGGTGAAGCCTCGTTTTTTCGAACGAAAATACGGCAGTTTTTTGTCCAAATGAATTTGTAATTTAGTTCCTTTACCTTTTGTTTGCACTGTGAAAGAAGCATTTTATTTTCTTTTGTTAGATGCTCATTTATAAAAATCATATTAGTTACACATCCAAACCCCATATCACTGGCTTTTAAATTACGATGTTTACGTGCAGCGGCTATTATTTTGTCTTTAGTAAAACGATGCCTTAACCGAGCGACAATAGGGCGCGCACGCACGGTGCTTGTGGCACGCCGCGGCTGCACGCGACGCGCAAACTCCACTTCAGAGGGTTTGATTGAGACTCCAATATGCTTCGAAATCTTTTGTATAATAGTTAATGTGTTCTCATCCTTATCCTCTGGTATGCCAGTGATTTCGATATTTTGCAATCTAGCCCACTGTTGTTGCTTCATATTATCGTCTTCCAGAGTCTTCACACGAGTTGTGAGGTGATTTAATTGTTCTTTGAGGAATTTGTTCTCATCCTTGAGGCACTGCAAATCGGATGCGGTGGAGTCTAGGTGCTTTTTTAAGTTTCATTTTAGTAAAACAATAAATAAATCAATTACGTCTCAACTAAAAGAAAATTCTTTTCAAAATTTGAATTACCCGATTAATACTCTTTTCACTCGACCTTATCCTAAATTTGATTTAAAAAAAGTGGTTGAATCAAAAGTAATGGACGGCGACTTAAAAAATGCATCCCGTATTTTATTCTCAGATGACATCCTCGCTCCCCGTAATGTCAAAACTCTTGAAGGCCTTCGACAGAAACATCCTTCGGTCAATCCATCCCAGAATTTACCGCTGCCTCCAAATACTTCTATGCAACCATTACAAGTTTCCGAAAAAGACACTTTAGACGCAATATTGTCATTTTCGAATGGCTCTGCCGGCGGCATTGACGGGATTACGCCTCAGCATCTCAAAGACCTTGTAAGCGTATCTGCCGGTGACGCCGGTAGGGTACTTCTTAATGACATAACAAAATTATGTAATTTTATGCTTTCTGATAATGTCAATCCCAATTTCATTCCCTACTTATATGGGGCAAGATTATGTGCCTTCAAAAAAAAGGATAACGGTATCCGTCCTATTGCTGTTGGTTCTACATTTCGACGCTTAACTTCAAAATTAGTCAAAATCTCAAACCTTAAGACAAAATTTCAACCTACTCAACTAGGCTTTGGCACCAAAGGTGGCTGTGAGGCGGCGGTACATTCGGTGCGTACTTTCCTAACTAGTTCCGATGCAGATGTTCTTCTGAAGGTTGATCTTAGAAATGCTTTCAACTCTATTGATAGGATAACCCTGCTGAAAGAAGTGGCTAACAATACCCCCGAAATATATCATTACGTTTGGCAATGTTACAGTCAAAATTCAAACTTGTTTTATCAAAACCATGTTATTGAGTCTGCTGTCGGTGTTCAGCAGGGTGATCCATTAGGTCCAGCTCTTTTCAGTTCAACCTATTATTTCAAATTTAAAATCCAAGCTGAATGTCTGGTATCTGGACGACGGTACACTGGGAGGTAAAGCAGATGACGTCCTCAATGATCTTACTCATATTTTTCAAAATTTTAAAAATATTGGTCTTGAACCAAATACAAATAAATGTGAAATATTTATTTCTAATAATTTATCTAATTCTAAAAGAGATACCTTAATTCAAAATTTCAATCAGATTTCTCCAGGAATAAAAACTGTCAATTCGGAATCACTTTACCTGCTTGGTGCTCCATTGTTTTTCGATAGTATTGTTACGCGCTTAGGGTTCGACGACACAACTAGCGCCATCTAGTGTCAGGAACGAGAGCGAGGGGAACTTTGCAGAGAATGACATCACAGATCTCTCAACCAACAGCGCCATCCGAAGAACTAAGTTTCTAGAAAATCTATACTCGCACACTCGTCCCTTTGCGCGCATTTACTTGAATATTCGGGATGTTTCTTTGCTAATTTAAATAAATAGGCGCTGCAAGATGCGAGCGGGGCAGAGTTGAACTCGGCGACACAAGCGAAGCTTCGGAGCGGAATTAAGTGAATTAGTGTGTTTAATTATTAGTGTTTTTAACTTTAATTAGTGAAAAGTGCATTAAAGTGTTAATTACAAAAAGAGGTAATTCTATCGGCAATTTTTATTGTCACGAACCTCAATGTCGTAACAATTGGTGTCAGAAGTGGGATAAAATCATGCCGATTTTACCTAAGGAGGAAACGGAGGGTGTCCGTACCTGAAGTCAACGCCAGCAGGAGACGGACCAACGAAGATTTGGTGGTGCAACGCCGCCGACGTCGGAGGGCCAGCGGCCGGCAACGGAGGTCCGTCCGTCAGTAGCTCCTGCATCTGCAGCACCCGATTTAGGCGCCCTGATGGTGATGCTGCAGGAGCAGGCCCGCCGACAGGAGGAACAGGCTCGTCGGTTTGAAGAGCAGCTGAAGCGCGGACAGGAGGAACAGGCCAGTCAGTTGAAAGAGCAGCAGGAGGAACAGGCCCGTCGCTTCGAAGAGCAGCTCAAACGCGATAGGGAAGAGCAGATGCTTCTCATGAAGGACCTTCACGCTACCTTCGGGAAAGAGATAAGGGAGGTGAAGGATAAGGTTGCTCAACATGATAACCGCCTGTCGGAAGCTGAGACCCAAATCAACCAAGTTAAGAAAACGCTGGATGAACTCAAACTTGGAGATGGAATTGCAGCCCCCGCAGTAGCTACTACACCTTCGCTACGTGGGTTCAAGGTACCACCGTTCGACGGGACTTCTTCCTGGTCGGCCTACAAAATCCAGTTCGAGGCCGTCATGGAGGCAAACGGCTGGAATAAAAGCCAGGCCATGACTGCACTCACCTTAGGCCTGCGCGACCAAGCCTTAACCGTGTTGGAAGCTCTCGGTAAGAAAGTGACCTACGAGCAGCTCCTTGAGGCATTGGAGGCGAGATATGGTGACGCTCACCTGGAACACGTCTTTCGTGCGCAGCTTAAAGATCGCGTGCAACGCAGCAACGAAAACCTGCAGCAGTGGGCCCTTAAGGTGGAGAAGATGGTTCGAAAAGCATACCAGTCTGTACCTGCGCTCATTGAAGGGAACCTGGTGCAGACATTCATCGACGGCATCCGCCACCTGGAAGTCAGAGCTGCTGTGAGGCTCGGGCACCACGAGACGCTTAAGGATGCCTTGGCCCATGCACTGGAGGTAGAAGCCGTGCGGCAGGATCATCGTTCCCATCGCATCAGGGAGGTTGCAGCAGCTACAGTTCGCGACCGCAACAAATACATACAACATACGGGATACAACCCTAGGTGCTATGGCTGTGGGGAAAAAGGCCATCTTCGATCCAGCTGCCCTAAGCGAACCCTAGAAAGGGAAGGTGAACGATCCCAGGAGGGTAGTGCGGCCAACAGCACCGCCCAGCAGCAGCAGGGAAACGAGTAAAAGCCAGAACTGCGGGGCGGGTGCTGGCTGATGTTAAAAGAGCCCCAAGTATCTCGATCTCACAAGCCCATGATGAGAACAGTCTAATCATCAAGGGCGAGGTCAACGGAATGCCGTGTAAACTGACCATAGACACTGGAGCCTCTCGTACGGTTGTTAGTTCCCAACTTATAAGTCAGTTCCTTGGGGACTCCGCATACAACCGCGAACGCATTAATTTGGTAACAGCCACCGGTCAGCGTATACCCGTCCGTGGAGAGAAGGAGATGGAGTTGAAGCTTGGCAACGTGATCTACCTGCATAATGTTATCGTGGCTGATATAATGGACGACTGCATCCTAGGCCTAGACTTTATGAGGAATAATTGTTCTGAGATCGACGTTAAGCAAGGTGTTTTGAAATGTGGACAGGAGGAACTTTTTATGGAAGGTGCGTTACCAGGGAACGTGTACAGCATTAAGAAGATTGTTCTTCCGCCGAGATCGGAAACGATTGTTCCGGTTAGTCTTCCCCGAAACGCTGGGCAAGCTCACCGCTGTGTACTTGTGGAAAGGGTAAACAATGACCTTCCATGGAAAGTAGCTCGAACCTTGGTCAGAACCACTGACATCTCAAGAATACGTGTGCTGAACCTTTGCGACCGGGAACAGATTATAGAAAAAGGCACACTGGTTGGCACTTGTGAGGAAGTGGATTGGTTACGTCGGTGCCAATATATATCGAGTGGGACCCCCAGCAAGGATTCAGAAACGAGATTGACCACACTTTTGGAAGACTGTCGCAGTGTTCTCTCCCCGAACGAATTGGTCAAGGCGAAGAAGTTGTTACTCAAGTACGCCGATGTGTTCTCGTCAAACGATGCTGACATAGGAAAGACTGGCTTAGTTCAACACAAAATAAACACAGGAGAGGAATTGCCTATCCGTCAGTGGCCAAGAGGATTGCCGGTAGCACGTGAAAAGGAAGTGGAAACCATGATTGAGGGAATGGTGAAGGATGGTGTTATTGAACCTTCATCTAATCCATGGTGTTCACCCGTGGTGCTGGTAAAGAAGAAGGATGGCAGCATGCGGTTCTGTGTTGATTACCGCCGTCTGAACGAAGTTACAAAGAAGGACAGCTATCCCTTGCCAAGAATTGATGACACGTTGGACATGCTTACGGGAGTAAAATGGTTTAGCACGCTGGATCTAAAAAGTGGCTACTGGCAAGTTGAAATTGACCCTAAGGACAAGAAGAAAACTGCGTTCTCGACGGGAAAGGGTCTGTGGCAATTCAAAGTAATGCCGTTTTGGTTGTGCAATGCTCCAGCAACGTTTGAAAGGCTGATGGAACTTGTACTTACCGGGCTAATTGGCGATGCCTGTCTGGTCTACTTGGATGACATCATCATCGTGGGCCGTACGTTTGAGGAACACCTTGAAAACCTGGGACGCGTGCTCATGAAGATTCAGAGTGCCAATCTCAAGCTGAGTCCGAAGAAATGTTCACTATTCAAACGGCAAGTCAACTTTTTGTGGTATGTAGTGTCGGAAGAAGGTATCCGCACGGATCCAGAGAAAATTGCAGCTGTAAAGGATTGGCCGGTTCCAAAAGACAAGACGCAGGTTAGAGCATTTTTGGGTTTGTGCTCCTATTACCGGCGATTTGTGAAGAACTTTGCAGATATAGCCAAACCTCTGCACAAGCTAACCGAGGAGAAGCGACATTTCTGCTGGGATGAAAGTTGCAATATCGCATTCCAGGAGCTCAAGGACCGTCTGTGCAAAACACCTATTTTGGGATACCCTGATGCAAGCAAAGAATTTATAGTTGACACAGACGCAAGTAATATAGGACTTGGCGGTGTGTTGTCTCAACGGAATGGTGACCAAGAGGTCGTGATAGCGTACTTCAGCAAGTCGTTGTCAAAACCGGAAAGGAACTATTGTGTCACAAGACGCGAATTGCTAGCTGTGGTAAAGTCGTTGCAGCATTTTAGCAAATATCTTCTGGGGCGAAAATTTCACTTACGAACTGACCATGCTGCACTAAAATGGCTATTGCAGTTTAAAAATCCAGAACGACAAGTTGCGAGGTGGATTGAACTACTGCAGGAATACGACTTTCAGATCGAACATCGCAGCGGGAAATCTCATGACAACGCAGATGCATTATCACGAAGACCTTGTCCTGAAGATTGCAAACATTGTACTAGGCAAGAGAGTAAGGAAGTGGTATCCGTGAGGATGCTCAGGGCAGACCACCTCAGCAACGAGTGGAAGGACAGCTTTCAACGTGCACAGCAGGAAGATCCGGACATCAAGCCGATCCAGGAATGGATGAAGGCCAGTGCTCCCAAGCCCAAGTGGAGCGACGTCGCAGCGATGAATTCAACCACGAAAAGCTATTGGGCCCAATGGGACAGCTTGCTGATTCAGGATGGAGTCCTGTGCCGTAAATGGGACAATGGTCGAAGAGACAGCTGTCGTTTGCAAATGGTTGTCCCTAAAGCTAAAGTGCCGAATGTTTTACAGCTGTGCCATAATGGTCGTTCAAGAGTCCATCTGGGAGTTAAACGAACTCTACTGAAGGCCCAAGAACAGTTTTACTGGGTCCATTATCGTGACGATGTGGAGGATTGGTGTCGTACATGTACAAGTTGTGTGGCTGTGAGGGGACCTCAGACACGGAGTAGAGGAGCATCAAAATTGTACAATGTTGGTGCACCACGGGATCGAACATCCCTTGACATTGCGGAGCTATTACAGAAAGGCGCAAGAGGGACTCCTAAGATCGTCCATGTGGATCGCTTGGCGCGTTATTATGGGGCCGATAATGCTCGGGACGAGCATGTCTTAGGAGGGGGCAGTGTTACGCGCTCAAGTCGACGACACAACTAGCGCCATCTAGTGTCAGGAACGAGAGCGAGGGGAACTTTGTAGAGAATGACATCACAAATCTCTCAACCAACAGCGCCATCCGAAGAACTAAGTTTCTAGAAAATCTATACTCGCACACTCGTCCCTTTGCGCGCATTTACTTGAATATTCGGGATGTTTCTTTGCTAATTTAAACAAATAGGCGCTGCAAGATGCGAGCGGGGCAGAGTTGAACTCGGCGACACAAGCGAAGCTTCGGAGCGGAATTAAGTGAATTAGTGTGTTTAATTATTAGTGTTTTTAACTTTAATTAGTGAAAAGTGAATTAAAGTGTTAATTTAGGTAATTCTATCGGCAATTTTTATTGTCACGAACCTCAAGCCCGTAACAGTATTAAACCTGTTTTAAAAACAAAATTTGATCAATTTTTAAATCACGTTGATAAATTATATATTTTAAACCCCCATATTGCCCTTACCATTTTAAAATATTGTGTCCTTGTACCTAAATTTACATACCTGTTACGTTCAAGTCCAGTCTGCAAATGTTCGGATATTTTAAAAGATATTGATAATAATCTTAAAATTGCTATAGAAAACATTCTAAATTTGAGATTAAATACAACAGGCTGGAATCAAGCCACTTTACCTATCAAATTTGGTGGAATTGGTATAAGAAATATTTCTAGCGTCGCATTGCCTGCTTTCCTTGCTTCCGTGCATAGTGTCAATGACCTATGTAACACAATTTTAAATAATAAAGTAGACCTATGCTTTGCTGCGGAGGCAAAGCAAATATGGCTAACGCTCTGTCCCGGCGAAAATGTCCCACTGGAAGTTAAGCAACAAAAACAGTGGGATATTCCGTTGGTACGGAGTGTCCACAAAAATTTATTTCAAAATTTCCATATTCAACAAGATCAGGCTCGCCTTCTAGCTGTTTCGACTAAGGAATCTAGCCACTGGTTACATGCTCTACCATCAAGTAATCTCGGCACACTGCTTGATTGGGAAAGCTTGCGCATCGCCGTAGGGATCCGGCTAGGAGTGGCTATTTGTCAACCTCACCAGTGCCCCTGTGGTAGCAGCGTCGATGAGTTTGGGCTCCACGGACTTTCATGCAAAGAAAGTGCAGGTAGGTTTTCCCGTCACGGTTCTTTGAACGAAATCATCCGAAGGGCTCTTGTCTCTATAAATATCCCCTCGGTTTTAGAGTCTTGCGCGATACTTAGAGACGATGGCAAGAGACCCGACGGTATGACTTTGGTCCCTTGGGAGAGAGGTGAAGCCCTAGTGTGGGATGCTACTTGCGTTGACACTTTGGCGGCCTCTCATCTCAAGGGTACCTGTTTT